>JARHVA010000516.1:4207500-4585000 GCA_037957365.1 Torreya grandis
CTGATGTAGCACAGAACAAAGAATTGTCTGCAATTACGGCAAGTCATGAGAATAGACTGAGCGTTAACATTGGATCCATTATTGGTTAATTCAACTGGATCACACATAAGGCATATGGTAGGCAAATACAAAGTATAGTAGGAGACAAGTGTATTCCAGTGTGTTGTTCATACAATGTTGATGCCTTCAAAGGGTCGTACGTCACTACATCAAGGTGGGTGTACGATGCATAACCCAGCTTCTCTTTGCTTTTATAATCGTCCACTTCATTAAAATTAGATATGCCTTTATCTTGTTGCCTAGTGGGCCCTAATAACTCGAGGACTTTGTTGTTTGTACTTAGAGGCTCAATATGGACCATATTAATATTTTCCATCCTCAGTCGATATAATCTTAATTTGGAACCATTCATTGCATCTTTGACTATCGTCTCGTCCAAAGTTCCCAAGCCTAACCACTCCGTTTTCCAAGATTTCTTGAATTTTAAATGGTTTGAGCCACATAACTTTAAATTTATCAAGCTTATTTTCTCACCTTCCAGTATATTTTAAAGTTATGGTGTTGGCCTTAATCCACCTCCTTTACATGAACTCTCTTGCCCAATACACCATTATCTGACATTCATCTAGTTTATTCAACTAAAGGAGTCATTCTTTCAAATTTTCCTCATCTCCAAGTCTATTTTTGACCACTATCCTTAGGCTTGGTAAAAGATATTCCATAGGAATTGCCACCTCCTGACTATACATCAAGTGGAGGGTTGTGTGGCCCATAGTCACCTTGTAGGTCGTATGATAGGCCCACAGAACTGTTGGTAGGTGTTCTTCCCAATCCCACATATGATACTGCATGAATTTTGAATCTAAGCTTGGCCATTAGCTCATGGGTGATAAGGACTAGAGAGTGAATGAAAAATTTATCACTTGTAATTTATCTAGGGATTTCGTATCAGGTGACTAATTGTTCATAAATAAATTTGATCGTACTTTGTGCACTGTTGTCAAGTAAAGCTTTGGCCTCTACCCATTTCATTAGATATTTTGTGGCAACCACTATATTCTTGCACCAATGGACCTTGCCAACTTTCAATGATTCAATAAAATCAAGACCGCACCTTTCAAAATTTTCTTGAGGCTAAGATGACCATAGGGGTATAAAGTCCCTTTTAGTGGCTTCCCAATCCTCTAGCAAGCATCACATCCAAACATAAATTCTTTACATCATGGTACAGTGTCAACCACCATAGCCCTGCGAGAAGTACTTTCCTTGTGGCGTCAAGTCCCATGTGAACTCCAGCCAAACCTTCATTCATTTTTTAAAGTACATATCCGATCTCTTCTTTCATCATCAAAACATGATCACACCCCATTTTATACATAAGGCCATTTACCAACTGAAATGTTTGAGCCTTCAATGCCAGTGTCCATCACTCAATTGGTCGGTTGGTTGCATGTCCTTTGGAACAAATGCAATAGACAGATAATCCCCC
Organism: Torreya grandis; assembly: GCA_037957365.1. Taxonomy (NCBI): domain Eukaryota; kingdom Viridiplantae; phylum Streptophyta; class Pinopsida; order Cupressales; family Taxaceae; genus Torreya; species Torreya grandis. The sequence goes on from JARHVA010000516.1 coordinate 4,208,990, forward strand.
ATTTTTTTCATCCCAAGATGGTAGAATAGCAATTTCGTATAAATGAGTGCCTAGAAAACCTTCATTCACACTGTCAAGAGGTTCACCCAACTTGAGATTGGACAGTTGGTTGGCTAGGACATGACTTTTTCCAGGGCTAACAATGATCTTGAATGTGAATTCTTGTAGCAATATCAGCCATCTACTTATCCATCCTTGGATAATAGAATTGTTGACTAAATTACAACAAGACCTAGTGATCTACATAAAATGTGAATACAATTGCCAACAAGTAATGTGAACTTTTGAACGGCATACACCATGCCAAGAGCCTCATGTTTTGTGGTGATATAACTTTTATTATCATTAGATAACAGATGACTAGCAAATAAAATACAATGGTCCAACCCTTGTGTTCCCACTTGTAGCAAAGTAGCACTAATGCCACAGTTAGAAGCATCAACATGTACAGTGAATTCTTTATCTCAATCTACATATGTAACTATAGGTGAACTAATTAAGTGTACCTTTGATTCCTTGAATGCTTGCCCCTATTTGTTGGACTGTACAAATAGAGCTCATTTCCTTGTTAGTGAGTCCAAAGGGTGATAAACTTGGGCAAAATTATTGATAAAGCGTCAATAGTATCCAACATGACCCAAGAATGAATTTATCACCATGACATCTCTGAGGGCTTCAATTTCCACCACAATGCGTATATTATCAAGGTTCATCTTCAATTCAGCTTTACACACAATATGGCCCAAAAGATTACCTTGTGCCACCATGAAGCTGCACTTCTTCGTATTCAAAGTCAACTTCGCCACTTTACAACATCATTTACATTCTATTAAAGCTTGTACATGAGACTTTTGGCTGTTGTAAATGGACCAAGCATCCATGAAAGCTATAAAGTTCCTCGTACCCATCATGTCAAAGACACGCAAGATAATATGTTAGAAAGTAGTTCGTGCATTACAAGTCTGAAAGAAATCTGATTGTAAGCAGAGACTCAATCTTCCATTATGAAAGTGGTCTTCATCTTGCCTTTTTCAATTATGATTATCTAGTTGTATCAAAAAAAAGCCATCCATTAAAAAAAAAGTGTGCCCAACTGCTTCTTCAAGTGTGGAGTTTATGAAAGGAATAGGGCATGGGTCCTTAATAGTAACTACTTTCAAAATTCTGAAATCAACACAAATTCTTTTATTTGTCTCAATTATACACCCATTCACGTGTTTCGACTTTAAGATTATTCCTATCTCAAGCATTTTGTCAATTTAATCTAGGACTCTAGCAACATAATTCTGATTCATTTTGTATGCTTGAATCCACACTAGATGTGCCCTTGGTAGAGAGGAATTCAATGTACACACAAATCAGGTGGTACTCCCTTAATCTTTGTATGTCAAGGTAAATGCGTCTTATAATCCACAAAGATCCAAAATGATAAAGCCTTCAACACAGTATGCCAATCATCATTGACCGTGATCATTTGGGGTTTTCCTTCTGACCCCAGATTCACCGTAATGGTGGTACGCTCTTTTATTTCATGTCCTCAACATTGCCAAACTAGTAAGTAGGGTTCTCATCTAACTTTGCAACACCCAGTTTATTTTCGGTGAACTTGGGAGGGTAAGCTAACTATGACGATGATGGGTTCAGAATAACTTGACATCACTGACTTCAATTTCCTATCATCTCGTTGCATGGATGTCTATTCGAAAGAACTTGACATTGTCGACTACAATTTACAGTCATCTCCCCGCAAGCCTTCTCCTTCCTTAATCTCCATAATCTCCATCAAATTACAATCAAACTGGAACACCTAAAAGTCTTCCATCAGCAACAGGAACACCTCATAGTCTTCCATTTACTGATGGAAGAGACCATTGAGGCAATTTATCTCATCCTCTAAGCATGATTGTGACTCCAAGATCCCTTCATAGTTCAATTCCATTGTACCTCAATTTCCATCTACCATGCATTCTTCTTCAAAGTCTGAGTATGATGAGGCTAGTTTATCACTCACTACTGATTCTTCAAGTCTATTATATATTTCCGGCCTTTATTTCGATGGAGAGTATATTTTCCTTATAGTTGTGGTTGGCTTTTGCTGCTATCAACCAACCTCAGCCCAACAATGCATCATTGGCCTTATTTTGCAATAAGATGACTAAAAAATTCAATATAAAGGGTTGGGTATCAATAAATAGCTTTTGCGCCATACATACTCCCAACATCTTTAAACCATATTGGTCAGCTCCAACCAATTAGAAGGTCAATGGCCAAATAGTTGGCTTCCCAAGAGACTTCCAAGTATCCTTTGAATGAGCATTCACACCAAAATCATCATCAACAATAGCATTTATCAAATTTCTCCCCAATCTCTCCATGTGCATTATTGTCAAAACCATTGGACAAGATTCATTGTTAGCAGCATGAAGTCAATCACTTGATCACCTAAAAATGCGAGCTTGACTATTGGTTCATTCATTCACTTCTTATTCTCCTCATTGTGTGGTGCCTCACCATTTGGCACTAGGTGTGTTGTTCTATGCTCCATGTCAGGGCCAATATCTTGTATGGTAGTAGTCATGGCATTCTTGAGTTCAAGAATGCTTTGCGATAAACAAACTACCTTTAGTCATGGCCAATATCTTGTATGGTAGTAGTCATGGCACTCTTGAGTTCACGAATGCTTTGCAATAAACAAACTACCTTAAGTCATGGCCAATATCTTGTATGGTAGTAGTCATGGCATTCTTGAGTTCAAGAATGCTTTGCAACAAACAAATTACCTTTTGTCATGGCACTAGGTGTGTTGTTCTATGCTCCATGTCAGGGCCAATATCCTGTATGGTAGTAGTCATGGCAATCTTGAGTTCAAGAATGCTTTGCAATAAACAAACTACCTTTATAATTACAATGGTTTGCAAGACTTGTCTTACAATTACTTTTTCCAACTCAATTTGCTAGTCATTGTACTTGTATGTTCATGCGACTATCAATGTTCTTCAAACATGGCCCTCTTAACTTCCACCCTTGCTTCAACAAGTATTTCCTTCCTCGTTCTTGGGTTGGGGTAGATAGCTTTCTTAGCTTGTGCCCTTGTGATTGCTATTACCTATTCATCCTCAGCTACATCAATCATGTTTACGTTCACTTGCTTTGCATTGCTGGCATCATTATGATCCTCGAGCTCACACCATCTATAAAGAAGTCTACTAGTATTTTGATTTGTGGGGCAATCTCTTTCGAAATGTCACCAGTCATTTTACATCTGACATTGCACAATTGACCGACCTTGGGAGTCATACTAGATCAGACTACCACCTCCATTCGTATTATTTGGGTGTAAATTTGTATTTCTTTGATTACGATACCCCCTAGACGCACCTAGAGACAGGCCCTTATTCTTTTAAGGCTTAGTCAATATAGTTGGTGGTGTTGTTGGCTCCCTTTGTGCAAAGGGTACTTGCGCATTTCTGTTCTTTGAGTTGTATGGGAAATCTTTTAATGAATAGCCCGTAAGTTGGCTTATTTCACAAAATAACTTCTTTGGACAATTAGTCTTGATGTGACCTTTTGTTTTGTAGTCGGTATAGCAAAGGTCCTTCCCTTTTTTCTTGGTGTCCTCTTTTAGCTACCTCATCATTCAGAGCATGTCCTGTTGAAGAGCTTGCACCAATCTTGGTGCACTATCACTCAAGTCTGAGTCATAACCTTTGCTCCTCCTCGAGCGTGAGGATGTCTTAATCTCACTTTCAATATCCATCGCTATATTGTATGCCTCTTCATAAAATGGAGGTGGAACCAATTATATCTTCTTCTGCAATGAAGGTACAAGTCCTTCAATGAACCACTGCTTCTTAAGAAGTTGGATGGATCTTTATCAAGTTTCCCTAGCAATTCTTTGCGATTTCTATTGTAGGCTCATACATTTTCATGTTTCCCTTGCCGATTATTGCAAATTTATATGACAAGTTCATTGTCGTCTCTAAGGAACTTAAATTATCTCTCAAATGACTTTTATAGTTTGTCCCATGATGATTTTCCAATAGCCGATGTGTTCGTGTACCAATCAATAGTCACACCTCAAAGTGTGGCTGAGAAAGACCACAACCACTGACACTCATATGTCTATCATTGGTAGTCCAGATTTTGATACAAGTTCTACATTGTTGCACTGCTTTTTCAAATTCATCACTAGTAAACTTCAACAACTTTTACTTTTTTGACGAACTTGGTGAGGTGCCCATGGTTGCACGCATTGGATGCTTCTGATGTGGTTCTTCCAATACGATCCTCCTCATCAATAAGATCTATGTGGGATATTCCTCTGCTCTCTCAACACTATCAGATGCGTCACTATACTTGACCCTTCATCATGAATGATCCATACACCGCTTTGCTCACCATCAAGTTCCACCCCTATGTTGCTCACTCCAACTTGTCTTCTAGGTTGATGTGGCGTTTTTGACTCAACCTTTTTTGTTAATACATCTTCAATTCTACAAAATATTGTCTCATAGGTGGCTCTTTCTTCTTTTATGAAGTAATTATTGAACTCCTTCTCTAAATCAATTCTTCCCTAAGGAGGGGGCCTATGTTAAATCCTCATTGTATTCCATGGACTCTTCTATAGCTAAGTAACCGAATTTAGTGAATTTCATTGAAAAAAACCGAAATTCACCGAGATTTAAAGAACCATAACAAATTTGTTTAAATTTGTGATTTAATTCATACAAATTAAATCACTAAATCCAAAAACGAATATATCAAAAAAAATCATAATTAAACTCATTGACATTCGTAATTTAGGGTTGGTGAAAACCTAAGCTTCAAACCCAAAAACATTTTTCATTTTATTTCATTCATGAATCATAACCCATTGGCCCACTATCAATATGCAACCCTATGAATCACGATGCCCTAAGTATTAGCCCTGCTCATTGACACAAACGTTGTGACACGACCCACCGCTATAGTTTTGGACTCTTGAGTCGCCATTCATTGAGGCAACGCCACAACAAGTATGTAGTTTAAAACATTAACAAACTCTTATTTTTTTAATAGTTTTTTTATTTGCCTTTATTTTTATTATTTATATAAAGTTATAAATTAATAACCTTATATAATAATAAATAATTTATGTTGTTTTAGGTTTTAGTCTTTTAGATATATTTAATTAAAGTTTAGTTTCTTTTTAATAATTTTTTTATTTTATTTTTATTTTTAAATTATTTTTTTTATTATATAGGTTTAGTTTTTTATTTTAGATATTTAATATATAATTTTTTAATGTATGGTAATAGGTAAAAATTTATAATTTTATATTTTAATTGTATGGTTGATTTTTTTAATAGAGTTGTTTTTTCTTGTTACGAAAGTCGAATAAAAATTATAGGTTTTTATTTTTATAGTCTAGCTATTTAAATTTATATTATTATTTTTTAAGAGGATATAAAAACTTCATTGCAAAATAGTTTTAAAATGGTATTGTTATTTATCTTCATTTGTCAAAAAAAATGCAAAAACACATTCCTAAAGGCTACTTCAGTATGGCACCCCCAAAATCAACAACAAAGAGATGGCAATATATGAACTATGAGAATTGAACTATTCACATCACATGCATTTTATGTCAGCACTCTTTTACAGCCACATTAATAAGGGTAATGGACCATCTTCTCGACATATCAAGGGGTAAGGGAGGTGGTGTTGAAGCAGGTCTAAATATCACACCTAAAATAAAAGCACCATTGGAGAAAGACTGCAATAATTCATTAGTAGTAGCTCAAAAAAAGGGAACAAAAAAAAACGAATCCAAGAGGAACTTTCCAAGTCCAAAATACCCCACACATCTTAGTCCTCTAGCATGTCCACAAGCTCAATAATGCCACAAAAAGTAGTGGGACAGCAACACTAAACAGTTTATGGAAGTCTATAGAAAAAGAGCAGGTTGATGATGCATGGATTGATTTCTTTTACAAATATGTCATTCCATTTAATGTTGCTAAAAATCCTTATTTTAAAAATGTTACTCAACAATCAATTTCATATGGCAAAGGCTACACAACTCCAAGTTCAGAAGCTCTAAGGACAACTCTTTTAAAGAGATCAAAAGATAAGGTCACTGAAAATTTGGCAAACATTAAAGACTCTTGGAAGTCAATAGAGTGCACCATTCTGAGTGATGGTCAAATATACACCAAAGACCATTAATCAATGTGTTGATTCATTACACCCTAAAGACGTATTTATAAAGGTAATTGATGTCATGTAACATACAAAAACTTATTAGTATATCTTCAACATTATGAATGAAGCGATTCTCGAAGTTGGTGTAAAAAACGTGGTCTAAGTTGTTACCGATAGTGTCGGTGATTGTGTGCGGGCTGGAAAGTTGATAGTAGAAAAGTTTCCATATTTTTATTGGAGACTTGTGCAACGCATTGCATTGATCTAATACTCCATGACTTAGCCAAGTTTCCTTGGGTACATAAGGTAGTGCAAAAAAGAAAAACAATTGCCAATTTTATAAAAATCATCACCTCACCCTCAGTATATATAGGAAGCATGCATCCAAGGAATTGTTAAAACCATGTGACACAAGATTTGCCTCTTTCTTTATCACTTTGAGAAGAGTGGTTAAGCAGAAAAAAGCACTCCAATATGTTGTTTGTATCAAAGAGTGAAAGATTATGTTCTTACAAAATGTTTTGAAGTTATCGGTTCGTTTTTTGTTCTAGTTCAGGTTTGAAAAAACAAGTTTGCTGATACAACAATTTTTCTCTCTGGGTTCCTTTTAGGTTCATCCGTACAAAAAATATATGAAAAATTAAAAAAAATATAGAAATTCTAGCCTAACACATAAGAAATTAGTGACATTGTCATTAACCACATAGTATGCATATTGAAATTAAAAACAAAATATGAAAATAATCTAAAAATACTAACCTAATGCCAAATGTCATGATAATCATTAAATATAAATATCAACCATTATCCTTCGATTAGTTAAATCAAACTTATAAGTTAATTTGCATAGACATCTTGCTCTTCATCGAAAGCATCAACATCAACATCATGTTGTGGTTCATTAGAACCACATGGACTGGCACCACCGCCACTCCCACTAGCTAAGTTGTGTGTCATCAAAGGAGTGTCAACGTCATCTAATGAGAAGTAGGAAATGGAAGCATCCAAGTCAACAACCTCCGGATCTATATCCCAATGCTCTGATGGCCCCTCCTTGTCCTTTGGGTTCTTGTGCGCTAGAAGGTGCAAATTGAAGTGCATGTAGACCAACTCCTCAGCGTTTTTAGCTGAAAGCGTGTTGCACTATGTTGAGTGGATGAAGCTGTATGTGCTGCAATTCCACTCACAAGAAGATGAACTTGCAACTTATATTCAAATTTATAAAAACAAAAACTAAAAGTTACAACTCAAGTCTTAAAAATAAATTTACAATTTTTAAAATAAAAAGATTTAAAAACTAAAAAACTTACCTATGGCAAGATCTTGATTGCAAGAGGTTGTAGGTTTGGTGATCCTTGGCCATGAAAGTACCACCACATAGGACCATCCTTCTTGTATTTGTCCCGAAGAGCACCAAGAGTGACCTCGAGAGGTAATGAAAATCCGAAACTCATTCATAACCATGTCTTATATCTTAGGATCGAGGAATATCCTAGAGAATATCAATTTACACCCTTCAAGGAATTCGACATCCTTGTATTGTGGCACCCTGCTCAGCAAAGAAAGGATCTTCGTGCTATATAACTGAGGAGTCAATGCAAAGGCAAGGAGATGTAGCAGGGTGGTCATTTTGTTCCACAGCTCAACAAGGATTGAATGCACCTATTTGGAATACGTCTCCTCGCGATCTTGCTCTTTTGCATTAATAATGGCCTTCATCTTCTCAATCATTGAGTCAATGCCATCATGTATTTCTCCCAAACATCGTTGATCCATGTCAGCGAAACAGATCATACTCATAATGGGCTCAATGAAACTCAACAAATAATCTACACAAGCCCACCAAGCATCATGTAGGATCAAATTTTTCGCTCTTTGGGCCCACCAATCATCATCCAGGACCAAATTTTTCACTCTTTGGGCCCACTCTTTGCTTGACTCCCTCCATACACTCCACAGGTTGTTGATGACCATGCTATTGAGTCCCTGTCGCACCTTCACAAGTCGTCTCAAGACAACTGTGTGAGAGGCAAATCTAGTCTCAACAACCTATTACAAAATTAAAATAAAAACAATCAAAAACTTATGAAAATATACAAGTACTAGATTAAAAAACTAAAAAAGTTAAAATTTTAAAACTAAAATAAAAATACCTTCAACAACTCCAATGTCGATAGAAATCTAAAAATGGCTCAAGAGAGGTGATGGTTGGTGACAAACATTTGAATCTCCTCAGCTTCGGCATACACTTGCTTGATCCACTCAATTTGCCTCCCCATTTTTTGCGGCATAACGTTGAGTGAGCAGACAACACAAGGTGTCCAAAAAATGTGTCCATACCTCGTCTCCACCAACATCCCCGCAACCTTCCAATTTTTTGCATTATCTGTTACAATTTGGATAGCATTTTGAAGTCCCACTACCTCAATGGATTCAATGAGGATGCTGGCAATGAACTAAACATCCTTCATACACCCCTCACAATCAACAACCTTCAAAAACATTGTCCCTTTAGGGCACACTTCAACCACATTGATCAAACTCCTATTATTTTGCATCTTCCCATCCATTAGAAATGATGGAGACCCCCGTTTCAGCCCACAAATCTCTAATTGGCTTCAAATTATCTTCCACGTGTTTTCTCTACTTTTCCAATAAGATGGTGCATGGTTTTTCAAACCCTAGATCTTTGTAATCTTTTGGGGCCTCATTGATCACTCTTACCATTTCTTGCCACAATGATGATCAAACTACATTGAAAGAGAATCCATTTGCATACACACATCATGCAATTTTCTGATCTGCAATCTCCTTGCTCTCACTTTGAAAAGACCTTTCCAATGGTCCTTTTGTTCATTTATTTGAAAGAGGAGAAACCTCTTCATGCATGGAGGGTGCTACCAAAAATGGATGTCTTCCAATGGGCACAATTGGAGAACTGCCAAGAGGAGTTGGGAAACAAGTGGCTTCCTTGATTCTTTGTCTTTCTTTACTAGAGGGTGACCTAATCTCAATGCATAGGCGGACATCTACATCTTTCTCGTTGATGTACTTAAGGAATTTTTATTTTGGCACTAGAGAGTTATCCTTCCTCGTGCAACCTTTGATGTCAGCACCAACAAAGTAACATAAGTGGGCTTTCACCCAGCTATATGAGCTTGTAAATTGACAATCACAAGTATTGTATTTCCAAACATAGGCCCCACCACCTGAAACTTGTCCTACCATTGTCACATATTTTCAAAGCGGTGAGTGTGCAATGTCCATTTTGTGTTGGCTTTGGCCAACAGAGGAAGAACTACAAGACATTGTAGTATATATAACCTAAATCACAAGGTTCAAGTTCAAGTTCGATGAGGGATAAAGTTCAATTCAAATTCGCCAATGAATAAAGTTCAAAAAAGATCGCCATTAAATACGTCCAATATTTTTTATTAATAAAATATTAAATTAATTTAAATATAAATAAATATAATATTATAAATATAATATTTTAAAAATTATAAATAAATACAAAACTTTAAAATATTCATAAAATCATAGAAATAAAAATAAAGTACATATTTAATAAAATATAGAGTATAATGAAATATAAACTATAAATTAAAAACATTAAAAAAAAAACTTAAAAAGAAATTAAAGAAATATAAAATCTAATCTAAAAGTAAAGTTAAAAAATAAAAAAGGTAAAACCATCTTTGAGCATAAGTCATGACTTCGTAGCCTCTATACAACTCCACAACGACTTCGACTTTATCTCGAGCTCATTTGCGAGCAGGAACAAGGCGAGCAGGTGGAATGAACATCTACTCCTAACAGGCACACAACACCTCCTGAACTGACACGTAGCAACTTGATGCATACATTCTTCTCCTCATGCAAGATTATTGCTCCCTGTGCATGTGCACTCCCGCTCCCTTCAAGTACAACAACTTCATGATCAATGCTAGGGCACAGGTAAAAATGAATGGCTAGGGCACAATCGCACAAGGAAAAAAATCACAGTTAGGGCATAGGAAAAACATAAACAGCCAAGGCACAGGGAAAAAACAAAGATCTAAGGCAAAAAACATGAACAGCCACGGCACAAAGAAAAAACAAAGAGCTAAGGCAAAAAAAATTAACAGCCAAGGCACAAGGAAAAAACAAAGAGGTAAGGCACAAGGTACACATTTTACCCACAATTTAGGGTACATTTTACCCCATTTTCTCGACGCAATTTTTTTGCAACGTATTTTTGTTGAATTTTAATGATTTTGCCCAAACTTTTAGGGTTTTAAAAAAAAGGTGGTTTTCATATTATTGGGTAAAAAATCGCCAACCCTTATGAATTAGTATATAACTACAACTTTAAAAACAAACACAGAATTTTAAAAAAAAATAAAACAAACCCTAGGATAGCAACTTGTAAAAAAAATGACAAAAAAAAGATAAAACAACACAAATCTTAACTTGGCAGCAAACGGACTTCTCAATCAATATAGGAAAAAGATTAGAATGATGCTTGATAAAGATTCACCCCTACAGCAGCAATGGAAGGTAAGTGTGCAATGAGAAAATCAGAAAAAATAGAGGCAAGTTGTTTTGCTTTTGTCATTTTGTTTTTATCATTTGTGTTGTTTTAGTTTTTGCTTTTGTCTTTCACTTGCCTTTTAGGGTTTAAAATTGTGTTTTTTATTTATTTAAAGTCATTGGTTTTGGTGAAAAATGATAAAAATTTTAAAAAAAAACCGTCATTAATTGTTTTTGCCATAAAACCCTCAGATTTTGCTCCCCACACCCAAGGTTCATCCCTAGGCCGTTTGGGTTCTTTTGGCAAAAGAACCCGAGTGAACTCGGGGGCCCAAAGATGAACTTTGGGCATTGGGGTTCACGTTTCGACCCTGTGCCTGTCCCTGGTGCATTTCAAACTATCCAACACCTACGAAATAGGGGGAACCAATAACGTAGTTCTAAAGGTAAGCATGTAGAGCAAATCATCCTAAGCCATGAATTTTGGGAAAATGCTATTAAGGTTCTAAAAATGTATCCACCCATAGTTTGCTTGCTTCGCATGGTTGATGTTGACATCCCTTATATTGGCAGTTTATGAGGGTATGGACCGTTGTAAATAAGCAACCCAAAAGGTTTTCAATAATGTGCAAGCAAAATACAATGAAATAAGCGACATTTGTGTGGAAGATGGAGGATGATGCATACAGCAACATGTTATTTGGAGCCAACATTATATCACATAGAAAGAGAAAGTGATCGTGAAGTCATGGGTGGGATTTATACAACGATTGGAAAGTTTTTTCCTGATCGAGATATTGCAAAGAAAACAAGAAAACAACTCGAGGCATACAAAGGAGATGGGTTATTTGCAACCCAATCAACTATAAATGACAGAGAGTACATGGATGTGGATGAATAGTGGTGATTTTATGTAGCAAATACTCCTGAACTATAACATTTTGTAGTTCAAGTCTTGAGTCAATGAGTAAGTGCATCAACTTCTGAGAGAAAATGGAGCATCTTTAACCATGTTCAATCAAAGAAAAGGAATAAGTTGTTATCGAGAACACTAGGGGATCTTGTTTAAGTTTATAGCAATTTGTGATTGACCATGAAGAAAGTGACAAAAGATGCATATACTTTTAAAAAGTAATAGCTTCAACTAAAGACTCTTCTAACGAAGATAATCCTAATTTTGTTTGTGCTGAACTTGAGAGTGAAAGTGAAACTAATAACGTTGGTAATGATGATGTTAGTAATGATAACATAAAACCAAGTGCTCGTGATGATCTAGAGCTTTTTGACGTAATAAGTAGGTCGTAGCCTATAGAGAAGTTTAAAAATCTGATCTATAATTTTTTGAAAACATTTTAACTATTGTCATTCAACATGTTTTTCAAAGTTTTTTATTTCAATCAATTTACGAAAGCTACTTGGTGGAAAGTTATTTTGACATGTTTACTTATATGAAATGAGATTTTTTTAGAATGGTGGGTTGGTTTTTGAATATTTAATCTAAAAACAAATATATTTCTTATAGTCGAATTTCATCATGAATTTTATCTCAAATTTTTTAGCAACAATTTTTTTCCAAATTTTATCCTCAACAAATTCAAACATGAATTCGAATGCAATGACTTAGTTCTATAGTACTTATCAAACTTATCCAATCAGCAACGTCCACATTTTCTTTCTATTGTCTTGCAATCTCCACCCACTACACACTCGTGAGCAGCATACAATTCTCCAGTACCATCTAAACAATCGGTTTGGGCTTCGGCTTTCACTAATGCTCTATACTTGTCTTCAGGGGTTTCTAGAAGTGGTCGCCTTTTGCAGCCTTTGTCTTCGCTCTTGTTGCTCCAAGAGCCTAGTAGCCCATTTGATCTCTTGGTCCATTCCCTTACCGTGTTATCTTTTTCTACTGCCTTTATTTGGGCTCACTAGAATTTATTCTTTCTTGTTCGGTGACAGTCTTCCAATAGTCATTCAAAGTACACACACAACTCCATAAGGCTTTGCAACAAGTTTGTTCAACTCAACACCTTTGTCATTAATACATAATAACATTTGACATCAATGACAATCCTTCATACATCAATGACTATGTCCAACAATCTCCCCCTTTGTCATTGACGGCAATCACCTCATCAGAATGACTTTACTTCTATGTCTCCATTTTGTTTTCTCCCCCTTTGACATTAATGACAAAGAGTCTCTACCATAATATGCCAACAATCGGCTCTTTTTTTGACATCTTGGTTGTTCTGATCCTTGGACCTGACAGTATAGAACACTTTGTGAGGAACTCCCCCTTAGGCAATGGCACATTTGTCTAAACTCTACACAGACACATTCAAAACTAGCTCCTTTGGCTTCAATATTCTACAAATGATCATTTATATAGCATTGGTCTAAAAGACCAATCAATAATCTGCATATCTTTGTATAGATAGGCATAATGATCTAAAGCCAACACACCTTTGTCACTTCCTTTGTCATCATATAGCAAAGGGACTGTAGCTTTCTCACCAAATTGCCTTTTCTCTTAATCCAAGAGTTAATAATGTTCCTTCAATACTCCCCTTGGATTCATGCCCTATCACAAAAATCTAGTGATGTGGTGTGGGAGCCACTACTCCCAACCTCTCTCTTAGATACTCAAATTGCTCCTTGGGAAGAGGCTTGGTAAATATCTCTGCAATTTGGTCCTTTGTTGGCACATACTCAATTTTGACCTCTTGATCTGCAACCTTTTCTTTCAAAAAATGATATTTGATGGATATATGCTTGGTTCTGGAATGCATCACTGGATTCTTAGATATGTTTATGGCACTTGAGTTATCACAAAAGATAGAAATAGGTTCTTGGTATTCTACCTTGATGTCTCTGAGAGTTTGCTTCATCCACAAGACTTGGGTGCAACATGTTGTTGCTACATAATCTGCTTCTGCTATAGAAAGTGTAACCGACTCTTGCTTTTTGCTTAGCCATGACACAAGTCTATTTCCAAGAAAGAATTCACCAACACTAGTGCTTCTCCTGTTATCCACACTTTCTGCCCAATCAGCATTTGCATATGCAATCAAAGTGAGATCTTCACTTGTAAGGTACCACAGACCATAGTCAATTGTGCTCTTGATGTATCTAAAGATTCTTTTCACAGCATTGACATATGATTTCTTGCAAGCTGCTTGAAATCTTGCAACCATGCATACAGCTTGCATGATGTTTGGTCTTGATGTAGTTAGGTACAGTAGGCTACTTGTCATTGATCTCTACATAGTATTATTCACATAAGGGGACTCATCTTCTTTGCTCAACCTGCATCCAGTTATCATGGGAGTGCTAACTGGTCTGTTGTCCTCCATACCGAATTTCTTGAGCATCTCCTTCGCATACTTGGTCTGGGATATGAATATCCCTTCTTTGGATTATGCAACTTGTAGACCAAGAAAAAATGAAAGTTCTCCCAGCATGGACATTTCAAACTCCTTTTGCATTTGATTTGCAAATTCTTTGCACATATTATTGCTGCTGCCACCAAAAATGATGTCATCAACATAGACAACTATGATCAACATATGTCCATTTTTAAACTTAACATACAAGTTATTGTCTGCACATCCTTTGATAAATCCTTGTTGCAAATATTGATCCAGCCTTGAATACCATGCTCTAGGTGCCTATTTTAGACCATATAGTGCTTTCTTCAGTTTGCACACATAGTCTTCATCTGTCAGCTGAAAACCTTCAGGTTGTTCGATATAGACCTCTTCTTCCAAGGTTCCATTCCAGAAAGCTGACTTAACATCCATTTGATAGACTTTAAACTTCTTAAAGACTGGGAATGCTAAAAACATTCTGATGGCTTCCAATCTTGCCACTATAGCAAATGTCTCCTCAGTTTATTCCTTCTACCTGAGCATATCCTTTGCAAACAAGTCTAGCTTTGTTTCTCACAATAGCTCCATCTTTATTCAACTTGTTTTTAAAGACCCATTTTGTGCCTATGACATTTTTGTCTATGGGTCTTGGAACTAGCTGCCAAGTTTTGTTCTTTTCTATTTGGCTTAGTTCCTCATCCATGGCCTTTTGCCAATTCTCATCTTTGTTGGCCTCAGCATAGCTTTTGGGCTCAATTTCAGATAGTAAAGCAAAACTTACCTGTTCTTTGTTGATTGCTGCCCTTCTCGTTTGGACTCCATTCATGTTGCCAATGATCTGCTCCTTAGGATGATCATTTTGAACAAACCTTGAGGGTGCCTTTTCAGTCCTCTTTATCTCTTCTTCATTATCTGATATTTCATCCTCAACGTCTTCTTTTAGTTCCTCAATTGTTATCTCCTTTACAAGTTCAGTTTCTTCTTTGAGGATCTCTTCAACTTTAACATGGATGCTCTCCACTAGCTTATGCAGTCTTTTGTTGTAGCAAACATAGGCTTTGCTATGAGTGAAATAACTAAAGAATATTCCCTCATCACATCTCGACTCAAAACTGTCTAGCTTTTTCTCCTTCCTTCGAATGTAGCATTTGCTTGCAAACACTCTGAAATACTTGACTGAAGCAGGGTTTCCATAACATAGTTCATATGGTCTCTTGTCACCGTTTACTCTCAAGACTCTGGTCAAGATGTATACTATTGTCTAGACTGCTTCTCTCTAATAACCATCTAACAAGTTGGCTTCTTTCAACATTGTTCTAGCCATCTCCTTGACAGTCTTGTTCTTCCTCTCAACAACTTCATTTCGCTATGGAGTTCTTGCAGCAAAGTAGTGTCTTTCAATTCCATGTTTTTCACAATAGTCTATGAATTCATTTGAAGTGAATTCACCACCTTTGTCAGATCTGAGGCACTTGATATTTCTACCAATTTCATTTTCAACCATGGCTCTAAAGATCTTGAATCTTTCAAAGGCTCAAGACTTTTCCTTTAAGAAGGTTACCCATGTCATTCTAGCGTAGTCATCTACAAACAACATGAAATAATACACTCCTTTGGAACCTCTTGTCTTGGTTGGTCCACAAATATTAGTATGAACTATCTATAGAGGTTTTGTAGTTGCATACTCTTTAGTTTGGAATGAGACCCTGGTCTGTTTACTGAGCTAACATTCTCTACACGTTGTGTCTATAGGTTTGGTTATCTTAGGCATGTGCCTTACACACTTGTTAGAACTTACTTTGACTAAATTGTCAAAGTTGACCCATCCTTCTGTGCCATAACCAGCTCTCATCAATCTTTCCCATGAGACAATTTGTATCATTTACCTCAATCAGATTATATATGTTACTCTCAGTCTTTTTTCCTTGCGCAACAATTTTTCCAGACCTTAATTCACAACCTTCAACATCAAATATGACTTTATAGCCATTGTCACACATCTGGCTGACACTCAGTAAATTATGTTTTAGTCCTTTAACATAAAGAACATCATGTGTAGGGAGCTTGCCATCAATGTGCAAGGTTCCTTTGCCTCTGATTTTGACTGCAGTATTGTCTCCCAAGCTGATAGTCCCTTCCTTGCATCGGCTCAATTTGGTGAACTTACTCTTGTCACCGGTCATATGCTTTGAGTATCCACTATCTATGACGCATAGACTTTTCTCTTTAGCATGCAGTGTTGTTTGGGCGATCATAGACTGATTTTTTGTTTTCCATATCTCCTTGGGCTTCTTGACTGTACTTTTTTTTGTTGTGTCATTGATTTGTGAGCCTTTGTTCACTTTAGGAGTCTCAACCCTTTTTGCATTGTTAGACTTTGATTTAACAAGCTTTGTTCTACAATGCTTTGCTATAAGCCCAAAATTATTACAGTTATAGCATAAAACATCTAGATCTAGCAAAGGGGCAAATGAATTCTTACTTAAGAAACTTATCCTTCTCTTGAGTACAATCTTACAATCGATTGCTTTATGGCCAAATTGATTACAGCTATAACAATAACCATAAAATGATGAAAAATACCTGGTTATCATTCTCCTTTGGGGATATAAAGGAGGTCTCCTAAACTCTGTCTTCTTCACGTTCCTTGTTATGTTGTTTTTTGTAGCAGCAACCTTGGTCTTTGTAAGAACAGAGTTATTACTTTTCTTCTTCTCTTCAAGAATGTGATTTTCTTCTTTTCTGATGCTACCTTGAAGTTTTCATACAGATTCCCAGTTGTACTCAACATGGGACTCTTGCCTTTCTCATACTCAAGACCTAATTTTTCTTTGAGGGGCTTTTGTGAGCTGATCATCTCATCCAGTATTGCAGATCCTCCTTTCAGTTTCAGGGTTTTATCAATTTGTTCTTTGGCCTCTTTGAGCTCTTCTCTTAAGTCCATGATTTCTTCCTCCATCTTCAAGCATTCTAAGGATTTTGCTTCCAAATCAGTTTTGACCACATCCTCTATCCTCTTTGCCTCCTCAACTTGGGTCTTCAAACTCACTATCATTTGATCTGATTCCTCATTTCTTTTATTTAATTTCTCAAACTCCTTTTGACTAAGCTTCTTTTGTTTAGAATTTTCTTTTCTATGCTTGTCAATTTCTTTTAAAGCACAGATGAGTTCAAATTCCAGATTTGTTTCTCCTTCTTCATCATCATCTAAGTCCTCTTCTTCTTGGCATAACGAAGTTGTTTCATAAGTCATGAATAGAACTTCATTTCGTTTGGCCATAAAAGCACTATCATGCTCATCACTTGAACTATTGTTGTCATCAACCAAGTCACTATCTTCTTTTGAATACAGCGCCTTTTTATTCTTAAAGAAGCTTTTCTTCTTCTTGGGATAATAGGATTTCTCCTTTTGATTTTTCTCAACTGAATCAGAGCCATCATTCCTTTTATGTGGACATTTAGCAACAAAGTGACCTATCTTTCCACAATTAAAACATTTGAAAGATAACTTACATTTGTATTTCCTTGAGACCTTCAATTTTCTGATGAAATTGGCCTCTACATCATCAACCTCCTTAGATTCGGAATTAGGAGCTTCTTCTTCTGCCTTCTAAGAAACTTTGAAAGCAGCTTCTCTCTTGGATGACTCTGCATCTCCTAGTCTCATCTCATATGTAGTGAAAGTTCCATGTAACTCATCTACTATGCGCTTGTTCAGATCTCTTGCTTCTTCAATGGCAAAAATTTTAGAATCATACTTTGTTGTCAGATATCTTAAAACCTTTTTAACAATCACTGATTCATCCATTGTCTCTCCAAGTTCTCTGATTGCATTTACAATCTCATCTACCCTAATAAGGTAGTCTGCAATCTTCTCTTCCTCACTCATCTTGAGGCTGTCGAACTGTCCCTTATGTGTTTGAAGCTTGGCTTGTTTTACTCTGTCATCTCCTTAATTTGACCCATATGTTCTTTGCACTTTGACAATGCATGACTTTGACAAACTCATTGTTTGACAATCCACAAAGAATAGCATTCTTTGCTTTGGCATTGTTTTCACATGCCTTCTTTGTTGCTTGATCAGTAGGAGAAACGACAAGGGGTGTGTATCTATTCTCAACGAACATCCAGACATCAAACCCCAAGGAGGTCAAATAAGCTTCCATCCTTATGCTCCAAAAGGCATAGTTAGACCCATCAAACAAAGGTGCCTTGTTTGATGAAGTTCCTTCATCACTGGTCATTTTGTGTTCAGAATCCAACATCAACCTGAGCTGATTAAGCTTCTCTTTTGGAACCCTTGGCTCTGATACCAATTGTGAACACACCTATCTAGTAGATCTCAAAAATGAATTACTTGCAACTTTCAAGATGAATTTTAAACAAATGCAATCTTAAACAAATAAATGAAAAATATCACATGCACAAAAGCACAACACACAACACCAAATTTATACGTGGAAACCCAAAGAGAAAAACCACAGTGAGAGTGCTGCTAGAAGCTACTGTTCTAATCCAGCGTCACAAAGTTTGTCTCACTCACTGAACCTCACTAGTTACATTTAAGGACACCCATCCCAAAGAAACACCAATCCCCTGTTTTAAAAGCACCAACTCTAAGGAAGCACCCATTCCCTATACTAAGCACCAACCCAACTTAATTTAATGGCACCAACTAATCAAACATTTACACTTCAAATTCACGAATCAGATTACAAAAGAATCCAAGTATTTGTTCTTTGTTGTATGTCTAATCTGCAACTGCTCATTTCTCATTCAACACACTCTTGTGTGATCTTCACTCTTCCTGCACCCTTTCTCTATGTCTAGATGTATCTATTTGACACTCTAGTACTCTCCAATTCGACCATTAATCCTCTATGCTCAAACGAGTATCATATTTCTGCATCTACGGCTCAACTCCTCTCATTCCAAAAATGAAAAGATGATAGTTTTTCTTCCCTACTCTTCGTCACTTTGGAATATTGCATCAATCAAAACTTAGACGAGTCTCTTTACTTTATTCATTTTGCATTCGTTGCTTGTCTCTTCTCATTCCAAACAAATGACTATTTTACTTACATTCTTTGAGCCTCTTTAAATTCTGCCCTTGTCGCACCACTTTCCACACTTGCAAAATTAGAATAATCGTTTCAGTTCAACCGTTGTTTATATCCTTCAACCATCTCCCTAGATTCTTGTAACTAACTCACTTCAACAGTTCTTCGTTTATTTTCCATTCCAACTTTGAAACGTGTCCGTCGATCTTTCCATCCAAGCTCCACTTGCCATACAATCTCTTGAAGATGCATGATCTTTATATTGGCTTGGTCGTTAAACTTCGGCATGTTGACTTCATCTTATTTTCTTTGACATTCATGTATTGATTTTGCTCCTCTGATCTCTTCAGACTTGCTCAATCTTTAACACGCATTGACCCTTCGGCATTTTGAAAATGCCCTACAAGACTCCACACTTGTCCTTCGGCAATGTTGTAAGTGACCTATTCTTCTTCCGAAATATCTTTCGGAAACTTTGTAAGAGACCATTCCATCCAAAAGTATCCTTCGGGAATTTTGTAATTGTCCACTTGCCCTTGACAAATTCTCCAAAAGAATTCATCTATGCCCTTCTCTCGAAAGTGTCCTTCAGAACTTCTGCAACATACCCTTAGCGATTTTGTAAATGTCCACTTGCCTTGGACAAATTCTCCGAAAGAATTCATTAATTCCCTTCATTCGGAAGTGTCCTTCGGATCTTCTCCAAGTGACCTATTCCGAACTTTTGTTTGGGTCACATGCCCTTCGAAGCCTTAGCAAAGTATCCTTCGGGATTTTTGTTTGGGTCATTTTCATCTAAGGGGCTTCGGGCCAATTTCCCCGACAAAATACCAAGTGTCTTTTTCTTTCGACATATTGCAATGTACCTTTCGGGGCTTCTCAAAATGTCCTTTCCAAAACTTTGTTTGGGTCACATGCCCTTCAGAACTTTTGAAAAGTACCCTTCGGCTTTTTGAAAAGATCCCTTCAGAAGCTGTGAACGGTCCACTTACCCTTCGGCATTTTTGCAATGATCCCTTCGTAACTTTTGAACGATCCACTTGCCCTTCGAACTTTTTGCAAAGCACCCTTCGGGATTTTTGCAAGGATCCCTTCGGAACTTTGAATGATCCACTTGCCCTTCGGACTTTTTGCAAAGTACACTTCAGGATTTTTGCAATGATCCCTTCGGAACTTTTGAACGGTCCACTTACCCTTTGGCTTTTTCAAACAAAGACTTAGCTAATTTTCCCGAAATAAATCGCCGAACCACTTTCTTCGAAAGAATTCCAACTTGCATTCATTTCCTTCAGAAACTTTGTTGCGGACAATTTGTCCAACAAAGTCTAAACCATTTTCCCGAAGGAATTGCCCGAGTCACTTTCTGTGAAAGAATTCCAACGTGCATTCATTTCCTTCGAAAACTTTGTTGCGGACAATTTGTCCGACAAAGTCTAAACCATTTTCTCAAAGGAATTGCCCTAGTCACTTTCTCCGAAAGAATTCCCCAGACAAATACAAAGGTGCAAAATCGACTAAGTATGGAAACATTTGCACACACAACCTTATGCATTTGTAACATTTACTCTACGTATCCTTATGACTTAGACCACAAAGAGATACTTGCAAATGATAGTCATTCAAAGTACACACACAACTGCATGGGGCTCTGCAACAAGTTTGTTTAACTCAACACCTTTGTCATTAATACATAATAGCATTTGACATCAATGACAATCCTTCATTCATCAATGACTATGTCCAACAGAAAGATATACAAGTCCGACAACAATGTACTTTTCAATACAAAGTCAAGCCTATGGAGGACAACATCACTTGTGACATTGCACCTTTGGAGGTCTGTGACATCTTGCTAGAAAGACCATACTTGTACGACCAAGAAGCTACATATCAAGCCAAGCCACAACGTTGGACTATTCGCATACAAGATCACTTCTACAATCTCTTTGAGTCGGCGCCCACGACCAAAGTCACCTTGGTCTCTGCCAAGCAATGTTGCAAGCTTGTATCGCGCGCGCAGAAGTTCGTGTTACTCATGGTCCACCCTGATACACCTGCGCAATCTAAATCGAAACACACCCTGGCAGTTGCAGCACTCGCACATCGTCGCAACAATAGCAACTCAACAAGTTACTAAAGCAACAAAGTGAAGTCTTCCCCGAACCCGAAGGCCTTCCAACACACTACGCAATAACTCACTACATTGATTTGGTTCTTGGACCCCCTCTTCGAAATAGCCCCCTCTATTGCAAATCAGTTTGGGAGAATGATGAAGTCTGGGGCCAGATTCAAGAGCTTCTTGATCAAGGCAAGATCAAGGCTAGCTCTTCGCCTTGCAGGGGTCCAATAGTCCTTGCACCCAAGAAAGATGGGTCATGGCGACTCTGCATAGACTATCACGCACTCAACAAAATCATGGTGAAGAATCGGTATCCACTGCCACGCATTGACGACCTACTGGACCAGCACTGAGGCGTACAATACTTCACCAAGATCGATCTGAAGTCAAGGTATTATCATGTCCCAATCCATCCTGAAGACCTCTGAAAGACAGCTTTTAAGGCAAGGGAAGGATTGTACAAATGGTTGGTCATGCCTTTCGGCCTCATCAATGCGCCAACCTCTTTCATGCGCTTGATGGATGATCTACTCGGGCCTTTCCTCAACTCCTTCATCATCGTCTACTTGGATGACACCCTCATCTTCAGCAAGACTTGGGAGAAGCATATGGAACACATCTCACGCGTCTTAGACACTTTGCACCAACACAAGTTGCAAGCCAACTTAGAGAAGTGTATCTTTCGTGGGACCCAAATTCAATACCTAGGCTACATCATTGAACATGTCGACATCCATGTAGATCCAGAAAAGGTCAAAGTAATCCAAGATTGGCCTACTCCACAAAATTGAGGAGCTTTCTTGGACTTGCTAACTTCTAACATAGGTTCGTCTTTGATTTTAAGCACATTTTTTGGGCTCTCACCCAAATAACACATGCCAAAGCCAAGTTTGACTGGACTCATGCACAACAGCACGCTTTTGAGGCACTCAAGCAACACCTCTTCACAACGCTTGTTCTCGTAATGCCCAACATTGCACACTCCTTCGAAATTCACACTAATGTGTTTGACTATGCACTCAGTGCAATGCTCATGCAACATGGACATCCGATCGCATATCACTCAGAGACGTTCAGCAATGCGTTGCAAAGGTACTTTACCTATGCGAAGGAACTATATGCTATTGTGCAAGTAATTAAGCAATGGTGACACTACATTCTCGAGGAGACAATTGTTCATTCGGACCATAAACCACTTCAATTCCTGCAGTTGCAGAACAAGCTGGAAAATGCGTGCCACGTGAAATGGATGACTTACCTGCAGCAATTGCATCTCGTGATCAAGCACAAGAAAGGGAAGGACAACAACGCCGCAGATTGCCTTAGCCAACTGCCAATTCACGCACTCATCACGGTTCTAGGCCACAACTTCTCAGACTGGGTCCCCTCTACTCAGTTGACCAAGACTTCGCAACAACTTACACCAGCCTCACGCAAGGTACACAAGTTCCAGCGTTCTACTTATCTGACCAGCTTCTCTACAAGCTCGGACATCTTTGTGTTCCCCCTAGCGCACCTCGCCAACGACTCATCTGGGAGGCACACTATGCCAAGACCTCGAGACAGTTATGCGTAACAAAGACTCTAGCTGCATTACAATTACACTTCTACTGACATGGAGGACCACATCAAGCCTTGCATTCCTTGTTGCATCACCAAGCCCACGAACAAGAAGCTAGGACTTTACACACCTCTACTGGTTCCATCCAAACCATGGTACTCTATCAACATGGATTTCATGACTGGATTGCCTGCGACGAGATGACAACATGACGTGTTTGTTGTAGTGTATCGGTTTTCCAAGATGGCCATCATGGTCGCATGCAAGAAAGACATTGACGCAGTGGGCACCACGCAGGCATTCTTTAACCATGTTTGGGTTCATTTTGGGCTACCAACATCCATCATCTCCGACCGCGGTCCACGCGTTGTGAGTCATTTTTGGCAAGCATTGTGGGATTTGATGGGTATGTAATTGAATCGATCGATGACTTTTCATCCTCAGACAAATGGGCAAACCGAAGTGATCAATCACACACTTGTTCATCTTCTACGAATGTACAACCGCGTGCATGCTCACACTTGGGATGACAATCTCTTGTACATTCAACACGCCTACAACAGGGCTCTTCACAACTCTACTGGCCACAGTCCATTCCAGACATGTCTTGGGTTCCAACCTTCAACACCTCTAGACATTTCCTACAGCGCCCAGTCAGGCACTAAGTCGCATGCACAAGAACGAGAAGCGGACAAAGCTGAGAAGCTTTTGGGCCACATCCAGTCTGTTCACCAACAAGTTCAACAGATTCTCTTGCACTCAAGCTAAGTACAAGGAGCGCCACAATGCACATCGCACACCTCATGCATTTCGAGTTGGCGATAAAGTTTGGTTGCAACTTCAGAAGCACTTCAAAGGTCCACACCAGAAGATCAAGCCTCTGCGCTATGTTCCTTACACCATTCTACGCGTAGCTGGTGAGGATACCTTCATTCTTGATCTGCCTCAGTACTTGAGCATGCACCCAGTCTTCAACGTGGAACTTCTCAAGCCTTACACTTCACCGCTTCTTGAGCCAACAATGACACACCATCCTTTTGATTTGGATCCCGAACACTTGTGCCTCGCAGAGGACTAGATCATCAAAATGACAAACGTGCACACGCCATGGCACACATCAACTTTTCTGAGTGGTAAAGGTTGGGCAACATGTTGATCAGGCCAAGTGGTACACTTCACAGCAACTTCGGGTGCAGTTTCCGCAACTGCATCCCAACGCAATGGAGACCATTGCTCTTCAACAAAGGGCGAATGATCCGTGCACAGTCCCTGCGTAGTCGAGCGCACTCCTCATTCACTCTACTGCACAGAGTGCGCATCTCTCACCCAATCTTGCGCACTCCTTGCTCGAGGTTTGCTCAAAGTCATACACACAAGTCTCGCGCCCAATTGCAAACTTCTGCGCACTGACCCCTACGCACTCTTTACTGCACACTTCACAGTTCGCAGTCTCACATGCCGCACAGGGCTTGCGCTTACTTGCTGACTTCTGTGCCCCTCGCACCCACAGTTCAGTGCACCTCCCGTTCCAAGCCACAACTCATAGCCTCACGCACCGTAATTCGCAAACCCACACGCCTCACCTGCCCACGCACCGCACAAGTTCTGTGGCAACTTGCCGACTTCTACGCACTCCACAACTCGCAAACCCGTGCACCTCTGAGTCCTGCACTACAACTCACAATTTTGTGTGCCTCACAGACTTCTTGGATTTCACAGAAGACCCACATGTCAACTTGCCTCGACCACGTGCTCCAAGGGGTTCACCTATCGTTATCCAACCTGGAAGATGAGCCGACGCAACCTCTTCTTAGTAACTGTCAGCAGTTGTAACTACTCTTGTATTCTACTTGTATAAATATGTAACATACACAACCGGCCAAAGAGATCGATGCTTCTACACAATCATAACACAGATAGCATGCTCTGCGTATCTACTCTATAAAAACATGCACTGTAGTACATTGTGCCAGTTTTCCCTATTCTCCATTAATGAATAGAAGTTGCATTTCTTACAAGACTTTCGTTCCATTGAATGTGTTTAGTTATTTCTTTCTGAATTAGCTTTGATCATTCACTCTGCACAACCAAAACTCGACTGTCCCCTACACACTTGGTCCCGAGCCTCGTGGTGCGGATCAATTTCTCTAAAAACTCAAAAGAAACTCCAAAACAAAAACTAACTCTTGATGGATTTAAATGTGCAAAACCTTCAAAATAAGTGGATATACTCGCCTATCTTCATGTAAGGAAAAAATTGACTTTTATCTTCAATAAGCATTGGCTATATGCACTTAAAAGATGGGTATTTAAAAAATTAGCTTTGAACTTGATGAAGTTTGATCCTTTGACCTTCTACACACTCAAAATCTTAGCAAAACACCATTTGACCAACTCCACTAGGCAAGCAACTTGATATATAATGTCTAAGACTTGCATATAACTTACAGTTACAGGCTTATCTTTTGAAACTTTTACAACATGCAAAATAAGAAATGCTGAGGTTTGAACTTGTGACCTCATGTAGCCAAGTTATTTAACAACTAATTGATAACCAACTAATCCAGTTGCCTTTTGAAAGAGACAATCAAAAGTGTTTATAAAATCCACTTTTCTTGTAACCACAAAAGCATAACAATAAAGGGTTTTCAGTATTCATTTGCCCAGCAAGAACATAATTCCCAGGCCACGTAGGCTCCACTTATGTCAAACTCAGATCAAAGAGATTAGAAACACCAGCCATATCGGGCCTTTCTGTCACGCCACACTTTATATGCCTTTCTGTCACGCCACACTTTATATACAACCATATGAATAAGAATCTCCTTCACACATGCCATCATACAACCATCGTATTGCTTCAGAAATAAAATTCAACTCTTTTTTATCAAGTACAGCATAAAATGCAACAAATATTTAATTAAAAAAGCCATGTCGTAATCCTTTGCACACTGTACAATTCAACATTTGCAGCAACTTCAATAATCACAAAGTACCATTATAAGAGTTCAAACACCCTTCTCGTATTTATCTCTCCTCAACAGAAAAAACATACATCCCTCCTCCATACAGCAGCAAGGAATTTACCTTATCACACCATTGTCAATTTTTTGATGCCCGTACAAGCCCAGCAATAGAAAAAACATATTCGTACAAGCTATATTATATCTGTAAAAAATTAATTTGCAAACCAGAAATATATCCTTTCTGCACTTCAAGCTTCCAAAAATATCACATCCTTCATTCGTCCTTCATGCCTCCTTGTACACACTTATATGGAATACAAACCTTTGTGTAAAAGGAAATGTTAACAGAAAAGTTTTACACATTTTTTCCTTGTCTTCATTTCAACCTCACAACCCTGGTATCTTACTAGCTCTGATACCACTGATAGCACTTATACAGGCAAACTACAAGATGTAGAAATCTCATAATGCCATATTTATTTTATTAATATCAAGCTAAAAGGGTACATGATAGAAGTGCAATACAAACAATCACTTGTAAGCTTTAAATAAAAAAACTTTACATTTGTACAAGACCCAACTGCCCAACTAACCATTAAACCACCCGACACACCCAAATAACTTACTAATTTATAATAACACTAATTTTACTTACTTAAAACATTAATAACTTCACTTAACTAGAAGGAGGTATCTCACTAAGAGAAGTATGCCCCACAACCTAACCACTAAAAACATTTGGATCAAACCTAGCATAACGGCCCATACAAAATCCGGTCCCCATTTTTAAAACAGCTCGTGATGTTGTTTTGGTTGTAAATGCTGAAAATTTTCCTTCATTTGCCGTCTTGCCCTTTGAAAAGTGTCATGGGATTTAACTCATTCTAAACTATCACAATAGATGATTGGCCACCTATTTCCAACCAAGAAAATCTCATGAGTTATGCCTTCATAATTTACATGGCCACCTACTTCTCCTTCATGTACTTCCTACAAAACATCTTCTACTTCAACACATCATCTAAGCATCTGATTTTATTCCATGTGATGCAATAACCCATTAATCAATTGAAAGGATGTGGCTTTTAAAATGATATTTCACCTTTTTACAAGAGGAAATTCAAGGAAGCAGCTTTCTGTCAATAAATATTCACTAACAAATGATCCATTTAGCTGGTTACCACAACCAAAAATAACCAACAATTTGGATAGCCGTCACTGACTCAATTTGTCTGTTCACCACTCCTTATTCGAGATAAATGATCAACAATAACATATTGTTTTAGTTCCTTGCCACTGTTTAAAAAGTAACAACCATTTTGAAATACAACCATGAATCACAGATTTATTTATCAAGTACATCAAAGCCCAGTGATCCAGAAAGAATATGAATGGATTTGACAGCAAATAATGCTTGTATTTTTGTAGAATATACCATACCCAAGGCTTCTCTCTCCATCGTTGTGTAACTTGTTTCAGCTTTAGAAGTAATCTACTAGCATAACATAACGAATGGTCCCATTTAAGGGCGCCTTAAGCAAAAGTCCACCCAATTGCATAATTGGGTGTATGGAATTTTTTATCCAAATTAGGTTGAGCCAAAATTGGAGGACTCATTGGCATAATTTTTGGCTTTTCAAAAGCTTGTTCTTGCTGAGTTCCACATTTGAAAGGCACTTCTTTTCTAAGTCACAAGCTTCTTGTTCGTGTTCATATTCAGCAAGATAAAAATCAAAACACATTCGCCAATTGATTTTTTTTTTTTAAATGTGATTAAGTTCCAAGGATATAAATATGCATTTTTTAAATATACTAATCTCACAACCAATTAACCATTATGTTAGTAGGACAGACTTTCACAATATTTCATAGGGGGGCTATTGAATGTGAAATGAGCTCTGCAAGGGTTTCGAGCATGTAGTAATCTGGCTTTGGTTTTGGTTGGAACTTCTGGAGATCATTATGCCAAGAGTGTAGCGGATCTCGGGAATTTTTGAGGGATGAATAAAGGGGGGAACTCATCCCCCCAAAGCCCCACCTCTAGACAGATGGAGGTGAGATCCAGACGGACTACCTTGGAGAAGGAAATCCCTGCAATTACGGCAATAGCAAGCAAGAAAAGGATGGATCAAGAGGTCAAAAAAAAAATCCTTGCAATCTAGTGAAGAAAGAAACTCCGATCATCTGCTTGGACGAAGCGAAGATCAAAAAGAATATTTCAGCTTTGCATGGCAGAAGCCTAATCTGTAGATTCCTATGAGCCCAGCTTTCTTTGGAGCATGCATGGGCGCATAGGACCTAGAGAACGAATGGGGAATATGAACTAAGAACATGTGCCAGAGACTACTTCATGCAAATGAATATGAAAAATATAGTGTTTTTAAAGGAAATCCCTACTGCTTCATAAATGAAGGCCTACTCATGAAACATTGGCAGCTAGAATTTAAACCAATGATAGAAATGTTAACGGCGGCACCGGTCTGAATCATAATGTATGCACTTCCCCAAGAGCTTTGGTCAAAATACGTGTTTGACATGGTAGTCAATACACTCGGAAAGGCTATAGAGATGTCAAGGTCAAATCATAAAGGAGGACTTTCAAACTACGCCAGGATATTGTTGAATTGGATCTCACAAAGCCATTGCCCAAGAACATCACATTGAAAGCTGGAGAGATACTAAGAACTGAGGATCAAGATTATGAGAGCATTCCTTTCAGATGCAGAAGATGAGTACAGACACTTGATCACAGAATGCACATCCCTTCAGCAAGGAAATCTTTAGCAAAAAAAGGGAGGGGTAGAGAAGGACAAAGAAGGCTTAATGAAACCAAAGAGAAAGTATGTCATATGTAATAAGACTAAGAAAACGGAGGAAAAGGATCGCAAGGGAAGTAACCAGAAAGGAGAGAAGACAAATAAGGGTAAAGAGGACATCGAGTCTGTTCTAGAAACTCATTTTTTTGTAGAAAAGAAGGCGGAGTTCAATGTATCACCATAAAGTACAACTTTAAGAAAGACTTTCAAGAATTATTGACAACCCCAGCAATGGGGAGCCAACAGGAAAGCAACCAACAGAGATGTAAGCTCTCCAAGAGGGAACTCCTTCAGATAAGGAAGAAGATATGTTTGGTGAAGACTAGGAAAGGCAAGGGCTCAATGAGAACTCGAAATCGGAGATGGAGTCGTCTAATATGGGCATTCATCAATAGAAAAATGGGAAAAGGAAAGAAGATTTCAGGAGGAATAATCGGGGTAGATCTAGTCGGATCGAGAAAAGAAAAGCTGAAACTATGGCACGGGTTATGGCAGGCAACTAAACTCTTATAGACAATATCTTGGCAAGCACCAAGAGAATGAAATCTACCCAATGAAGGTTATCTCATGGAACATCAGGGGCCTCAATACCCCTTCTAAAAGGAGACTTCTGAGAAAAATGATAATAAAAAAACAAACCAGAGGTTTTAATGTTACATGAAACCAAGCTAGAGAGAATCAAGGACCACAGCGATAACATTTCTAGAAGCCTTAAGATGGAGATGATAGGTATTGATGCAAAAGCTATTGCGGGTGGGTTAGGACTGCTCTAGGACTCCAACAAGCTATGGCTTGAAGCCCTACAATCTAATAGACAATGGGTGAATTATAAAGTGGTGAGTTTACACTCTAACTTAAGCCTTAATCTGATTAATATTTATGCCTCTCAAAATAAAGTAGAAAGAGAGGAGTCTTGGAGGCGGATTTCTTAGCGATCCAAAATAATGGGGATAGTTGTTGAATCATTGGCGGGCTCTCCAATGCCAGATTAGATTCTTCAGACAAGAAAGGAGGGATAGCTTCTTTTGTTGGCTGTCCTAGTTTTAGAATTTTGTGGAGGACTCTAATCTTTGGGATGTAAGACCACAAAAAGGTTGGTTTACTAGGACTAATCTCAAGAAAGGAAGGGATCTGACCCTTGAAAGGATCGACAAATTTCTTGCATCCAATAACTAGATGGATCAAAACTCCCTTCTAAGGACTGAGGTTATGACAAAAGCAGGTTCAACTCACTAGCATGTCGGCCTTTCGATAGAAGATGTTCAACCTAGAAGGGTCCCCTTCAGATTTCAGAAAACGTGGCTAGATCATCCGGAACTGGAAAAATTGTTCACTAACTCGTGGAAAGCTCATAGCAATGGGTATGGCACTAAAATGTATGTGTTTGCACAGAAATTGAAAGAGATGAAATCTCAGTTGAAGATTTGGAATAAGGCATCCGTCAAAAACCTCTTAAAAAAAGGATATATGTTTGCACAGAAGTTGAAAGAGATGAAATCTCAGTTGAAGATTTGAAATAAGGCATCCTTCAAAAACCTCTTTAAAAAAAAGGAAGCCCCAGAGAAGAGAATGAGCGATATCCACTACCAATTGTTTTCAGGAGATACAAATGAATCTTCCCTTCAAGAAGATAAAGGAGTCTCTTACAAGTTGGCAGATATCTACAAAAGATAGGAAACCTTCTACAAATATAAATCCGGGGATAAATGGCTCAAAGCATGGGACAATAACACAAAGGTCTTTCATCAATCCTATAATACAAGAAGACAAAGAAATCGAATTAGAACTCTAGACACGATGGAGAGCAATAACCTTGAAAACCCTCAAGAGATAAAAAGATAATTGCTCAATTTTTTGGAAGACAAGTAAAAGGAGGAAGGACTGGATAATAGAGAGGATCAAAACCTTTTTTTGAAGCACACCCCAAAGATTGTATCAAATGAAGACAATGAAAATCTCATGAAAGATATCTCCCTCGAAGAGATCAAAGAGGCCCTTTCTAGTATCGCAGGGGATCAGGGTCCAAACCTAGACAGCTTTCCTGCTCTTTTCTTCCAGAATTTTTGGGATCTCGTAGGGGAAGAATCCATGCTTTAAGCTCTCAATTCCACCTTCATGAAACTCATCCCAAAGAATTCCAACACTAGAACCTCTAAGAATTTTCACCCATCCGTTCATGCAACACGATCTATAAATTCATTTCCAAAGATTGAAGATTCTCCTCTTGACTCTTATATCAAAGAAGCAAGGTGGCTTCGTGAAAGGAAGGAAAATATTTGGCAATATTGTTATTGCCCATAAGATTATCCACTCTCTCTCGGCAGGTAAAAGAAAAAGAATGTTCATCAAGCTAGACATTGCCAAAGCTTATCTTCCTGGATAGGAACCTCAACAAGTTTGGCTTCAATAAAGATTGGCATAAGTGGATCAAAAGTTGCTACTCTACCCCAAAAATCTCAATTTTAATTAATGGTTCAGCAAAAGGCTACTTTGGCTCATCCTAGGGACTAAGCCTAGGACAAGGAGATCCTCTATCTTTGTATCTCTTCATTATCCTAGAAAAGCACTCGGAAGAAGGATCAAGTTTCTAAATAGAAGAGATAAAATTGACGGGTTGGTGGCTAAATCAGAGGAGGGGCCTCACACACACCTTCAATTTGTTGATGACACGATGTTCTTTGGGTCACCGACAGTTCAAGAAGCTAGAGAGATTCGGGACCTGCTTCAAAGCTATGAAAGAGCCTTCAAGTAAAATATCAACAAAGGTAAATCGAAAATTTTCTTCATCAACACTATTTTAAATGACCAAAACTTCCTGAGCAAACTTCTCTATTCGAGAAGGCCCAGTTCCCAAATTCTCACCTTAGCTTTCTTTTGATTAAGGGCAAGGGGAACAAGAAAATATGGAATGGTATAATAGAGAGGAACTGCAAGAACCAAGTGAATTGGAAAGGCAAATGGCTTTCTTTTGCAGGGAGACTCGCTCTTCTTATAGAGGTTCTCCAAGCGACCCCGATATATTGGTTCTCTCTTACGGTGGCCCCTAAAAGCACAGCTTCAAAGATTACTAAAATTGTGATATCTTTTCTCTGGCAAGGGAAGAGAAAGAACCTTATCTGCTAGCTTGGGAAAAGGATTGTAAACCCATTACCAAAGTGGGCGGGGGGGGGGGGGGGGGGGGGGGGGGGTGGGAAGGGATAAAAGAAATCAGAAGCTTTAACCATGCACTCGTGGCCAAGCTGATATGGAGGCTCTGTGATAGTGGATCTAAACAGTGGAGCATGATCCTCAAGGGAAAGCATTTGGATAATTAGGAAACATAGAGTATTCTCATGATGAAAGACATGCCTAGGGAATCACTTATTTGGAATAGTACAAGAAAGATCAAGGGCTTATTCCTCAACCATGTCTTTTATAAAGTCCATAAAGGCTTCAAAACTGATTTCTAGGAGGATGCTTGGATTAAGGACTAGCCTCTCCATAAAGACAAGAAGCCTGGGGAGATTTGCATAGAATCCACACAAATTTGGGGCACTAACGTGAGGAATTACTGAATGGTGACAAATAATGTCAGGTGGATCACTATAACCTGGAAAAAATTTAAGAATCGTGATGGCACAGAGAAGGAGGCTCATAAGAGTTTGAACAAAATCCTATAGGGGTTCTGAATTCCTTGGAACGATGAAGAGGATGTGATTAGATGTAACCACAAATGTTCAGGGGCTTACTCTATTAAAGAGGGATATGAGATCCAGAGCCACCTACAAAATCAAGGGAGCATGTAAGTCCCTTGGAGAAAAATTTGTAAGTCAAAAGCTTGACCGAAAGCCATGGTGTTTCTTTGCCTCACAAGTAATGGAAAAATTCTAATGGGGGAGCAATTAGAAAAGAAAGATTTTGTAGGGCCTAGCAAATGTATTATATGTTTTTCTAATGAAAAGGCCATCAATCATCCGCTCCTTAATTGTGATTTTGCCAAGGGAATTTGGAATGTATTTTTAGTCAAGTTCAATTCCTCTTGGGTCTTCAACTAGACTTCAGTAACTCATATGCACTCTTGGAATATCCCGGTTACAAATAGCATCCTTGAGACCCAATGTGCCATGGCACCACACATGATTGTCGGGAAACTCTGGCTAGAAAGGAATGAGAGGATCTTTAATGAAAAGGGGAGCTTTAAAAGCAAAACCCAAATCTGAAAAGAGATTCAAAGAAATATCGTAATGACTCTCTTAGTTATGAAAAGAACTACAACTAAGGAAGGCAAACCCTCCAAGATACACATTCTCAGGAATTGCCCAAATCATAGTAAAGTATTAGATAGGTGGATTCTGAGGAAGACTGGAACAAAGCGAGTACTAAGTGGGCCCCACCTAGTGAAAGATGGTGGAAGCTGAACTTTGATGGGGCTTTGAAGCATAATCAAGGAGAATTGGGAGTAAAGATCCTATAAAAAACCATAAAGGAGAACTAGTAGAGCTTAGCTCGATCTATACTCGCATCAATTCTAATAATGTGGTTAAATTAGAAGGCCTAGTGCTTGGTCTTAAGCTGGTTCTCGAAGTCGAGATTAATAACATTGAAGTTGAGAGGGACTCTCAACTAATCATCAATGTGATCAAGGATAGAATAAAATATTTGAGGTTGCAAAGTATTATCATGGAAATTAAAACTTTGTAGAATAGGTTCAAAAACATTAAATATATGCACAGTGCACACTTTCAGAGAAGAAAACAAAGCCACAGATTGGATTGCGAACAGTGGTCCTCTTAATAATGATGTGCCATGAAAAGGGAACCATGAGCATATTTGCAAAGACAGCAAGCTTAAGGAGCTCATGCAAATCATCTTATCGGAATGTAGGGCATGGTGCTTTCTTTCTTCATTAAGCATCTCTATGAGTGGACTCAAGGTAGTGGTGGTATGGAGAGCTATTCAAAGAGCATCTCTAAATGTGTGGCTCTCTCTAGTCAAATCTCTAGTACATACGCAACTTTTGTGCTCTTTCCTATTTTCTACTTTGCAAACCTTCCTCTTCAATATTTTTCCGTCATCAGTCTTGCATGGTTAGGCAAATATTGGTATTCTTTGGTGACTTTCTATTCAGGTTAGGAGTTGGCAGTCCATATTAGAAACCTGCACCCAGAGAGTTCTTTTTGGAAAGATGGATAACCAGAGAGGTGGCGTTTTCTCTGGGAAAGTTGCCTTGCCCCCTTGTTGGTTGTTGTTTATTTCAAACAAGCTCTTAGCAGAGGTTTCTTTCCATCAGAGGATGATCTTTTCTCTTCTAATTATTCTCTTCGATGTCAAGATGATTATCCCTTCAACTTTGAGCTTATATGTAGGTGTGTGCGAGTTGGTCTTAGACACGTCCATTGTTGTGCTCTCTCTATTGCATTTCCTTTTGTGCATTATCCTTAAATGAGGTATCTCTATTGAATAATGTTTGCACCTTCCTTTTCTCTATTCGTGAACATAGGCATAGCGATAGTAATCTTCAAGCTCTTGTACATAGCATTCAACTTCATTATCAAGTTCATGTTCTCTTTAAACTCTCGTTGCAATGACTACAGTCGGCACCCTCACATAGAAGGCCAAATGGTGAATAGATCTCACCCCGTCTTGAGGTGCAATGGGACCCAGAGAGGGTAGAGAAGAAACATAAGAAATGAGGACATACAACCAAATCTACTAACACAGTTGATGATGATACGGATCAAAGCATCACAATGGAATCTGAGCCATTTGGGTTCATTAAAAATAACTAGATTTCACAAAGGCTAGCGCTCATGGGGCAAACATTGCATGAAAGAGAGATGGAGCACAATCATTGGAGAAGACTAGTATTACGGACGCCCCCATGGATCCCAATATTAGTCTTTCCAACAAAGAGATGAATAATGAGGGGCAAGTTGAGGTCCAAGTAAAGAAGAGCAATGGCAACATTAATGACCACCTGGAAGATGGGAAGTCACGTTTTCACATTTTCCATGTTAATGGGCGAAGAATGTTATCATGTGATCTCGATATACCCAAGAAGGAGGAAGTACACAAAAGTTTCACGAAGGAGGTGGGAAAATCAGAGAGCAATAACACCAAAAATGAAAACCATCAAAGGGATGGAGGGGACCAAATGAAGAAGAAAGCTAGGGAAAGGGAGAAGCTCTCGATAAAAAGACCAAATATCTCCATTGAAAGAATAAGAGATGAGGATTGGAGGGAGCATAGCATGTGTAGTCCCACCTCCAATAGGTGGAATAATAGGGATGCTTTGAGGGCCAATCAGGAGAAGACTACTATGAACTAAGTGGACCAAAACGATTATTTTCAGAAGAGGAGCAACTAAATTATAATGATGGAGATGAACAAGTGTCTCGAGGATATTTTCTTGGAAATGGTGCAAAGTCGATTGATCTTTCAATCTCAATTCTGGTTGTTGTCCAATACCTATGACCTTCTCCAAGCTAATTGCCACGATGCCATTTCAAACTGCAATGACATCCAAAGTTACATGACTATTGGTAAGAATTCTTTCAGAGCGCACAATAATTTTCTTGGGTGTATAAATGATCACTTGTTCCAACTATGAAAGGAGAGAGATGATCATAGGAAGGAGATACAGAGGCAGATGAATATTCTTAAAGACATTAAAAACAGTGCCAATGAACTGGATAAAATCAACAATAATATTCATACTATGTTTGATGACATCACGGTCCTAAAGAAGCACGTTCATCATTGGGTTTGCCACACTAATCGCAGTAATGTGGTTAGAGAGGAACCAGCAGTGGTCAATGAGGAGGAGGGGGAGGACTGAGGTCTCTTCTTTTGCTTACTTGCTATCCTTTAATATCCCTTAGGGATTCCTTCCTAATAACTGCCAACAACTGTTCGGCTTGGGCCTGTTTCTGTCGTGCGTTCTAGGCTGTGGACTATCACTATGTACATAGTTCTAGTCTAGGCTGGTGTCTTTTTCTGTTGCTTTCCAGACTCTTGGCCAACTTCTCTTGTAACTGGCTTCTTGAGATTTATATATATATATATATATCACAAAAAAGTATGTTTTCTTATTTTTATTTTCAAAATAAGAAATAAATACATAAGAATGTCAAAATATATAAATATTACTAAATAGCTTCAAAAAAATATATAAGAAGATGTCAAAACATATAAACCATGATAAAAAAATTTAAATTACAACATTGGAAGGCAGATTTTCTACAACAGAGACAACTTTTGTGCTCTTTCCTATTTTCTACTTTGCAAACCTTCCACTTCAATATTTTATTATTTTCCCACCATCAGTCTTGCGTGGAAAGGCAGATTTGGTGGTCAGGCTGGAATTAGTATTTTTCAGTGGCTTTCTATTCGGGTTAGGAATTGGAAGTCCACAACCAGAGAGTTCTTTTTAAAAAGACGGACAACCAGAGAGGTGGTGTTTTCCCTTAAAACGTTTCCTTGCACCCTTATTGGCTGTTGCTTATTTCAGACAAGCTCTTAGCAGAGGCTTCTTTCCATTGGTGGACGCTCGTTTCTCTTCTAATTCCTCTCCTCGCTGTCAAGATGGTTATCCATTCAACATTGAGCTTGTATGTACATGTGTGCGAGTTGGTCTTAG
Source organism: Torreya grandis (assembly GCA_037957365.1). Classification (NCBI taxonomy): domain Eukaryota; kingdom Viridiplantae; phylum Streptophyta; class Pinopsida; order Cupressales; family Taxaceae; genus Torreya; species Torreya grandis. Next base: position 4,245,193 of record JARHVA010000516.1, read on the forward strand.
ACACGTCCATTGCTGTGCTCTCTCTGCTGTATTTCCTTGACTGCATTTTCTCTGCTGCATTATCCTTGGTTGAGGTATCTCTGCTGAAAACGTTGGCTCCTTCCTTTTCTTTCTTCCCGAACATAGGCATAGCAGCAATAGAGTCTTCAGGCTACCATACATGGCATTTAGCTTCATTATCAAGTTCGTGTTCACTTTAAATTTTCGCTGCAATGACTACAGTTGGTGCACTCGCAGAGAAGGCCAAACAGTGAATAAATCTCGCCCTGTCAGGGGTGCAATGGGACCCACACGGGGAGGAGAAAAAACATAAAAAATGAGGACAGCGCAAGCAAATCCACTAGCATGGCTGATGATAATGCGGATCAAAACAGCGTGGAATCTGAGTCAATAGAGCTGCATAACAACAACCAGATTTCACAGAGGGCAGCACTGATGAGGCATAGATTGCATCAAAGAGAGATGGAGGAGACTAGTGTTGCAGATGCCCCATGGATCCCAATAATAATCTTTCCGACAAAGAGATGAACAGTGAGGGGCGAGCTGAGGTACAAGGAAAGAAGATTAATGGCAACATTAATGACCACCTGGGAGATGAGAAGTTGCATTTTCACATTCTCCATGTTAATGGGCAAAGAATGTTATCACATGATCCTAAGATTCCCAACATGGTGGAAGTAAACAAAGTTTCATGAAGGAGGTGGGCAACTCAGAGGATAATAACACCGGCAATGAGAACCATCAAAGGGATGGAGGGGACCAAACAATGAGAAAAGCTAGAGGAAAGGAGAAGCTCCCGGTAAAAAGACCGAATATCTCCAATGAAAGCATAAGAGATGAAGATTCAAGGGAGCTTAGCATGCGTAATCCCGCCTGCAATAGGTGGGAGAAACGGGAAACTTCGAGGGCCAATCGGGGAGGATTGCTCTGAACCAAGTGGACCAGAACGAGTATCTTCAGAAGATGAGCAACTAAAGTCTGGTTATGAAGATGAATGAGGGGCTCAAGGACATTTGCTTCGAAATGGAGCAAAGTTGGCTGATCTTTCAATCTCAAATCCGGTTGTTGTTCAATACCAATGACCTTCTCCAATCTAATCACCAATATGCCATTGCAAGCTGCAATGGCATCCAAAGTTACATGAATACTCATAAGGACTCTTTAAGGGAGCACAATAATCTGCTTGAGTGCACAAATGATCACTTGTTCCAGCTCTGAAAGTAAAGAGATGTTCATAGGAAGGAGATAGAGAGGCAGACAGATATTCTTAAGGACATTAAAATCAGTGCCAATAAGCTGGATAGCATCAACAATAATATTCATATTATGTCTGACAACATCACGGTCTTAAAGAATCACATTCATCATTGGGTCTGCCACTCTAATCGCAATAATGTGGTTAGAGAGGAACCTGCAGTGGTGGATGAAGAGGAGGAGGGGAGCTGAGGTCTCTTATTATGCTTACTTGCCATCCTTTGATATCTCTGAGGAATTCTTTGCTGATAACTCCTAACCACAGTTTGGCCTGGGCCTGTGTCTGTCTTCTGAGTTGTAGGCTCTGGACTATCACTGTGTAGATAGTTCTAGTCTGGGCTGGTGTCTCTTTCTGTTGCTTTACAGCCCCTTGGCCAGCTTCTCTTGTAACTGGTTTCTTGAGATTCAATTAAAATAATTATTATTTAAAAAAATCATTCTTTATTATTTTTATTTTCAAAATAAGAAATAAATGTACAAGAATGCCAACATTGATAAATATTACTAAATAGCTTCAAAATTTATATAAGATGTAAAAATGTATAAACCATGACGAGTCTATTAAAATTAGAGCATTAAAAGAATGTGAAATCCCATTTTTGGCAATGGTTATTTTCATGTTTAATTCTATTCGATTAAATTCGCAAAAACTTGAACCATTTGGTTTATTCGGCAAATATGAATGAATTTTAATGTGTTTGATTAAATTCGCCGAATTCCAAAAAAATCAATGAAAAACAGCTTACGTTGTGACACAACTTCCTTTCATAGCAAACAATCAAGTGGATGTAACGCTCCAAAACATGTAATGATCCCCTGCCCCATCATTTGAGAGTCTCGTCCATTGTATATTTTTTTCCTTATCTACCCATAAAGGATAGGTGTTTATGTCATTGTTGTTTCTTAGAATATTAGCCTTCTTATTTGTGGTCCTCCTATTGAAATCACCCACCAGTGCTATCTCATTTAGTTTGTTTAAACTCAGATGTCCTTTAAAGACAATTATGGATCCTAACAATCCAGTTCATGCTTCTTGTAAGAGTTGGAGCTTTGTGGGGAAAAGTAGCATGTGGCTCCTTTAATTGTTTTCTCTTTTTCTACAATTTTGATCCATATATGCTGCTTCTTTTTTCTTATCTTATAGTTCTATCCCAAATTTCTTTCACTAAGACTTTATCCCACGTATCCTTTGTCAATTTCTACTGCATCATTCTGTATAGATGTTTCCATGTATCCTTTGTGATTTTTGTGCTGCTGTTAGTCTCTTCGCCGTCTTGAGACTCTCCAAAGAAATCTTTTCCGTCAATTGGATATGCCCTATTGCTCTCACAAGGGAGGTCTCATACACCAAAATTGCTGCCCCATTGCAAATTCCACTGGCGGCTAGGGTTATGGTGAGACCTGCTAATCTTTAGTCTCATGTTGTACAATCTGTTTTTCGTTTGGGGTGTATTTCTTGATAATGGACAAGTATCACCAGTTCAATAATCATTTCGTCATGGTTTTAAAGTGTCTCCGTTTGATTTCTTTTGTTTATAAAACCCTGGAGAAAAAATATCGAGAAAGAGGGAAAAGGAGTTAGAGCCGTGTACTTACTTGATAATTCTCGTTGGTTTCTCTCTGTGAAAACCCTGGTTGCCCTAATTTTCTGGACTCTGATTTACCCTTGCCTTTGTTGCTTTACGGCAGGCGATAGCTGTGTCTGGGTCTCTGCATTGGCTTTCTTTGTCCTTCCACCTGCTCCCTTCAATGGTGAATGAGGGAAAAACAACAGATATACTCAAATATTTGAAAGTTGTAAGATCAGCAATTATTATTATTAATCTTTAGGAACAACCTTTCATGGCGAATAATTTATTTTAGTACTTTTTGCTTTCATGTCCGTCACGATTGCTTTGAAGACCAATTGAGTTTAAAGAATGTTAAAAGAAGACAAATCTGTCGTTTATCATTATCGTTATCGTCATTGGGATTTTTTATCGTGAAAAATTGATTTGATGTATTATAATAGTAAAGAATTGAGCTTCTTTGGTTTATAAAATTGGAGATATTTTTTAAAAAAATAGAAATATTTTTAATATATTTTATATATTTATAATTAAATTATAAATATTTATGTTTTTGTTTTTTGTTTTTTTATTTTTTTCTCCAAAATTAAGAGGAATCAAGAGTTTGGTATGTGAATTGGATCTTCATTGTATACTATGGATAAATCGAGAGTTGAATTAAGGATCAAAATTACTTCTACAAAACACAAAGATCAAGAAAACTAAATTTCAAGACTTTGCAGTTTATAAAATTAGAGATATTTTTAGAAAAAATAGAAATATTTTTAATATATTTTATATATTTATAATTAAATTGTAAATATTTATGTTATTTTTTTGTTTTTGGTTTTTTTATTTATTTATTTTTAAATTAAGAGGAATAAAGAGTTTGGTATGTGAATTGGATCCTCAGTATATATTGTGGATAAATCGAGAGTTGAACTCATGATCAAAATTACCTCTACAAGGTACTAAGATCAAGTAAACTAAATTTCAAGACTTCGTAAATATTTATATTGATAAAATATTTTATTATAAAAATTTAAAAATTAATAAAAGTAAAACGTTTCGTTTTTAACAATATTAAGATTTTATCTACTAATGAGATGTGGGTGATTTGGTAAAGTGGTTTGGTTGTTTCAAGTTTTAGCGAGGTTCAAATCTCACTATGGTATTTGAGGTTAGATGTGGTTGTCATTGGTATTTTTTGGTCAGTTTTGATCATTGTTGGTATTCTCAAGTCAGTTGTGGTCGTTCGTTAATATTCTTGAGCCGACTATCGCTATCATTGGTATTCTCACGCTGGTTGTGGGTATTTGTTGATATTATCGAGTCGGTTATGGTTGTTCATTAGTATTATTGGGTCGATTATTGCTGTCATTAGTATTCTCAGGGTGGTTGTGATTGTTTGTTTGTATTCTCAGGTTGATTGTTGTCGTTGATATTCTCGAGCCAATTATAACCGTCGCTGGTATATCTAATACATGTGATAAATAATCATTTGAAAATCTAAACCCTCAATTATATCCCAGACTGATTAAAACTCTGATAAAAAATAAATACCTGTCAAAAAATAATAATAGATATTAAAATTTATCTTATGTAAAAAAATTATCACATTACCAATGAGATGTGGATAAGTTGTTAAAGTGACTTGGTTGTTTCAAGCACTACCCAAATTCAAATCTCAATATGATATCAAAGGCCAGTTGCGATCGATCGTTGGTATTCTTGGACCAATTATGACCAATCATTGGTATTCTTGGGCTAGTTGTGGGCATTGATGGTATTCTTGAGCTTATTGTGACCATTTATTGGTATTCTCAAATTGATTGTGATCGTTGTTGGTAAATATAGTACTTGTGATAAATGATCACTTACAAATCTAGACCTTTGATTGTGTCCCAAACTAATTGAAGCTCCAGTCAAAAGCAAAATACATATCTAAAAAAACTTATCACATTGATAAAAATTTGATATGTTATTTTAAATTTGAAATTTGTGCTTATTCACATTTTCAATATAACTTTAATGGGTCAAATTTGAATTGGCTATTACAACAAAGTATTTTATTTTAAATCATGAGTAGGTCTCCCCTTCATTATTACAAAGTGTATCTTTTTTTTTAATGTATATAAATACACTATTTCAAATTAAGTATCATAAAATATATTAAATAATGTATGATTAAATAGAGGGTTTTTATTTTGTTTATGTGTTGTTGTTTTTTTGAATTTGCCAATTATAATTTAATTTTGTTAGTCCAATTTTAAAATAACATGTTTTTTTAAATTGTTAGTCTAATTTTACAACATGTTCTTTTGTTACAAAATCTATATTTGATTATAACACACTATTAGGATTGTATAGATGTTCATGGTTAATTGTTAGGATAATGCAAACATTATCAGTCATTAACTTTCCATTACAAAATGATTCATCAAGCACATTCGCTTACTTCTACTCTTTCGCTTCTTATTCTAATTTCACACACTTCAGTTTATATCCCCCTCTAATCTACAAATCTAAAATGGATAACATATTTGTTTAAGGGTTTATGTGTTAGGGTTAGTTGCAAATGTGTGCTAGCTAGCCCTTGTAGTTTGTTAAACCCTTCAAATATAACAAATATGTCGATAAATAGAAATTACATAACAAAAATAACTTCGATAAAAATGTTGTAATGGTGCTCCAACAATAATGATTACTAAGGATTATAATGTACTTTGTGATGCTTCAAGATCAAATGACCTTGAGTATATCTTTATTTATAGATGGTTTGCATTCAAAATTTAAAACTGATAGAAAGGGTCAAATGGTCTCATTCATATAAAAGGGAAGCATTAGTAATGAGGTCATGACGATGTGGATGGTCCTCACGTGAGACAAAGAAATCATCAATTAAAAGTGGAGGTTATCATGCATGGATGCATGAAAGGGATTTTAAGCTTTAAAGTCATTATAACAGATGAATAATGCCAAATTTGGACCAATCACCCATACATATACAAATATGCCAAACATATATAAAATAACATTGAATAAACACCATCAAACCATTTTTATGTGATTGCATTTTACCCTACGTTGAGGTGTATGCTTAAAACAATTGTAGATCTTAAAACAAATGGAGGAACTTTAAAACCTTTAAAACAAATTGATGGAACTTTAAAACCTTAAAACAAAAATGGAGAAACTTTAAAACCTTTGTGTTGTCCCCCAAAAATATCACTCATTTTTGGGACAACATTTGAACTATTTTGGTCTTACAGACCAAAATTGTCTCTCCCCTTTTCAAAATTTGTCTTGGGCATTCAAATTCATCATTTTTCGGGCTTCACGGCTTCTGCAGGTGGGTTCAATTAAAAGAATCGGTTTCTAACAATTGGTCATTTTCGGAATTGGTTCATCGTCTTGGTTCAATGAAAAGGTTCAACGTTTTGGTTCAAAGACATGTTTCAAAAGGGCGGTTCAAAGCAAAAGGAAGCTTCTCAAAGGATAAGTGCCCTTGCAGAGGACACTTAATCGATAAAAGCACCCTTTAGAAGGGTCGTTTTCAAGGAAGCCAAAAGGTAATTCTTTCATATTTGTTTAAGGCATTTAAAATTGGTTCCCCAGACTTTTGTCTATAGGAATTTTCCTCGGGGAAAATGTCTGCGGGAGGAAGTGTAAGAAAAGCCCAGGGGATTATCCGAAGGGTCACTCGAAGAAGCCTGAAAGGCCATTTAAAGACTGCCCGAAGGATAGATATCCTTGCAAGAGGCTACTCCGACTCAAAGCGGGTCATTTCTCAAGGCCCGAAAGGGCAAGTCCAATCTGGGAAAATACCAAGCAAAAAATTGAAAGAATAATAAGGAATGATGCACTCGAAAACGTCAAATTCAACAAAGTGAACTAGCTGTTGATCCTTTGAACATACATACTAGAATACATTCACAGATTTCAAGGACAAGACCAGCAGAAAGTGGAGAAGGAACTGAACAGCAAACTAAATCCAGGACCCAATTCAATTAACTGAAAAAGGAGGAACGATGAAGATAAAATCAGATCGCTAGGTGGACATTGAAAGTTGCAAACTTACTTTCAATAAGCGTGACTTGTTTCCCTGCATTGATAAAATCAAATGGGTAAAATGCCCCTAAGTTCCAGCGTGTCTTCTTAACAGATTCCAACGCAAAATGATGTATTTATTGTTCTCGAGTCCTTCTTGAAGAGGATATATAAGGGACTCTCTTCTATTGTAATAGAAGGGGCTCTTTTTTTGACAATTAGAACGAAACTCTGCCCAAATTGAGAGGCATCATTGAGACTTTGTGCTCAGTCTGTTAATCATATTTTGTTACTGGAATAAGAAAGCAAGGGACTTTCTCAAACTTTGTGTTGTGATTTCTTTGTTATTAAGGAAAGTGTTCTTATGTCTTTTTCCTTGATATATTTTCTGTTCCATTAATTCAACAAGCGGAATTAGTAAAATTAGTCATGAAGATGTCCTAAAGAATCAATTATGGAGAGACTTTGTGCCCCCATAGCTGCCTTCAGTGTGTTTTCTTTTCATTACTGTGTAAAGGACTTTGAGAAGACTTTGTGCCCTCATTGTCCTTCATATATTACTCTTGAGCATTTCAAGTAGAGACTTTGTGTTGTATCTCGATTTGTTGGTTACTACGCCCTCAGTTACATTTTGCTTTTATTTCCAGGAGTATTCTTGTGGTTTGCTGAATAGTACTTTTGAAAGAATAGGAGTACTGTCTATCATTTCCCCTAAGTTTTTCCTTTGATCCGTGCACATCATCTCTGAAAGAAGAGAGATGGATGGTTTGCCCCACCCATGAGTATTATTTTCTGTTTATATATATATATAGTATACCTACAGGGAACCTCCCCTTGATGAGAGGAGAGATCAGTGTCGTTCTGATGTGGTAAAACTACACATTTGGACGACTTATCTTCCTACTTTGGCTGATCAGACCTATTTTGTTTATCAGTACGTTGATCGACAAAATATTCAACCAATAGTTTTTGGTGACTCTGTTAGGGATATACACAATATTGTGCAATTTGGAACCTTAAGTTTCAGATTGAAACATATATAACCCATTATCATTATAACCTTATCCATTACAGACTCTAGCGACTCTGTTTCATGTCTTACCCATTATCCATTTATAGCCTTACCATTTTCATCCATCTCCATTTTATGATCTGGTCCGCAAAACCAGCGTTGCTGGGAAAGAAAGCGCAGTTTGAAGCCTCATGCTTTAAGCTGAAGCAGGGCTAGTTTCTTTTCCATTTTTGTCCTATAATCTGGCAACTCCACTCAGATGTGTTATCCCTATTGTTCACAATTAAATCATGGTAGTTTGAGGCCCTTGGGGTAACTCTTTTGGCCCACTCAACTTGACTCCACCTCTGCATGAGCTACCATTCAATTCAAGGAAGAATTTTCCCAAATTCTTTGGTGATGGAAGAGTCCACCCTAATGAACACATTACAGCCTTCACCATAGCCTGTGGTGTGATAGGGGTGGAATTTGAAGACTTGGCAGTCAGGCTTTTTGTGGACACACTACAAGATGCTGCTGCAGACTGGTTCTACCATCTACAAGCTGGATCAGTGACTGACTAGGATACACTTAAAGCCAAGTTCGAAGCAAGATTCAAGCCCACAGAAAATGCACATGCCTTGCTGGCCCAGCTCACACAAATGAAGAAGGAGCCCCATGAACCTATGAGGGACTTCATTACCAGGTTCAACAAGCTGAGGCACAGGATTCCCATGATCGCCCAGTCAACACCTCAGAATCTCATGTGTTTCTTCATCAACTCACAGCTGCCTGAAGTGAGTTTTCTATTGAGATGAGCTAAACACATAGACCTTGAGGCTGCTCAAGGCTTGGCTACTGAGCTAGAAGATGACCTTATCTTGGCAAGAAAGATAAGGAGAGATCCTAACAAAGCTAAACCCTCTTCATCTTTTGAATACTCACCCATAGTCACCACTGATCCAATGGTACAAAAGTTGGCAAATGAATTGCTAGCCTTGAAAAGGCAAATGGCACAAAGTATGTTTTTTGTTCCTCTATATAAAGATATATCAAGGAGGACATTCTCTAATTAGCCATATCACGACAACGCTGCCAGAAGTCAAGGACAACAAAATCATCTTCTTCCTCCACAGAGGAATCTTGCCTTTGAAGCACCTCCAACAAACTCGGTAGTTGGATATTTGGAAACAGAGCATGTTTCCTATTTCCAACCTGAGTTAGAGCAAGAAAATGGCACTGATCTCTTCAGGGAGGATTTAGAAGAATCAGCTGGCGACTCCCACATTGGCTTCCTGAATTGCCAAGATGAATCCAGAAGTGAAGTTGAAGTAATCAAAGGATCATACGTAGTATTCACCCAGTCCCAAAATCAGTCAGCCTAGCAAGCCGACAAAGAGAAGACAGAGGAGCGAGCCCAACCAATAATTTCAATTGCTGAGCAGAGAACCCCTCTTCCTTTTCAATCAAAGCACCTGGTGATTACCAAAGAAGTAAGTACATCAAACATCTTTGTACTTTCTACTTCAGCTTCGCATACCAGTCTTTCCCCTCTCGAAAATCAAAAGGATGAACTCCCATCCTCTCTTCCAAATCCATTCCAGTCATTTGACATGATTGATCATGTCAAGGAATCCAAAATTCAAATGACTGAGTTTGAATCCCTGCAAGTCAATCCTGAGCAATTGGACATTGATGGAGAACCAGATGCGGACCTGTCTGAGACAAAATACGTGGTCACCCAAACATCAGCCCCTGCAACACAAATTATGTTTGAGTCTTCAGGCAGGGGTAATCATTTCTTTACCACAGAGGATGTTCATGTTTCTACAGATGAAAGTCCTGTAGCTGACAATCCAAGAACTGATCCAAACAAGACTTCAGGAGAATTGGTAGGATACAGTATAAACAAGGAAGGATCTTCCATCTCTAATGAAGAGAAATCTGACAGGAGTTTAACTTCTGATGATGACAGCAATTCTTCCACCATTGATGAAGTTGGAACTGTGTTGATATCTCCTCAAGGAGATATTCTTCTTTCATGCAATTTGCAAGTCAGCAACACCAACAACACCGCTGGATGTGAATCTTTGTTGCTTAAATTGAAGATTGCTCAAGATGAAGAAGTCAAACTCCTTCACATCAAAGGAGATGTTAATTTGATAGTTTGTCAAGAGTTTGATATGGACAATCCAATCATATGCTGGACTAAACCAGAAGAACAACCAATTATGGTAATGGACCATGCTGCTACAAATCAAAATTAGGCAAAGGAACCCTTCGCAAGGAGAGCAAGGAGTTATAGTTTTCAGTTTGAAGACCACATCCTACCACAGAGCAAAATGAAGGAAAGACCAAGAGGAAGACGCATAAAATTGGTTTCCTAGTGGAGAGCTTCATTCGCCCATCACCGTTTCTGGGGACAAAATGTCTTCTTGCTGGTTTATCAAGATGGCGCACTATTTTCACTGTCTCTCAAGAAGCAGCATCTGAAATACTTTAATTCTTGAAATATCAGATCATTGCATATGTATATTTGTATAGTTTTTAATTCTATTTTGTTTTGTTTGTTTCTATTTTGGATGCCTTTCATTTTTGGGTAGCATGATTTCGTAACCTAATGGCATACTTGAAGACACTGGAGATTCTAGATTCTACTCCTTTCAATTCATTTTACAATTGACAGAAGTTCCCTAATTGGATCCAACTGTTGTCCCCCAAAAATATCACTCATTTTTGGGACAACATTTGAACTATTTTGGTCTTAGAGACCAAAATTGTCTCTCCCCTTTTCAAAATTTGTCTTAGGCATTCAAATTCATCATTTTTCGGGCTTCACGGCTTTTGCAGGTGGGTTCAATCAAAAGAAACAGTTTCTAACAATTGGTCATTTTTGGAATTGGTTCATAGTCTTGGTTCAACGAAAAGGTTCAACATTTTGGTTCAAAGACATGGTTCAAGGGGGTGGTTCAATTCAAAAGGAAGCTTCCCGAAGGACAAGTGCCCTTGCGGAGGACACTTAATCAATAAAAGCACCCTTCGAAAGGGTCATTTTCAAGGAAGCCAAAAGGTAATTCTTTCAGATTTGTTTAAGGCATTTAAAATTGGTTCCCGATACTTTTGTCCACGAGAATTTTCCTTGGGGAAAATGTCCGCGAGAAGAAGCGTAAGAAAAGCCCAGGGGAATATCCGAAGGGTCACCCGAAGAAGCCCGAAAGGCCATTTAAAGACTGCCCGAAGGATAGATAGCCTTGTGGGAGGCTACTCCGACTCAAAGCAGGTGATTTCTCAAGGCCCGAAAGGGCAAGTCCAATCTGCAAAAATACCAAGCAGAAAACTGAAAGAAGACTAAGGAATGACGCGCCCAAAAACATCAAATTCAACACAGTGAACTAGCCATTGATCCTTTGAACATATAGACCAGAATACATTCACAGATTTCAAGGCCAAGACCAGAAGAAAGCAGAGAAGGAATAGAACAACAAACTAAATCCAGGACCTGATTCAATTAATCAAAAAAGGAGGAATGATGAAGATAAGATTAGATCGCCAGGTGGACATTGAAAGTTGCAAACTTTCAATAAGCGTGACTTGTATCCCTGCATTGATAAAATCAAATGGGTAAAATGCCCCTAAGTTCCAGCATGTCTTCTTAACAGATTCCAATGCAAAATGATGTATTTACTATTCCCAAGTCCTTGAAGGGATATATGTTAGGTTGTGGAGCTAAAAGCTTCAACTATGCAGACGAAGAGAAGGTTGCTGAAGTTTCAGAAGTATCAACGTCAACAGTATAATCGACGTCGGTCATGATGAATGCAGAAGGCAATTGGCGTCGACAGGAAGTCGACCGATGTCGATCAGCACCAGTTAGACAGGGACCGACGTCGGTCGCTTGTATGTTCCAGAACTGTTCATTGCATGAACATTTAGTTTGTTTAACTGAGTGTTTGCATGTAAAGGCTATTTCGAGTCTTGAGTTGCGTGTCTATTGTTAGTAAACTAAGAGTCTAAGTTATTGTTTAAGTCTGGGATCTATTTATAGACCCATTGGCATGTATTGTAATCATGAGCTAAAAAGTAAGGCAAGGAAGATCCTTCCATTGTAAGATCATTGAGTTGCAAGTTGTTGCAAGCTCATAGGAGATCTACATGTGTGAGTATGGTCTGTTGAATTGCAGGTTGCAAGTTCATGGGAGATCTACTTGAAGTACTTTAGAGTGCTTGGTACTGGCAGGGTTATTACTGATTGGTTGGAGAGGTGAACACTAATTCTGTGTGTGAGTTGTGTGTTGGGACCGTTTTTGGTAGGAGAGTGAACTTTTGAAGAAGAATTAGTGTACACTTGAGGTGTGGAAAGCCTCTAGAAGGTGGGAGAAGAAGTGGCATCTTCTTTATTGTATTCTTTTTTGTACAAGTATTAATACAAGATAGTGTATTGTCTCTCATATTCTGTGCTATTTGTGAATTCTAGTTACTTGTACTTCTGGATAATTTCGCATGTTTAATTGCTTATATTTGGTAATCATATTGTGCTCTTTTTGAGGAGCAAGATCCTAACAAGTGGAATCAGAACAGGTGTGTTGTTCTTGGATTCCCCAACAACTGGTATCAGAGCTTTTAGGTTGGGATACTAATAGGTTGTATCAGATCTGGTTAGTGTGTGTTGATTACAGGTTACTCACAGGGGTTTCTGTTTGAGTGGGAGTAGAGCAATGGCAGAAGAAAGTAAGCTACGAATGGAGAAGTTTAATGGCAAGAACTATCAATTATGGAGGATGCAGATTGAAGATTATCTGTATCAGAAAGATTTGTACTTACCGTTGGGTGGGGTTGATTGCAAACCCCGAGATATGAAGGATGAAGAATGGGAGGTTCTTGATCGAAAAGCTCTGGGATCTATAAGGTTGAGTCTTGCATCGTCTGTGATTTCCAACTTATCACACGCTAAGACAACGATAGAGTTGATGGAATCTTTGGCAAATTTATATGAAAAATCTTCAGCTTCGAATAAGGTATTTCTTATGAAGCAATTATTTAATTTGCAAATGTTAGATAGTGGATCTGTACATAGTCATCTTAGTGATTTCCATGGTTTGGTAAACTAGTTAAATTTAGTCAATATTGATTTTGATGATGAAATTAAGGCTCTCTTAATCTTATGTTCATTACTTAAAAGTTGAGAAAGTTTGGTAATGGCAGTTTCTAATACTGCGTCTGCTTCAAAAATCTTAAAAGTGGATGATGTTGTGAGTGTGATCTTGAATGAAGAGATACGCAGGAAAAGCACAGGTGAATCATCAAGGAATGCTTTGAGTGTTGAAGGCAGAGGAAGGCAAAGAGAGAAGATAGAGCATGGGAGATCAAGGTCAAAGATAGGCAGGAAATCCAAGTCCAGGTATGGCAAAATAACCTGCTGGAAATGTGGAAAGCAAGGGCACTTAAAGAGAGATTGCAGGTCGGGTGAAGATCAGCATGAAAGACATGAAGAAGAAGCAGATGTTGCAGAGTTTGTTGCACAGGATGCTCTGGTATGTTCTTTAGATAAAGTAGAATCTTGGGTTTTAGATTTTGGTGCCTCTTTTCATGCATCCCCAAATAGGGAATTTTTTCATGAGTATGTCCAGGGAGACTTTGGAGAAATTTGTTTAGGGGATGGTAAGCCTTGTCAGATGGTTGGCAAAGGGAAAGTGAAGCTGAAATTGTAGACATGTAACACATGGGTGTTGAAGGAGTTCATCCATGTCCCAGTTCTAGAGCGGAATTTGATTTTTGTAAGAAGTTAGGGTGATGAGGGTTGCACAGTAACTCTCACAGGGGACTCTTGGAAGGTTACCAAGGGTGCACTTGTTATAACAAGAGATAAGAAAGTAGGTACGCTTTATCTATCTATTACTGATTCTCTTTCTGGGTTATCTACTTCAGCTGTAGACTCGAAGATGTGGCTTAATAGGCTTGGTCACATGAATAAGAAGGAGATGCATGTTCTTGAGTCAAAGGGTATGCTTTCGAATTTGAAAAGCATGAATCGAGATTTCTATATGCAGAAGAAGAAGGTGACGTTTCTTGAGGAATTCGATGTCAGTGACAAGAACATGAAAGCCTTGGTTTTCAAGGAGAAGATGACGGACAGGTATCAGTCAAAGGGGCTAAAGAATTATGAGCAGAGCAAGGGTGATTTGGACAAGGGTTTGATCCAAAAGGAGCTCGCGAGAAGAAGTCAGTTCTCACAAGAAAAACATAGAGACCGACGTCAATTAGAAAACCGATGTCAGCATCCAGACAGGGATCGGTGTCGACTATGTGCAGACCGACGTCGATGACTCAAGGATAGATAAACACTAGCGTCGGCCAAGGGAAACCGACGTCGGCGATGAGGCAGTCGCATGGAACTGACGTCGGTCGGGTGCAAACTGAGATGTGACCGACATCGGTCATTGAGATGAATTTTGGGTGGACAACAAGCTGTCAAGGAGTCTCAAGCGCCCATATGGAGGACTTAAAGGGTAAGTAAGCCTCAAATTCATCATTTCCCTTCTTTACACTACTTGTTGCTCACTTATGGTAAAGAACCAAGAAGTTATTAAAGAAGTAGATCAGGTAGATCCAGGAAACAGTGGGAGCTTGCCATGGATGAAGGATGTGATTCCTTGGAGGAGAACCAAACGGGAGTTTTTGGTGGAGTTGATAGCTGGAAAGAAGCACTGAGAGATGAATGGATGTTCAAGATGAAGAAGAGCGGAAATGGACATGTGAGATAGAAGGCCAGGGTATATGGTCTTGAATAAGCTGCATGGCAATGGAGGTTTGATCATTGTGTTTCTCTTTACCAGGTTGGATAATATTAGCTACATTATCCTATTACTGTATGATGTGCTTGTTGCAGGGTTACATATACAAGGTATTGCTGAACTAAAGGTAAAGCTAGTTCAAACGTATGTCATGAGGAATCTAAGAGCAGCAAGATTCTTTGGCATGAGTGTGTTCTAGGGACATGGAAGGTCACAGGTTGACTTTGTTTCAGGATGATTGTGTAAGACCGGTTAGCACGCCGATGGTTGGACAGTTCACAGAATAGTGTCTTGATTCACATAATGAGGTTAAGTGCATGGTATGTACTAGACTTGAGTTTTCCCAAGCAGTGGGAGTTGTCACAAGTTTGGAACCAATCCGAGAAAGAAGCATTGGAGAGCAGTTTAGTGGATTCTTAGAGGAACCAGCAGAGGTGCACATGCTATGTAGGGTCAAGTTATTTTCTACATGGGTTTGTAGATGTGGATGTGGCAGGTGATTTGGATGACAAGAGTTGCACCACAGGATTTGTGGTGGTTGGTCTTCAAGAGTTATCTTGAAGAGGGATACAAAGCCAAGGGAACAAACTAGATTATGTATAGGTACAGGTACAGTTGCAGCTATTTATCTCCAAGTGAGAGATTGTTAGGTTGTGGAGCTAAAAGCTTCAACTATGCAGACGAAGAGAAGGTTGCTAAAGTTCCAAAAGTACTGGCATTGGCAGTATAACTGACGTCAGTCATGATGAATGCAGAAGGCAACTGGCATTGATAGGAAGTCGATCAACGTCGGTCAGCACCAGTTAGACAGGGACCGACATCAGTCGCCTGTGTATCCCAGAACTGTTCGTTGCATGAACAGTTAGTTTGTTGAACTGAGTGTTTTCATGTAAAGGCTATTTTGAGTCTTGAGCTGCGTGTCTATTGCTAGTAAACTAAGAGTCTAAGTTATTGTTTATGTATGGGATCTATTTATAGACCCATTGGCATGTATTGTAATCATGAGCTAAAAAGGAAGGCAAGGAAGATCTTTCCATTGTAAGATCATTGAGTTGCAGGTTGTTGCAAGCTCATAGGAGATCTACATGTGTAAGTATGGTCTGTTGAATTGCAGGTTGCAGGTTCATGGGAGATCTACTTGAAGTACTTTAGAGTGTTTGGTACTGGCAGGGTTATTACTGACTGGTTGGAGAGGTGAACACCAATTCTGTGTGTGAGTTGTGTGTTGGGACCGTTTTTGGTAGGAGAGTGAACTTTTGAAGAAGAATTACTGTACACTTGAGGTGTGGGAAGCCTCTGGAAGGTGGGAGAAGAAGTGGCATCTTCTTTATTGTATTCTTTTCTGTACAAGTATTAATACAAGATAGTGTATTGTCTCTCATATTCTGTGCTATTTGTGAATTCTAGTTACTTGTACTTCTGGATAATTCTGCGTGTTTAATTGCTTGTATTTGGTAATCATATTGTGCTCTTTCTGAGGAGCAAGATCCTAACAAGTGGGATAGAACAGGTGTGTTGTTCTTGGATTCCCCAACAATATATAAGGGACTATCTTCTATTGTAATAGGAGGGGCTCTTTTTTTGACAATTAGAACGAAACTCTGCCCAAATTGAGAGGCATCATTGAGACTTTGTGCTCAGTTTGTTAATCATATTTTGTTACTAGAATAAGAAAGCAAGGGACTTTTTCAGACTTTGTGCTGTGATTTCTTTGTTATTAAGGAAATTGTTCTTATGTCTTTTTCCTTGATATATTTTCTGTTCCATTAATTCAACAAGCAAAATTAGTAAAATTAGTCAGGAAGGTGTCCTGAAGAATCAATTGTGGAGAGACTTTGTGCCCCCATAGCTGCCTTCAGTGTGTTTTCTTTTCATTACTATGTAAAGGACTTTGAGAAGACTTTGTGCCCTCATTGTCCTTCGTATATTACTCTTGAGCATTTCAAGTAGAGACTTTGTGTTGTATCTCGATTTGTTGGTTACTATGCCCTCAGTTACATTATACTTTTATTTCTAGGAGTATTCTTGTGGTTTGCTGAATAGTACTTCTGAAAGAAGAGGAGTACTATCTATCATTTCCCCTAAGTTTTTCCTTTGATCTGTGCGCATCATCTCTGAAAGAAGAGAGATGGATGGTTTGTCCCACCCATGAGTATTATTTTCTGTTTATATATCTATATATATATATATATATATATATATATATATATATGGAACCTCCCCTTGATGAGAAGAGAGATCAGTGTCTTTCTGATGTGGTAAAACTACACATTTGGATGACTTATCTTCCTACTTTGGCTGATCAGACCTATTTTGTTTATCAGTACGCTGATCGACAAAATATTCAACCAACACTTTGAATAGTTTAAACTCAAATAAAAGAAAAATCACAGAGATAAGCTTAAAACAAAATAACATACATACATGCATACATACATATATACATACACACACACACACACACACACACACACACACACACATATATATATGTATATGTATGTATATATATATATATATATAGGTATATATATACATATATATATATGTACATATGTATGTATGTATATATATACATATATATATATATATACATACATATATATATATATATACATACATATATATATATATATATACATACATACATATATATATATATATATATATATATATATGTATATACACACACACACACACACACACACACACACACACACACATATATATATATAATTTAAAATTGTTGGTTACATATGTTTATGTTGGTCAAGTTAATTTCAATTGAAATTAATATGGCGCAAAGATTAGTATTAGTTAGAATCGGTTATCTTATGCATACATAAACAAAAAAAGTAGATGTGTTCATTCACAGTAATCAGTGTACAATACACAATGACTCATACTCTAACTTCTCTTTATTCATATAATATAATATAAAACATTGTTTACAATTTCCATAAATCTCTATATTTTATATCGTCTTACTCTTTACTCTATTTTCACTCTTTATCATGTTATTACAAAGATCTTTGTGTCATGTAACTCCTTAATTCACTTATTTATTACACTTCAACTCTTATATGTTATATATACTATATTACAATGTTGCGGTATAAATATTAACTAGTTACCTCACAATTCAATAGTCATGTCTGTGTGAGATAGGGCTTTTCTTCAATCAAGTTGTCATGTGTTACTATAAGGATCAATATTTATTGTGTCACCCAAGTCAATAAGTTTTTGTTTCGTCGGCCTAGATATGTATTCGATTGATGCATTAAAGTTAGAGATTATGCAATAATCACGGTTTGAGCCTTAACTTCTAAAGAATTATGTCAACATTTTTCTGGATTTTATTAATTTGTCTTGCCCTCAAGATAATTGTTGAAGTTATTGACATGTACAAAAAACCAATCTGTATAACTTAATACCAAAACTTACTTATCAAAATTAGGTTCGCAGTGTGGATCCCCCCTTGGGCAGATATTTTCCATACTTCTTCATCATTTTCTTAGCAAAGTTTCCCAGTTCATAATTATTGTCATGGCCTCTACAATTTTATTTTATATCACCACATCATTTTTTACCACCATTACTATGTATTTCAGAGCTGGAGAGTTCTCTAATATGTGTAAGTATGATTCATATCCCTTGATTTGGACTTCCATTTTCTCCATCTGAGAGTTCAAAAAAGTTTTATAATCTTTCATGTCCTCATTGATAAGTATGCGAGAGACTGTTTTCTTTATATTGTTTAGGCAAACTTATCATTTTAGATCGTTACGCTTTAGAGGGAATTTGATGAGCTCCAAAATTAGTGGAAGCAATACTTAGTTGTATTTATATTTCCTCCAACTCCTTCCTTGTGTCTTAGATCTATAAGGGCCAACTGATTGAATAGGAGAAGTGGGTAGTTGTATCTTACATTGCTTCATGTTGTTTCCCCACTTGCTCTTCGTATTATAATTTTTTAACCCTAGGTTTATCCTAGTGGTGAGCCCAATAGTTCTTCATATTATGCCCTAGCCTGTAATTTGATTAGAATCTTCTCCACTATAGCCCCTACATGACTGATGAAATTCTCCATAGTTTGTTCCAATTGCTTCTCTATTGGCCAAGTTGTGTCTCAATCATATAGTGGTTTAGTTGTGGTCAAGACAATTAAACACTTTTTGATGCCTTATTCCAAGTTTACACACCACGTCATCTATTATACCCTAACATTCTAGATAAGAGTTTCACCAACTATTTATTTCTCTATGGGGGTTAATTTACGCAGGGTTATTATAATATGTCCTCTTGAAGAAGGTTGAAAGAAACTTGGTGACACCATGATTGTAGACGTTATCTGTTTATGTCATGCCAATTCTATTTTTATGTGCTTTAGTGGATCAATAGGAGTAACTATACTACTTTGAATTGTACCTAGTACTCCAATAACACTCTACAATGATGTTTTACTTGTAACCCTTATTTTTGTAGAGCTTGCAAAAGGGTTGTTAGGCTCTTTGCCCTTCTCCTTTCCTTCTTATTATGATTTTTATTTTTCTTCCTTCCTTTTCTTCTCCACCTCCTCTTCATTTTTATTCTCCTCCTCCATTTTCCTTCTTTATTCTTCATGTTTATTTCTCTATTTTTATCTTTTATTCCTCCTATTTATTTCTCTTCTCTTCCTCTATTTTTCTCTTTTCATCCTCTTGTTTCCTTTTCTTCTCCTCTTTTAGTTTCTTTTTCTTTTCCTCTTCTACTCTTCTTTCCTCCCATGCTTTTGTTTTTTCTTTCTCTTCTATTTTCTTTTATTTTCCTCCTTCACCCTCCTTTTTTCTTCCATTTATTTTTGTGTTTTCTCATTTCTTATGATCTATCTAACATGTTGGGTAGAAATATATATAACTTCCTTTATTTTTCTTTGCTCCTTGGCCAATTATTTTACTATTTCCATCCTCTGTTGCATTGACATGTATTTCAATTCTTTCAACACTTGGATTTGCTTTTGTTTCTCCAAGGTATATGGTACCAAATCTATTTTATGTTTAGTCTGGAGTTTTGTCTATTGGATTTATTTTAACCTTTTTGTATTTGCAAGAGACATAGGTGAATCCTCTACTACCTTTTTGAGTGCTTCTTATTGATATTTTTGCACTGTCATCTAAGCTTCTTTGTTTTTCTCTTTTGTTTTTATTATAATCTCATGTAGATCGTAAGTGAGTCTCACTAATGTGTCATCCAAAGTAAATGGACTGAGCTATGTGTAGTCTCATATTGTTATAACTATTCTATGTTGACCCTCCACATTTTCATTTGTATATAATTTCCCCAAGTTAGGTATGTTACATTTATGTTTACATATCCCAATTAATGTGTTCATGCTAGGGACTTCTACCACGGTATCTTTTTTTCACTACTATGTATTTCTTCTTGTTTCCCTTCTTCTGAAGATTTTGTTTATGAATAAATTACAAGTGTTTCCCATAGACCTTTTGTTTTTACCCCCTTTTACTTTGTCTTTGCCTTTTGTGTAATTTACGATGAAGAACTTCTTTGTCATTTTATCCACTCATTTGTAATAGTGTTTGTCCAAATGCTAGAGATGTTATGGGAGACATTTCTTCTTCTTTTGCTTGAATTTTTATTTTTTATTTTGTAGAGGTTTGCTCCACAATTTTGGATATATTTGCCCTCAAATAATATGAGAGGGTTCATTTAGGTGTCATTTCTTCTTCTCCCAATATCTCAATAGTAGTGGAGAACTTAACTATGAATGTGATAGTCTTATCCTCTTATTCTTGAACCAGTGGTTCCAACCCTAAAGTTTCCTTATACAACCTAGAGGATCTATGTGGTGTAGGGTTTATCTGAAATGATTCTATAGATCATTGTTGTGGTGGTGTCTCTAATATAAGGGTTACATTTTATTCTATAGATTGAGAACTAACCCCTAGTTCAGTCATAACTTGTATCATTCTATGATCCTGCGGTAATCCTCAAGCTCCGACAATCATTACCTCAATCTGCTCATCACTAACCTCATAGAGGAGGGGGGAAAGTGGTGCAGCTTTCATAGAGAAAGGTTATGTATAGACTTTTTTGGCATCCACTATAAAATTGACTTATGTGAAGTATTTTTAACTATCCCAGTAGAGATTCTAAATATCCTAGCCATGTGTCTAATTATTCTCTCCCACATCAAAAAATGTCTTATCTCCTCTTATAATGTAGGTATGGTTTCTAAGGCAAATTTATTTGTGCTCTTACATAGACATAGGGTCCCATTTAACTAACCCTTGATGTCTTAAAATGATATGCATGAAATACATGGCTCAAACTAGTAAGAGAGAGGCATAACAAAAATCATGTGTACCTTTTTTGATCTTGTGGAGGTTCTCCTGATATTGCTCACATAGTGCAATAGCCAAATTATAATGCATCCCAGAGGTAATCATATCCCATGAAATTTGCACACTCTTTAAAGTAACGGAATCATGCATGTTTGTATAGTGCACCTTACACATAATTGCTTTTGTGGCATATCATACTCTAGGGTCTCTTATATTTTGAATGGAGAGAGCTCGTAAATTGAAACTTGTGCCCATGAGTTTGGCCATTGATTTTAGACTAAAATTTTTCTTTCCATCATAATTTTGAGTACCATGCCCTTGATTCATCAACCTAGACATTGCATGGATCACATCTAGTGTGATATAATAGGGTCAATCTAGGTACAATACATCTTCATGTGCCCTACTAAGTGAGACCTTTGTAGTGTCTGTCATTAATCTGAATTAGGGGATTTGGCTGCATACATCTAGTTTCATCTTTGGAATAATATTATACCCCACTACATATTCTAATTATTGGTTTTGTGGATTTGGTTACATCATTGCCCTTCTCTCAATTTTTATAGCCTAGTGGTCAATGTCCACCAAATGTGACTGAATCTATATGTGTATATCTTCAAAGTGCATTACCAAATATGAAATTGTGGAAAATGCACCCTGTGGATTCAAAAATTTTGGCATCAAGTGATTCTTATAACTGGGCTGCTTAATTTATTTTGCACTCGTAACTAATGGTACCTCCCTCTCTTAGTTTTATGTATTGCAAAAAAAAATTCAAACAAAGTCTTATTGCTTCACGTGAAATCTCAACAGAGTGTCATTAGTAGATGTATAATTTTTTTGTTAGTGAAACCCTTGTTTTATAATGCCCTTGATCTGGCCATTAATCATGGCATTTTGGTGGCATTTATTACTTGTATCCTTTTTACTCTCTTTGTCCACTTTTTTTCTTAATTGCCTTTCTTTTCACTCCTCCCTTCATTACTGTCATCCTTATCTTCATTACATCATTATGTTTCTATATTTAATTATTTTTGTAGTTTCCACCAACCACTTGTTTGTATTTACTTGTGCTTTTGATTTCAACTAACCTGTAAATTATACTTTTTTGTGGAGATGAACGTAATTACAATTTTCATTCAAATGTTTATTTTTTTACTAGTATTTCGAGATTATTTCTACAAGTGCCTCTACTCTTTATCCAAATTCACATATATTTTTATCTATCCATAGATTTATTTAGGGTTTTGAAATTTTCCTCTTTTTTTCAATTTTTTTACCTATCTACTTTATTTTTAAAACTATTTTTATATTTTTCCAAAAAAAATCAAAATTATTTTTATTCGTTTGCAATTTTTTTTTCAATTTTTTATTTTTATTTTTTTCTATTATTTTTACATCAACCCAAATCCCATTCTCTATTATTACTACTTGTCCCACTAGAGGGGTTGACATGATCAACAATCAGGTACTTAGACATTTGGCATAAGACACTATAATACCCTCACTTGACTTGACTATCTGGAAGGATAGTGTCTTCCTAGTGGGGGGTAACATGATCAACATCCAAGTAGTTAGACATCTAGAATAAGGTACTACAATACCCTCACTTGAATCCTAAAAGGACAATGTCACTCCTTAAGTTCTCATGTTATTTTTCGTTGCATTTTACCTTCAATAGGGCACCATTCACAAATCCTTTTCTGAGTGTGTTTGTAATCTTTCTTAATTGTATTACTCTAGAGTTTCATATGTATTCAATTATATATGGACTCGACCATTTTATCTTTAAATTTCCCAAATTTTTATATTTGTTTTCATATAACAACACTTTCTCTTCAAATTGAAATTCCTCAACCTTAATATGTCTATTATGCCAAACTTGTTGGTGTCTTTTCTCTTGAGTTTGATTGTATACCGCCAAGAATATTTTCTCACCAAGTTTTTCCAATTATAACAATCTCTCTTTAAGGGAATCCTTCTCAATCATTCTATATGTCATCATTATTATCAAACTTGCTAGTATACACTCCATTGGTACTGCCACTTCTAAACCATATACTAACTGAAAGGGGCATTATTTAGTTAATTCTTTATAAGTAGTGTGATAAGCCCATGGTACCATTGGTATATTAGTGTCCCAATATCTAATATTTGTATTACATACCTTTGTTAATACATTCTCCAATACCTTGTTAAATGCCTCAACAATCCCATTTACTTGAGGGTGGTAGGGGTACTCATGTTATGTTGGATAAAAAAGTGTTTGGGTAATTCCACAATCATTGTTTGACAATGTTTTCCCCTAATTACGTGTCATACTTAATATTCAACCAAACCATTTTATTATATTCTCATATTGGAACTTTGTAGCAGTCTTAGTTTTATAATCCTTCATGGGGATGGCTTTTGCCCATCTTGTCAAATATTATGTCCTGGTAATGATGAATCTAGCATTACTCTTTTGTGCCATAGATTTAATAGGACCAATGAAATCAATGGCCCATTTCTCATGGGGCTATTGCTAACAATGGATGAATTGAAATTTCATCTCTTGCGTTAGGTTTGCCACTGTTTGGCATATGTCATAGTTCCTAGCATTTTTTTGTGCATCTTTGAATAGTGTTGGCCACCATAGAACTACAAACATTATCTTCTTACTTGTACTTCTTTCAAAGTTATGTCCTCCTACAACTCCATCATGGACCTCTCTTAGAATATTATCTCATTCATGTGGTAATTCTACTCTCCTTAATACTTCATCTCTTATATTTTTGTACAATGCTCCCTTAATTAATGTAAAATGCAAAGTTTGGATCATCAATTTTTTTTTTTCAATGTGTCATATTCTTCTAGAAATTCACTGCTAGAAATAAGTTTGGAAATATTTTCCATATCCTTGGGAATAGCCTCAACACATATGTGATGAGTTGTAGGAAACTCATCCTCAATTGGACCTACATCTTCTCTTGTAGTAATGAGTGATAGGTAATCAGGCTCATTGTTTATCATGTTGGGTTTAACCATAATTTTAAACTCAAATTCTTAGAATAACATTAATCAAAAATAAATTATTCCCTACATATTTGGTCTATTGATCAAATAATTGAATGGCTTATGATTAGTAAAGAATATAAATGAGGTCTCCAACAATTAATGTCTAAACTTATACATCACATAAACCATAACAAGTGTCTTTCTTTATGTGGTGGAGTAATTTATTTTTGCCTTTACCAATTTCTTGCTTGAAAATGAGATAAGATGGACTATGTTACCATAGGGTTGTGCCAACACTACTCCTATTGTTATTTCATAAGCATCCATATGAATGAGAAATGGTATCTTCCAATCTGATAATACTAGTATTAGTGCATCTACATCTTGTTATTTAACTTATCAAAGGATTTTTGACAATGTGTCGACCATTCTAGAGGTTGATTATTCTGTTTCTTGAATAGATCCTCTATTGATGTACTAATGGATACATAATTTATAATAAACTAGCGGTGATAACCGATGTGGCCTAATAGTGTTGTAACTTCCTTTTATGTCTTGGGCAGTGGTAGATTTATGATAAATGTTGTTTTTAGTGGATCTACCAGCAATCCTCCATGCAAATTATGTCCTAGAAATGAATCCAATGGTTTGTTAAATATTAGATTTATCTCTTAGGTCATGAGATAACATTTAGATAATGTACAAAATGAATACAAATAGAACAACATCACCTTGAAATAAATAAGCCACAATGTTGAGATGAAGGTGACAAGTGGGAAAATCATCAAATGGATAAAAGCCCTACATTGGTATTAAAAGCTTTACAATAATGAATCTCCAAGTATATAGTAAGAAAAAGCTAGGAGTGAACAAGAAGATTGGCCTTAAGCCAAGAGAGTATCAAGAATGCAAGAGTCAGAGTAGATAATTGAGTTGTGTTTGTTAAGAATAATGGGAGAGGAGAGCTCTTTATATAAAGCCAAGAGAGAGAGAAAAGTTACATGAGCAAGCTTCATGTGTTTTCCAAGTGTCTTAATCCTCTTACAAGTGATAAGAATGTGTGTTTCATGTGGGAGGAGGAGTTACTCGTGTAGGTAACTCTCAAATCTAATAAGTGGACAAGAGAGGTGAGTGACACCTCAAAAGGCTAGGATAAAGGTGCATTTATAAATATAATAAATACACACATAAGCAAGACTTAGGATAAACCTATAAACCTATAGTGAGCCCAACTAAGGTTAATTATCTAAAAATCAAAATATATTTCTTTAATTTTAGGGAGATATTAAGTTACATACATGTTTGAAACTTTAGTCGTAACACTTGAACATGATATTCTATTAAGTCGTACATTGTCCAATCATCGAGGTATACTTATAGAAAATCATGAATAAAATCACTAAATGCATTCACCATTATTCTAGTAAACACCAATGGAGATTTTTTAAATCTGAAAGGTCTTACTATATACATAAAGGATCCCCATTCAATTTTAAATGTTATTTTTGGCTAATCTTTAGGGGCTATCCTTACTTGGTGGTATCTCGAGAATCCATCGGTAAAAGAATGTATCTCTCTTCCTACAACACTTTATAATATCTCTTTTGTGAATGGTGTTGGGAAGGGATCATGTATACATGACTTATTCAACTCCCTCTAATCAACACAAATACAGATTTCTCATATTTTATTATTTTGGATCACCATAGGATTTATCCATTTCATGTCCTCTATAAGGGTTATTATGTCATCGACTAACATTTTCTCCAATACAATCTTCACTTTTGTCTTAACATTTGGATTCAGTTTTGTGTAATGGTTTTGCATCTTCTTTTAGCTCTATTTTCATGGTACCAATTTCTTCTTTTATTCCCTTTAGTTCTGTGAATGTTTGTGGAATTAGGTCCTCAAATTTTCTTAGTAATTCAAGTATATTTTCATCCTCTTTTTGTCCCAATAATTTCCAACTTTTAAAATTTTGGGGTTGCTTATCCAAATATATTTTCCTCTTATTTTGAGGGACCAATAGAAATATTGTGTCTTGTCCCTTATGGTATCCATCAACTATCTTTATCCTTCCTGTGTTACTATTTTTATATTTTTCAAAATCTCCTGGTTGGGCCCCTTTTTACCTAAGTATGAACCCATGCCAACTCAAAATACATCTCAGTGCAAGGCAATCACCTAAAATTATTGCTCTTTTGGTACGTTTTGCACCAGTTAGAAGAATCTTCACAGATCTTGCGCTAGTTGGCAAGTGGTTGCTTGGTGCCCAGTTTTTAAGGGCATCTTCATAAAACCAAATTCAGACTAATCACCCATACATATACAAATATGCCAAATGTATATAAAATAACATTAAATAAATGCCATAAAACCATTTTTATTTGATTGCATTTTACCCTACTTTGAGGTGTATGCTTTGCCATAAATTTGGTGACATGAGTGAACACGTTAGAGTAGAACATATAGAAAAAAAAAAAAAAAAAAAAAAAAAAAAAAATATATATATATATATATATATATATATATAAAATGTTGTGAAGTAGGATCTATGACTATCGAGTCCTTGAACCTTGGAGCCTACAAAATGACACTTACCTTTACTACACATATTTGTGTAAGTGGAAATAATAAATGCCAAATGCAAAATTTATTACTAGGAAGATACCTCCTTTGTCCCTAGTAATGCATTGAAATTCCCATGGTTTGTCATACCATCGAATGAGATATAAATATGGAGTGGATTTGAAAACCTGTGTTGTTATATGATGAGCCTTCACATATGAAAATAAATATGGGTCATCGATTATTGGGAATTGAAGCTAAAATAATGTTATTGTTAGGTGACACATCCTCAATCCTATATCATTGCGACTAACTTTTACACATTGAAACATGAAAATAATCAAAATAATAAGAGTACTAAATGTAGAATATGGCATCCCCTCAAGATATGATTACAACACTTGAAGTATAACAAGACATGCCTCAAGAAGGAAAAATAATTCTCCTTACAAAGTAATGCTATGAAATCACATGTAACATCATCATATTCATAGACATCATCATTAGTATATTTTTGTCCCACGTGGGCTCAAGTTATAGGGAAAGTAAAGTCATTAAAACATGGAATAAACAATCATAGTAATATTATCATTGAATTTATCTTAACAACAAGTCATTAGTCCATAAAATATATAATACTAAAGAGCACATATGGTGAAAATAGTTTTTCCCTACATGTTCCCTCAATAAATATACATGATAAAGATCATGGCACCATAGCAAAACATAAGAATAATGGACATTAACATTTTTATAATAGGGTCCTTGACAACATAATAAAAGCATAAACACGATGAATATTAATATTTGTAAAATAAGAATCATAAAAACATAGAAAAAATATAGCATGATAATTATATAATATAGAAATCAAGTTAGAAATAACATCATATTTGAACATAGGATCATATCAAATATTGATAATAATCATGTGCCATAAAAACCTTATATCACAAACAATTTTAGAAATAGAAATTGTGTTGAGTGTGGAAATTCTAAATCATAGATAACATATTAGACATGGCATTGTTTAACCATAGTACATAAAGATGAAGGAAGAATTAACATGCACAATAGTAAAGTTCTTACCCCCAGATAAGTATGGCAACATAGAGCACAATGAGGCTCGTGCATAGAAACTATTCAACTGCATGATGTTGATTGTTTTCTTCAAATACTTTCCTTCCAAAGTATAAAGGAAATATGCACCATATGTAAGTGAATAATGAGTTACCCCTACCTATTTTGAGGGTCCAATAGTAACCTTTTTAGATTTAAATTAGTTTTCTTTTATCTTTCTAATCAAATCAAAATTTCATGTGCAAATAAAATGGATGTATGTCTCTATCTATGAGCATGCATGTGGACTTGTATGTGAAAGTATGTGTGATTTACTTTTCAAACAAGCGTGTCAACACAAAGCCAACAAACACAAGGACACTTGAGGTAAAGCAAGAAAAATGAACTTAAGGCAACAAGCTCAATTTGAAGTAACTCATAGATAGGCAACTCCAAGTAATCCTTTCATTTCATGCCAAAGTGCATTATAAATAAAATTCATCTCACATTATACAAATTGATCTTGCTGAAACATTAAGCATTTTAAAACCATTGCATTTATCATATCATTTATACCCATGTAAAAAAAATCCAATGATTATTATTAAATAACTCATGTACAAAGAACAAATAATAAAAATTTGAGTTGTTAAACTTAAAAAATTTACAAGGCAAGACAAATAAGGTAAAAATAAATAAAATGAACCTTTTTCATCCACTCTTTCCATCAAATTGCTTGATTATATATGCCTTACCATACATGTGTGTGCATCATTTAAAATTATTTGTAGATCTTAAGCAAAGAAAAATTAAAAAAATGGAGTTACTTTAAAACCTCTGAATGAGTTTAAACTCAAATAAAAGAAGAATCACAAAGAGATAATCTTAAAATAAAATAATATTTGAAATAGATACAAAACATATTATATATATAGATAGATAGACAGATAGTTGACATAAAATTTAGAATTGTCGATTACATATGTTTACATTGGTCAAGTTAATTTCAATTGAAATTAATGTGGCACAAAGCTTAGTATTAGTTAGAATCACTTATCTTATGCATACATAAACAAAAAAGTAGATGTGTTCATTCATAGTAATTAGTATATAGTACACAGTGACTCATACTCTAACATCTCTTTATTCATATAATATAATATAAACAATTGTATAGAATTTCCACATATCTCTATATTTTATATCATCTTACTCTTTACTCTAGTTTCACACTTTACCATGTTATTACAAAGATCATTGTGTTATGTTACTTCTTAATTCACTTATTTATTACACTTCAACTATTTTATGTTATATCTACTCTATTACAATATTGTGGTATAAATATCGACTAGTTACCTTACAATTCAATAGTTATTTCTATGCGAGATAGGCCTTTTCTTCAATCAAGTTGTCATGTGTTACTGTAAGGATCAATGTTTACCATGTTGCCCAAGTTAGTAGAAACATTTGTTTCATTGGCTTGGAGATGTATTCAGCTAATGCATTAAAGTTAGATATTATGCGGTAATCATGGTTTGGCCCTTAACTACTAAAGAATCATGTCAACATATTTTCAGCTTTTATTAATTTACCTCACTCTCAAGACAATTGTTGAAGTTCTTGACGAGTACAAAAAACTAATCTGTATAACTTAACACCAAAACTTACTTATCAAAATTTGGTTCATAGTGTGGATTCCCCCTTCCTTGGACATATATTTTTCATACTTGTTCATCATTTCCTTGGCAAAAGTTTCCCAGTTCATAATTATTGCCTTGACCTCTACAATTTTATTTTATATCACCACATTATTTTTTGCCACCATTATTATGTCTTTCAGAGCTAGAGAGTTCTCTAATACGTGTAAGTATGCTTCATATCCCTTGATATGGACTTCCATTTTATCCATTTGAGAGTTCAAAAAAGTTTTATAATCTTTCATATCCTCATTGATAAGTATATGATGAGATTGTTTTCTTTGTATTGTTCATGAAAACTTACAATTTTAGATGTTATGCTTTAGAGAGAATTTGATGAGCTCCAAAATTAGTGGAAGCAATACTTAGTTGTATTTATATTTCCTCCAACTCATTCCTTGTGTGTTAGATCTATAAGGGCCAATTGATTGAATAAGAGAAGTAGAAAGTTGCATCTTCCATTGCTTCATGTCATTTCCCCACTTGCTCTTTGTATTATGTTATTCTAACCTTGACTTTATCCTAGTAGTGAGCCCAATAGTTCTTCTTCATATTATGCCTTAACCTGTAATTTGATTAGGCTCTTCTCCACTATAGCCCTTACATGACTGAAGAAATTCTCCACAGTTTATTCCAATTGTTTCTCTATTGGCCAAGTTGCATCTCAATCGTACTTTGGTTTAGTGGTGCTCAAGACAATGAAACATACACACCATGTCATCCACTCTACCCTAACATTTTGGATAAGAGTTTTTCCAACTATTTCTTTCTATACGGGGCTTAATTTATGTAAGGTTACTGCAATATGTCCTCTTGTAGAATGCTGAAGGAAACTTGGTGGCACCATGATTGTAGATGTTGTTTGTTTATTTCATACCAACTTTATTTTTATGTGTTTTTGTGTAACATCCCCATTGGGACCTACCTATAAATATGTGAATTTTTTTAAATTTAAACACGTATACTATAAATAGATTACCCCATGAGAATCTAACCAGTGATCATATAAAATACTCTATCTAACCAGTGATCATATAAAATACTCTAAGTGTGATAACTGTAATGAAGTATACTACATCATACATCTTTGATCACTATCATCATAAGAAACACATCAAAATACTAATATAGGAAGAAATTACAATTAACCTGCCACGATTGATACATGCCTACAACCACTATTGTCAATGTACAATAAATAAGTAATTACATCTCTTCATGATAACATTTTAAAAATAAATAAAATATAATACAATGTACATATATAAGATACATGGCTCCCTCAAGCATAGTTTCCCGAATTCTAGTATATGTGGCACTATCAAGCGTCATGTCAAAAATAGTACTATTATGGGGAGGAAAAGAATCATCGAAACACTTTTCCACACCAACCACATACCAATGATCCCCTGCACTAATCCCATCAGGGAATGGTCCTCCCTTTATGGATGAGTAGATAGTGATGGCACGGGAATCTAGAAAGATAAGCTAGTATCCATGTGTTATATGATTTCTAAAATTAAATATGCGGTGTATCATAGAAACCCATTCTATTACAAGATATCGTACAAACATGTAAATCATACTCATGAAATGACAATCTCTCGTTAAACATCACTTTGGGCAAATTTTTCAAATAATAAATGATCTATAGACACCACTTGATTGAATTACCTTCATTTGGCATTGTGATGCTAGTAATTTAGTGAAGTCCATCTCACTACTTACTCAATATTAGCAATACAATATTTGGTTAACATAATATAACTAATAGATTCACTAGTAACATTTTTACATACATGCTAAGCATAAGACTAATCAAAAAGCATACATTTGTTCCATTAAATGTATGAATGAATCTCACTTTATTATCTATCCCATACTAGAAATAATGACTACGGTTTATACCACCTGGGTAAAATAAATATTTAACTACAGATTTTAATTACCATTATTAGTTTCCAATCATACTATGCCCTATGATAATCCGTATTATCATAGTCTAGTGTTTTAAAGCATAATAACTAAGTATTGCAACTAGTCTAATAAAGTAGTCATAAATCCATGAAAACTTAAGTTTCTATTCAAGCAACTAGACATAACAAGGAAAGTCTCGTAAACATAGAATACTCCAATCTAGCATTTGTTATACTTTCAGGGGGTTGAAAGCACACATTCATAAGGTTTTATTATACATAATTCTATAATATAGTTTATAACCACTCGCAAAACTATAATCACAAGTACACACCCTTATGTACATGTTTATGCTAGTAGGTGCATGTATACCTAAAATTCACATTAAGCATACCATTATTAGTTCACAAATACGTAGTTTATTGTAATGTTACATCCACACCACATGTTTTGCTTCACATGTTATATATGAAAGTAGACTCATGCATATTGTAAAGATTAACATAAAGTAATGCAAGAATACATTGAGTTATTTATGCCCACATGCATTATTCAAAGTTATATTAGAATTTTGAAACACTATAATTGTAAATAGATGCCTGTAGTCTTTTACATTCCAAATATGGTTTCCAAATGATCTTTTACTAGAATAGATCAACTATCAATTTTAGTATTAGAATATTAATCAACAAACCATCTAGATCAAGTTGAAGTTATATATTTTCCTTGTCAAATTGTTAGTTATTTATGACTCCCCAATCTCCGTAGTTTCTTATATCTGGTTAAGTTTATTTCCCTACATCTTATTATAAGATCTATTTTCATCGATCCCTTTTGCACGAACTCTATTAAATATATAATCATGTATACGTCCATTTGTATGAACACACATCCTAAAATACATTACAAGTTTGATAGATATATAAATAAGAGTTTCTATATTCTCATAAGCTTATTACCATTCTCCTATGCTACACAATGCGTTCAAATGCTAACTATGGTAAACTATAGCCTATCCATAAAAACCTATTATAAGATGAAGAATACGTTCAACTATTTTACTTCTTATACTAAATAAAAGCTATGTTTTAATAGAAAGGCATATCAGAGTAAAGCACCATATAAGAGTGCTTAGCTGAGATCATATAGATAATATGGGAACCGCCACTTATACTCATTCTACCTAAAAAGATAAAGGTTAATATAAAATGATTTAAGGTAGTGATTTACTCAGCTATTGCTACAATATTTGAAAATGCAATGATCTATCATTAGTTAATACATGCAACATCATTTTGATATTTCCCAGTCTTCTTATATAAGATTGGTAATCTTCCAGCCAAAGGATTCCTCTAGGAATCAAATAATGGAATAATAAATTTAACATAATGTTTTCTATTTCTACACAAATCACCTAGTTTTATTTTATTTTGAATGTCATGTTTACTGAGGGTCACCACTATTAGTATTTGAATATGCATCGATCTATCATTAATAGAACAATTAGACTGAGTCACCACCCATGACGTAGGTGTTTCGCTAAGAAAAAAGATAGTTGATTAAATTGGACTGAGTCATTACCCATGACACAGTCTAGTAATTCTAGTATTTTCTTGACGGACTAAGTCGATGCTACCCTACAGATCAACTTAAATAATAATATACAATCTAAAAATTGACATGCAATATCTATATCACATTCTAATGTTTAATATATAATATACAGTTCGATTGGTAATTTATTAGTATACAATTGTGCTATATAATATATAGTTTAGCAAGTGACACTGTCCATAACTATTAGAAAAAAATATAGAAATCGATGCAGAATAATTTCACAGAATCATAATAATAAATATGATTAGAGATGCATAAAGAACAAAAATAAACATGCACAATAAGATGACCAAATTTAACATGGTTCACCTAATGTGGGCTACATCCACCAAGAAACACTTGCTCAGATTTTATTACAAGCCACCAGAGTATAATCACTCTCAGATCTATTTTCATAATTATAATGCACAAATATTATTTGAAGATGCGCTTAACAAACCCTCTTGAATTCACACACTCTATTCTTCCTTCTCAGAACTCTTGTTCTCATGATTTATTACCTATGAAATATCTATCTATACATAATACATCAACAAAGCAGTATTACAAAACAATGGGTACCAAAACCATGGGCAAAGTCAACCCAAAATGATTTCTCATTAAAGGGGGTCCAAAATTTTTTTTGGGGGGTATCCCCCCGAACCCCAGCGAGAATAAATATAGAGTGTACAATACATTTAAAATGTACAATATTTGAAAATACATTGTAATTTAAAAATAGGATCCACAACACAAAAATAACACAGTCTAACATCTAATATTTGATATGCCTTAGATTAATTATCATTCTTAAATGTTTAACCTACCCATGCTGCAACTATACAATAGACATCTAGTTCGCTACAAATACTTATGTATATGTCTTAGATTTCAATGAACATATAGCTCACATAAGTCAATTTATCAATTTTATTTATATTTATAAATATATATATTCATTTGTTTATATATATATATATATATATATATATATATATATATATATATATATATATATATATATATATATATATATATAAGTAGGTTAGGTGTAGATTGACGCCCATGTAAGGCTGGAAGAATTTTAGCATATGCTCATTTTACTTGGGATGCCTAGTTCAAATATTCTTTGTCAAATTAATTCAATGACAAATAGTTACAACCAACTCTCAGGCTATTAATTTCACTACACAGTCCATACCACATAAAAACAAACACATATAAATTAAGGTTTTTGCATGAGCTAAAGTGCCTACCTAGATTTGCTTGCTTTTTCTTCTCCCTGATTCTTTGCCTTCCTTTCTTATTGTACCCCTTTCCTTCTACTTATCTCCTTCTAGTTTTATGATACATCTGTCTTCCAGGCTATCTTAATATGTTCTCTCTCCTTACATATGAAAAGGGGGTGGCTTTTAAGATTTTTCTTTTTTAGATTATTTTCTTTGTTTTTATTTTTCTCATTATTCTAATGACTACCTTTTTTTTCTAAAATTTAGACCATTCTATTTCTTTTTTTTTTATTATTATTTTTTATTTTCTTTTTCTTTTTTTCATTTTTCCCTTCAATTGGAAATTTCTAAATTTTATTTATTTTAACATTAATTATAACAATCAGTATATTCACTAATTTAATTAGTATTTCCAAATTCCATAAGGATTTAATGATATATCCATCAATCAATAAATTTGAATTTAAATATAACTATGAAAATCATATTTCTAACAACATTTAATGGTCACACATGTAAATCATGCAAAATGAGTTCCATAAAACCATCAAACTATGCTAGCAAATCATGATCAAACAACTATTTAATGCAAGCAGTAATAAATACACTAGGCTAACTATTTTATTATGCATTCTAACATGTGCTGACTAATGTGGTGTGTGTAGGGTTCTAGTCGATTTTTTTGTCATCTTTCGACATCTTGATCTACGTCACCCTCTCTGATGATGCTCTCCCTCTATCATGCTTTGAGGGATGAATTCTCTGACATCAACCTCATAACAAGTAGGTAGTTAGACCATATCAATATGATATACATACATCATAAAATATAGCTGAAATAACAAATCAACATGTATGTAATGTAAATATATACACTAAAACTAACTCATAACAATGTAATCATGTAACTTAAGTAATATCCAATTGTCCCATAACATCATATATCTCAAAGTTTAGTAAAAAATAACCAAATCAAATGTGTCAACTATAAATATCCATGGATAATTAAATAGTTTACTTAGCAAGAAAATCAGAATGTAACATCCTCCCCCCTAACGCTGGTCATCGTCTCAGATGACTCTTATTCAAATATAAGTTCTAAATCAAAATATTGTTTAGTAGAAAAATAATATAGTATAATAATATCTAATCAAGCAAATAAATGTGGAAATCTCTTGTAAAACTCATCATAGTCCTTCAAAGTGCACTATCATCAGAGTATTGGTCCAACTAGACCTTTCACTGTGACATCTCTCTATTACACAAATAAAGTTTGTGAGTGTCAATTATCCTAATTTGTTCTACTATGACCACCCTGGGATCTATAATCTGCAAAGCATTCCAATCCAACGCATATGTAAGATCAACTATATACTTTTTAAGATAAGAAATATGGAAGACATTATGTAATAGAGCTAGAGATGGTGATAATGCAAGCTTATATGTTACATGATTGACCATTTATAACACTTTGGAGGGTCCCACATATCTTAGTGACAGTTTCGCTTACTTCTTGAATTTAATTGAGCTTTTCTACAACTTAACCTACAAGAACACTTTGTCACCAATTGAAAACTACTTATCTATTCTTTTTAGATCAACATAACTCTTTTGCCCATCATTGGCTTCAAAAAATCTCTGCTCGATTATTCTAACTTGCTCTAAAAACATCTTAGGTCTAAGGACTATGCTATCCTCTAACTTGTCCCAACTGATTGGTGTCCTGCACATTCTTCCATATAGTGCCTCAAATAGTGTCATCCTCAAAGTCAATTCATATGAGTTGTTGTATGTAAACTCAAATAATAGAAGATAATCTTCCCACTTGTATTTTTGATCTATGCAATACATACGAAGAAGATTCTTCAACACCTGATCCACTCTCTCAATTTATCTGTTAGTCTCTAGGTGATATGTAGTGCTAAAATTTAGTTGCGTACCTGAAGCTGAATTCAAAATTACCTAAAATCTAAAATTCATCTTGGGATAACAATCTGAAATGGTCTTCTTTGAAAATCCATGCAACCTGTACACTTCTTTTATAAACCTCTTCGCAAGGTTAGGTGCATCATCTGTCAAACTGCCTAGTATAAAATGAGCCACCTTGGTTAATTTGTCAACCACTACCAAAATCATATCATGTTTATTTTGTGACATTGCTAAACCTTGGACAAAGTCCACATTGATCACCTACCACTTCCATTCTAATATATCATGCATATATAACAATCTAGCTGGGTGTACATGCTCACCTTTTACTCGCTAACATTCCAAATAAGGTGCCACATAGTCTACTACATCCTTCTTGATTCCTTTCTAGAAATATAGTAGTCTAAGCTCTCCCATGAGCTTGGTTACTCTTGGATGTCCCACATATAAGGGATTGGGTAGTTCCTTTAGCATTGTGTTCTGCAGAGTCTCTCAATCTGGCACATACATCCTTCCATTATAATGTAATAGAACATCACTCTCCAATATGGATCCTTTATATTAAGGATTATGAGTATTCTTAACCAATGATTTTTTGACCTAATCATAGAATTTGTCTCCTAGTGAGAATTCAATCACTCGATTCCTAAAAGTACTCCTGATGGTAGCTATGGCTGCTATATACCTTTTGTGACTAAGAGCATTGACTACTTTATTTTCCTTGCCTTTGATATAATTGATATCTAAATCGTAATCAAACAAGAACTCAAGCCAACATCTTTGACAAGCATTCAAATTCAGTTGGGTGAAGATGTACTTGAGTCCTAAGTTATCTATCTTGAGCTCAAAAGGTTTCCCAACAAGTAATGTCACAACACTTACGAAGCAAACACAATTGCTACAAGTTCTAGGTCATGAGGGGCATAGTTCACCTTATATGGATTTAACTTCCATGAATCATAAGCCATCACTACACCATCCTGCATAAGGACTCCTCATAGTCTATCCCCTAATGCATCTGTGATCATTAAAAATTGACCATTGGGGTTAGGAACTCTTAACACTAGTGCAGAAGTAAGCCTTCTTTTCAATTCTTGAAAAGCTACTTTATAGAGAAACAAACTTAAGGCAACAAGCTCAATTTGAAGTAACTCATAGAAAGACAACTCAAAGTAATCTTTACATTTCATGCCAAAGCACATTATAAATAAAATTCATCTCACATTATACAAATTGATCTTGCTAAAGCATTAAGCATTTTAAAACCATTGCATTATCATATCTTTTATACAATGATTGTTATTAAATAGCTCATATATAAAGAATAAATAATTTGAGTTGTTATACTTTGAAAAATTGTAAGGCAAGATAAATAAGGTACAAAAAATAAAATGAACCTTTTTCATCACTCTTTTCATCAAATTACTTGATTATATACGCCTTACCGTACATGTTTGTTCATCATTTACAATAAACAAAGCAAAAATAAAATAAAAAATGAAGGAACTTAAAAACCTTTGAATGAGTTTAAACTAAATTAAAAGAAGAATTACAAAGAGATAAGCTTAAAATAAAATAATATTTGAAATAAAGACAAAACACATTATGTGTGTGTGTGTACACATATATGTATGTGCATATATATATTTGTGTGTGTGTGTGTGTACACATATATGTATGTGTATATATATATATCTGTGTGTGTGTGTGTACATATACATATATATCTACACATACATGTATGTGTGTATTTATGTATATGTA
The DNA here is from genome assembly GCA_037957365.1 of Torreya grandis. Taxonomy (NCBI): domain Eukaryota; kingdom Viridiplantae; phylum Streptophyta; class Pinopsida; order Cupressales; family Taxaceae; genus Torreya; species Torreya grandis. The sequence continues at coordinate 4,282,926 of JARHVA010000516.1, forward strand.
CACATATACATATATATCTACACACACACACATATGTGTGTGTGTGTGTGTGTGTGTGTGTGTGTGTGTGTGTGTGTGTGTACACACACACACACATATATATGTGTATACATACACACACACACACACACACACACACACACATATTGTTGACATAAAATCTAGAACTGTTGGTTATATATGTTTATGTTGGTCAAGTTAATTTCAATTGAAATTAATGTGGTGCAAAACTTAGTAGTAATCAAAATTAGTTATCTTATGCATATATAAACTAAAAAAGTAGATGTGCTCATTCTCAATAATCAATATACAGTACAAAGTGACTCATACTCTAGCTTCTCTTTATTCATATAATATAATATAAACAATTATTTATAATTTCTGCAGATCTCTATATTTTATATTATTTTACTATGATCAGTGTACATTACAAAGTGACTCATACTCTAACTTCTCTTTGTTCATATAATATATAAACAATTATTTACAATTTCCATAGATCTCTATATTTTATATAATCTTACTCTTTACTCTATTTTCACTCTTTACCATGTTATTACAAAGATCATTGTGTTATGTAACCCATTAATTCACTTGTCTATTACACTTCAACTCTTATATGTTATATCCACTCCATTACAATGTTGTAGTATAAATATCAACTAACTACCTTACAATTCAATAGTTATGTCTGTGTGAGACACGTCTTTTCTTTAATCAAGTTGTCATGTGTTACTGTGAGGATCAACATTTGCTATGTTGCCCATGTCAGTATAAGCCTCTATTCCGTCGGCCTGGAGATGTATTCAGCTAATGCATTAAAGTTGGTAATTATGTGATAATCGTGGTTTGGCCTTTAAATGCTAAAGAATCATGTTAATATTTTTCTAGGTTTTATTAATTGTCTCGCCTTCAAGATAATTGTTGAAGTTCTTGATAGGTATTAAAAATGAATTTGTATAACTTAATACCAAAACTTACTTATCAAAATTTGGTTCACAATGTGGATTCCCCCTTCTATGGGCAGATATTTTTCATACTTGTTCATCATTTCCTTAGCAAAAGTTTCTTCATTCATAATTATTGCCTTGGCCTCTACAATTTTATTTTATATCACCACATCATTTTTTGCCACCATTACTATGTCTTTTAGAGATGGATAGTTCTCTAACATGTGTAAATATGCTTCATATCCCTTGATCTGGACTTCCATGTTCTCCATCTGAGAGTTTAGAAAAGTTCTATAATCTTTCATGTTCTCATTGATAAGTATGTGATAAGACTATTTATTTGTATTATTCATGCAAAGTTATCATTTTGGATCGTCTTGCTTTAGAAAGAATTTGATGAGCTCCAAAATTAATGGAAAGAATATGTAGTTGTATTTCTATTTCCCCCAACTCATTCCTTATATCTTAGATCTATAAGGGCCAAATAATTAGATAGGAGAAGTAGGTAGTTGCATCTTCCATTGCTTCATGTCATTTCCCCACTTGCTCTTGGTATTATGTTCTTCTAACCCTGGTTTAATCCTAGTGGTGAGTCCAATAGTTTTTCTTTATATTATGCCCTAGCCTATAATTTGGTTAGGCTCTTCTCCACTATATCCCCTACATGACTGACAAAATTCTCCATAGTTTCTTTGAAGTGCTTCTCTTTTGGCAAGTTGTGTCTCAATCATATTGTGGTTTAGTGGTGGTCAAGACAATTAAACACTTTTTGATGCCTTATTCCAAGTTTACACACTGTGTCATCTATTCTACCCTGACATTCTGGATAAGAGTTTCACCAACTATTTATTTCTCTATGGGGGTTAATTTATGTAGGGTTACTATAATATGCCCTCTTGTAGAAGGCTGAAATAAATTTGGTGGCACCATGATTGTAGATGTTATTTGTTTATATCATGCCAACTCTATTTTTATGTGCTTTAGTGGATCAATAGGAGTAACTATACTACTTTGAATTGTCACTGCTACTCCTATAACACTCTACAATAATATCTAACTTGTAACCCCTATTTCTGAAAAGCTTGCAGAAGGGTTGTTAGGCTCTTTTTCCTTCCCCTTTTCTTGTTGTTCTGATTTTTATTTTTCTTCCTTCCTTTTATTTTTCACCTCCTCTTCATTTCTATTCTCCTCCTCCATTTTCCTTTTTTATTCTTCATTTTTCTTTCCCTATTTTTAACTTTTCTTCCTCTTATTTATTTCTCTTCTCTTCCTTTATTTTTCTCTTTTCATCCTCTTGTTTCTTTTTCTCCTCCTTCTTTGGTTTCTTTTTCTTTTCTTTTTCTACACTAATTTCCTCCCATGTTTTTGTTTTCTCTTCCTATTCTGTTTTCCTTTATTTTCCTCCTCCACCCTCCTTTTTTATTCCATTTGTTTTTGTGTTTACTCCTTTTATATGACCTATCTATCTTGTTGGGTTATGATATATATAATTTCCTTTATTTTTCTTTGATCATTGGTCAGTTAGTTTACTAGTTCCACCCTCTATTGCATTGAAATATATTCTAATTCTTTCAACACTTAGAGTTGCTTTTGTTTCTCCAAGGTATCTAGGACCAAATCTATTTTATGTTTAATATGGAGTTTTGTCTATTATATTTGTTCTAATCTTTTTGTATTTACAAGGGACACAGTTGAATCCTCTACTGCCTTTTTGAGTGCTTCTTCTTGATATTTTTACACTATCATCTAAGCTTCTTTGTTTTTCTCTTTTGTTTTTATTATAATCTCATGTAGATCGGAAGCGAGTCTCACTAATATATCATCCAATGTAAATGGATTGAGCTATGTAATGTATAATATTGTTATAACTATTTTATGTTGACCCTCCACATTTTAATCTGTATACAATTTCCCCAAACTAGGTATGTCACATTTATTTTTACATATCCTAATCAATGTTTTATGTTAGGGACTTCTACCATGGTATATTTTTTTCACTACTATGTATTTCTTCTCGTTTCCCTTCTTTTGAAGATTTTGTTTTTAAATAAATTACAAGTGTTTTCTATAGACCTTTTGTTTTTACCTCCTTTTACTTTGTTTTTCCTTTTTGTGTAATCTACGATGAAGAACTTCTTTGTTTTTTTCTCTACTCATTTGTAATAGTTTTTGTCTAAATGCTAGAGATGTTATGGGAGACATTTATTCTTCTTTTGCCCAAGTTTTTATTTTTGATTTTGTAGAGGTTTGCTCCCCTATTTTGGATATCTTTGCCCTCAAATAATATAAGAGGGGTCTTTTAGCTATCATTTCTTCTTCTCCCAATATCTTAACAATAGTGGAGTCCTTAACTCCTCTTGTTCCTGAATTAGTGGTTCCAACCCTAAAATTTCCTTTTATAACCAAGATGATCTATGTGGTGTAGGGTTTATTTGAGATTTTACAAATCCTTATCGTGGCGGTGTATTTGATGTAGGGGTTACATATTATTCTATAGATTGAGAACTAACCCCTAGTTCACTCATGATTTGGGTGAATCTAGGATCCTATGGTAATCTTCAAGCTCCAACAATCATTGCCTCAATATGCTCATCACTAACCTCATAGAGGAGGGGAGAAAGTGGTGTGACTTTCAAAGAGAAAGTTTATGTATAGACATTTTTGGTATCCACTATAAAAAAGACTCATGTGAAGTATTTTTTAACTATCTCGATAGAGAGTCTAATTGTTCTCTCTCATTCCAAAAAATGTCCTATCTCCTCTTCTAATGTAGGTTTGGCTTCTAATGCAAAGTGCTCTTAAAGGGATATTTGGGTCCCATTAAACTAACCCTTGATAAGCTAGAATGATATCCATGAAATAAATGACTAAGACTAGTAAGAGGGAGCCATAACAAAAATCATGTATACCCTTTTTTATTTTGTGGAGGTTCTCCTTATATTGCTCACACAATGCGATAGCTAAATTATAATGCATACCAAAGGTAACCATATCCCATGTAATTTGCACACGCTTTAAAGTATTTGAATCATTCATGTTTGTATAGTGCATCTTCCACATAATTACTTTTGTGGCATATTGTACTCTAGGGTCTCTTATCTTTTGAATGGAGAGAGTTCGTAAATTAAAACTTGTGCCTGTGAGTTTGGCCATTGATGTTATATTGAGATTTTTCTTTTCATCATACTTGTGTCATGCCCTCGATTCATCAACCCAACTATTTCATGGATGAAATCTAGTGTGATATAGTAGGGTGGATGACATCGAGTGTGATACAGTAGGGTAAGTCTAGGTACAATACATCTTCATGTGCCCTACTAAGTAAGACATTTCTAGTGTTTGGAATAGGGGAATTGGCTCCATACGTCTAGTTTCATATTTGGAATAATCTTATATGCCACTGCATATTTTAATTGTTGGGTTTGTGGGTTTTGTTACATCAGTGCTCTTCTCTCAAGTTCCACAGCCTAGTGGTCAATCTCCACCAAATGTGACTAAATCTATGTGTATATCTTCAGAGTGCATTACCAAATATAGAATTATGGAAAATTCACCTTATGGATATGGAATTTTTAACATCAAATGATTCTTATATCCGAGCTACTTAATTTGCTCTACACTCATAACTCGTGGTACTTCCATCTCTCAGTTTTGTGTATTAAAAAAAATCAAACAAAGCTTCACGTGAAATCTCTGTAGAGTGCATTAGCAGAAGAATGCATATTTTTTTTGTTAGTGAAACCCTTATTTTATAATGCCCCTGATCTAGCTGTTAATCATGGCATTTATTACTTGTATCCATTTTTACCCACTCTATCCACTTTATTTCTTAATTGTTTTTGTTTTCACTCCTCCCTTCATTACTTTCATCCTTATCTTCATTACATCATTATGTTTCTATATTTAATTATTTTTGTAGTTGCTACCAACCACCTATTTATATTTACTTGTGCTTTTGATTTCAACTACCTAGTAAATTATATCTTTTTGTGGAGACAAACGTAACTACAATTTTCATTCAAATGTTTATTTCTTTACTATTGTTCCAATATTATTTCTACAAGTGCCTCTAATCTTTATATAAATTCACATATATTTTTATGTATCTATTTCTTTCTTTAGGGTTCTGAATTTTTCCTCTTTTTTTCAATTTTTTTGTTTACGTGTTTACTTTATTTTTAACTATTTTTATGTTTTTCCAAAAAAAATTATTTTTATTTTTATTTTTTTGCAATTGTTTTTGGTCCCTTTCCATGATTTTTACAACACCCCAAATCCTATTCTCCATTATTAGTATTTGTCCCACTAGAAGGGTTGACATGATCAACAACTAGGTGCTTAGACATTTGGCATAGGATATCGTAATACTCTCATTCAACTTGACTATATGGAAGGACAATGTCTTTCTAGTGGGGGGTAACATGACCAGCATCTGAGTAGTTAGACATCTAGCATAAGGTACCACAATACCCTCACTTGACCCCTGAAAGGACAATGTCACCCATTAATTTCCCTCATTATTTTGTTGTTGTATTTTATTGTAATTGTCTGTAGTATATAGTTTAAATAGGGCACCATTCACAAATCTTTTTCTGAGTGTGTTTGAAACTGTTCTTAATTGGATTGCTCTAGAGTTTCATATGTTTTCAATTATATATGGAACCAACCACATTATCTTTAAATTCCCTAGATTTTTATATTTGTTGTCATAAACCAACACTTTTACTTCAACTTGAAATTCTTTGACCTTAATACGCCTATCAGGCCAAGCTTGTTGGTGTTTTTTCTCTTGAGTTTGATTGTATGCCACCAAGGATCTTTTCTCACCAAATTTTTCCAATTCTAACAATCTTTATTAAAGGGAATCCTTCTCAATCATTCTAAATGTCATTGCTATTATCAAACTTGGTAGTATACACTCCATTGGTATTGCCGCTTCTAAACCATATAATATCTGAAAGGGGCATTATTTAATTAATTTTTTATAAGTAGTGCAGTAAGCCCATAGTACCAATGGTATTTTAGTGTGTCAATATCTAAATTTTGTATTACATACCTTTGTTAATACATTCTCCAATACCTTATTAAATGCCTCAATAATACAATTTACTTGAGGGTGGTAGGGGGTACTCCTATTATGTTAGATCAAAAAGTGTTTGGGTAATTCCACAATCATAGTATTGATAAAATGCTTTCCCTAATCACATATTATACTTAATGGACAACCAAACCATTTTATTATATTCTCATATCTAAACTTTATAGCAGTCTTTGTTTTATAATCCTTCACGGGGATGGCTTCTACCCATCTTGTAATATATTATGTCCTAGTAGTAATAAATCTGACATTACTTTTTTGTGCCATAGATTTAATAGGACTAATGAAATCAATGGCCCATTTCTCATGGGGCTAGTGTTAAGAATGGATGAAGTAGAATTTCATATCTTGCGTTAGGTTTTCCCACTCTTTGGCATATGTCACAGTTCCTAGCATATTTATGTGCATCTTTGAATAGTGTTGGCCACCATAGACCTACAAACATTATCTTATTACTTGTGCTTTTTTTGGAGTTATGTCCTCCTACAACTCCATCATGGGCCTCTCTTAGAATATTATCTCGTTCATATAGTAATTCTACTCTCCTTAATACTTCATCTCTTATATTTTTGTACAATGCTTCCTCAATTAATGTAAAATACAAAGCTTGGATCATAAACATTTTTCATTTCAATGTGCCATATTATTCCAGAAATTCACTGCTAGAAATAAGTTTGAAAATATTTTCCATATCCTTGGGAATAACTTTAATATGTAAGTGATAAGCTGCAAGAAACTCATCCTCAATTGGGCCTACATCTTCTCTTGTAGTAACGAGAGATAGATAATTAGGCCCATTGTTTATCATGTTGAATTTAACCATAATTTTAAACTCAAATTATTAGAATAACATTAACCAATGGTAAATTCTTCCCTGTATAATTAGTCTATTAATCAAATATTTGAGTGGCTTATGATCAGTAAAGAATATAAATGAGGTTTCCAATAATTAATGTCTAAACTTCTACATCACATACACTATAACAAGTATCTTCCTTTATGTGGTGGAGTAATTTATTTTTGGCTTTGCCAATTTCCTACTTGAAAATGAGATAGGATGGTCTATGTTAACATAGGATTATGGAAACACCACTCCTATTCATATTCCATAAGCATCCATATGAATGAGAAATGGTATCTTCCAATATGGTAATACTAGTATTGGTGTTTCTACATCTTATTTTTTAACTTATCAAAGGATTCTTGAAAATGTGTCAACCATTCTAGAGGTTGATTATTTTACTTCTTCAATAAATCCTCTGTTGAGGTACTAATGGCTACATAGTTTATAATAAACTAGCGGTGATAACTGGTGTAAACCAATAGTGTTCGAACTTCCTTTTGTGTCTTAGGTGGTGGTATATGTATGATAATTATTGTTTTTAGTGGATCTACGACCAATATTTCATACAAATTATGTCCTAGAAATGAAGCTAATGGTTTGGCAAATATTAGATTTATCACCTAGATCATGAGATAACATTGAGATAATGAGCAAAATGAATACAAATAGAACAACATCACCTTGAAATTATCAAACCATAATGTTGAGATGAAGGTGAAAAGTGGGGAAATCATCGAATAGATAAAAAACCCACACTAGTATTAATAGTTTTACAACAATGATTCTCCAAGTATATAACAAGAAGAAACTACGAGTGAACAAGAAGATTGACCTTAAAGCAAGAGAGCATAAAGAATGCAAGATCAAGACTAGAATGCAAGATCAAGACTAGATCAAGAAAATTGAGTCGTGTTTCTTAAGAAGAATGGGAGAGGAAAGCTCTTTATATAGAGCCAATATAGATAAAAAAAGTTACATGAGCAAGTTTCATGTGTGTGTCCACGTGTCTTAATCCTCTTACAAGTGAGATTGATGTGTGTGCCATGTGGGAGGAGGAGTTACTTGTGAAAGTAACTCTCAAATATAATAAGTGGACAAGAGAGGTGAGTGACTCCTCAAAAAGCTAAGATAAAAGTGCATTTATAAATATAATAAATGCACACATAAAAAAGACTTAGGATAAAATTAAAAACCTATAGTGAACCCAAATAAGGTTAATTATCCAACAATAAAAAAATATTTATTTAAGTTAGGGAGATATTAAGTTACATACATATTCGGGACATTAGCCACCATACTTGAACATGATCTTCTATCAAGTTGTACATTTTCCAATCATCAATGTATACTTATAGAAACTCATGGATAAAATCACTAAATGCATTCACCATTATTCTACTAAACACTGCTGGAGCATTTTTAAATTTGAAAGGTCTTACCATATACATAAAGGATCCCCATTCAATTATAAATGTTATTTTTGGCTGACCTTTGGGGCTATCCTTACTTGGTGGTATCCCAAGAATCCATCGGTAAAAGAATGTATCACTCTTTCCACAACACTTTCTAATATTTCTTTTGTGAATGGTGTTGGTAAGGGATCATGTAGACATGACTTATCAAACTCTCTATAATCAACACAAATATGAATTTTTCATATTTTATTATTTTGGATCACCATAGGAATTATCCATTTCATGTCCTCCATATGGGTTATTATGTCATCGACTAATATTTTATCCAATTCAATCTTCAATTTTGTCTTAACATTAGGATTCAGTCTGTAAGGTATTTTGTGTAATGGTTTTACATATTATTTTAGATCTATTATCATTGTACCAATCTTTTATTTTATTCCCTTTAGTTTAGTGAATGTTCATGGAAATAGGTCCTCAAATTCTCTTAGTAATTCAAGTATCTTTTCAACCTCTTCTTTGGCCCAATAATTTACAACTTTTATAATTTTGGGGTTGCTTCTCCAAATATATTTTCCTCTTATTTTGAAGGGCTAATAGAAACATTGTGTCTTGTCTTTTGTGGTATCCATCAGTTATCTTTATCTTTCTTATATTTCTATTTTTCTATTTTTTAGATTCTCCTCATCACCCCCCTCTTGTTTTGTAATTTTCCTACAATGTATCATGCTCTCAACTTCTCTTATGCAAGTATTTATTTTTGAATTTTTAGTTAGTTTTCTTGTGATTGTGCCAATTTGCTCCTAGTTGTTTATATGTCCCAATATTGTCTCTTCTAATTTTATTTTACTAAACTATTGTTTTACTGTATAATCTACCATGAATAAGAATGTTTTTATTTTCTATAACGCATGATAGACCTTGGTATCAAAGACCCAAAAGTTAAAAATCTAACATAAATCCATTTTAACGTTTATTTAATTATAAGTTCATTTCAACATCTCTTAATACATATACCGTGTTCTTGGATATGCATCTACGGTTCAGTAGAAAAATTGTGTCCGAAGGCATTTTTTGGTTTCTCCTTTTGTAGTCCATATCTTTTAATGGTTTTAAATGTATATTTTGGGGTTTATCATTCCTGCATATCTTTGCATTTTTAAAAAACAACTTTCTACATTAATAAACCTTGTATTAAGTAGGATGTTGAAAGATTTCCAAATTTAGATAGTGGCGTTATGGGTGTTCCACCATCTTATGGCAATGATAGTCATGGTGGCATCAATTCCCTGCATCCTCATTTGTTCCTAGGGAAATAATTACATCCTTTGTTGTAGGTAGTATTATATAATTCTAATTCTAATGAATTTTGGTAATTTGGCATGGGAAGCTCATTCAATTTGGCATGCCCTTATTATTTGCTATATTGTATTATTTAGTGTGATATTTTTATTTCCCAAAGATACTATTTTTCTCATGTGGCATGCTTTCTTGATAGTTATTGTTGAATATCCATAAAACCAAGCCTCAATATCATTTTATAAATTTGTTTATACCTCTTCATGCTCAAGTATTATTTCACCCTCATCATTAAGTTCATCGTTATCTTCTATTTTTATGATTTTCTTTAATGTGTATATGTCAAAGAGTTCATCAAAATCACTTTCTTCATCATTTGACCATAATTCCTTTGACCATGTAGCTCCATTCCTATTTATAATGAAAAATGGACACCAACCCATTACCTTCAAATGTAATCTCTTATTCTTCTAAATTTAATATGCCATTACAGTCAACAGACCATTCAATGTTTAACAAGGCTAGGTAGCCTGTATCATACATGTCAATCACTTAGAAATCCACTTTTATTTATATACCCATTAAATTAACTTGAACATATCTCAGTGTTCCTATTGGTGAGGGTGGTATATCATCAACCATTGCAATATCATATGTTATGACATGTAACTATGGTTTACTGAGTAGCTCCCAAGTACTACATGATAAGATGTTTGTATCTATGCCAAGCTCCAATAAGGTTTTCCTTACCTCCTGTCCATATATTTTAATGCCTAGTAATATGGATGTTTTCTTGCACTTCCTACTTATTCTAAATACATTACTTTTGGTTTTTTATGATTTTCTCAATTCTCTACACCCGATGTTCCCTCTATTATTTATTCTAGTACCTATAGGACTACATTAATTTATTTACTAGATCTTGGTATTTTACTAGATTCATCATTCATTTTAAGTTCCTATTCTCATCATCATCAAAATAAGTTAGTTTAAGTTAATCTTTATCTTATTTATCTTGTATAAGTTTTTTACTTTTCTCAACTATTTGGTCATGTTCATGTATATTAAGTTGTTCCCTATCACTATCTATTTCAAACTCATCTCCAAAATATGTAGTCTTCTCTTTTTCCTTCCATGTTTTCATTTTACTTTGGGTGGTTATCACCACTCGAGGCTTCAAATTATCAATGGAAATATTAAGAGTTTTATTCCATTGATTTTTTTTATGTTCTTTTGATGTTTCTCAACATTTTCTTATTTTTCTAGAAATAGATGTTTGTTTAGATGGCCCACCTTGTTCTTCCACAATCTTATTATCTCCTTCTTTACAATGTACCTCATTACATCATCCTTTCATATCATTTCCCTCAGGAACTTTATTCAAATGTTTTACCCCTTCTCATGGGTGAGATTTTGCTACACTTTTAGTTTTCATTCCTCCATTATTATAAAATTATGTTGCCTTAGGGAAAGACAATGAACCATGAGTTCCTTTTTCATGACAAAATTCATACTCCATTTGGGGTTATTCTATGTAATTTCTTGCAATATGCCCAATATTTTTGCATTTGTAACATGTTTGGGGTGGTCTGTCCTAGTTATGTCCTTAGTTATAACTCTGATTGTATCCTTGATTATACCCTCTCCTCCCTTAATAATTTCATCTGCCTCTATCATATCCTTATCTGTGTCTTCCCTAGACTCCTCCTTTATACCCCCTTTGGTTGTTATTATAATGCCGCATTTAGGTATTTTATGATTTAAATTCTTGTAGTGTGTGAAGATTTTGGTATTGTTGGCTAGGTTGGGGTATGTTACGGTTCCTTATTGGTAATTTTGGTGATGGAATATACTAAAGTATGGTTATTTTTCTATGATTAATATCATTTACATCTACAAGTGTGTCTATTATAGAGAAGGTATGATTGTAATTTTTAAAATATACATAGTTATTACAACACATCAACTAATTCATGGGTGAAGCCACTTCTCTCATTGGGCATAAATGTTTGGGATGTTAATCATTTGATCAAAATTTTTTGTAGTACATCCTATCATCATATATTGATTATTGAATAGGAGGAGACGTCCCCGTAGGTATCTTCAATGCTCTTATTATTGCTACTCTTTTTCCATCTCATGATGGGGACATTTTGTCTATGAGTGTCCTTATAAATAATAAGTAGTACACCGAATCCCTGTTTGTGGTGGGTTATTCTTAACCATTGGTGAATAAATTTAGTCACCTTTCAACTAAATCTATTTTTTTAATTGTAACTATTCCATTTCTTACTCTTGTCTTTCCATGTTATATTTTAATGATGTATCTATATCATGTCTCTAGGATTGAGCTTCTAAGTGTGTTTTCATCTCAAGCATTTCCACAAATGTATTAATTATTTTCCCATGCATGTTTGCTCATAGACATGGTATTAATACAAAGATAAACCACTCTATTTGTTTCTTCTCATTAATGCCTCCTCTAATTTTCTTACTATCAATTTAAATCGTTGATCATACTCTTTCAGTGTTTTTTAATTTTTGTATCAACTCTCTCATCTTACTAACACTTTTAATAATAATGCTAGGATAATGACAATATTTTTAGAAGTATTTCTATACATTTATCCATGTACTTGCATGTTCAAAATAAGTTTTCATATACCATAGAGCATCATCTGTAAGTATTCCCACAAAGTCAAATAACATTACTCTCTCGTTATTGATATTATGCCTCCACTAGCATGAGTCCACTAAAAATAAATGTTCATCTACATCCTTATTATCCTTTCCAAATAGTGGTAAATTCATTATATTTTGTGTCATTTTTAATTTTTTAGGTTGTGTGTGAACACTGCTAGTAATGCTACTGCTACTATTTGAATTGCTCAATGTACTTATTCTAGAAGTACTACTAGAAGTACTTTGTTGATTATCCTTTTTATATTTAACAAGATTTTTACTATGTCCTTTATCTCTTCCCAAATATCTTTGAAAATATTTACTTCCCAAGGATTTTTCTTGATTTTTTATAAACTCCCTTTTGTTCTCAATATATTTAATATAAATTTTATATTTATTTGTTACTTCTTCTCCTGCATATATTTATTTGTGTCTAACAGATGGATGTTCATGTATATTATGAAATAATTCAAGGGATGGTGTTTAGTCCAGAGGGTTCATTTCCTCACAAGGTCTCTTGTAGTTAGGGTTTAGTGGGGATTGGGGTAGGGGAGGGGGATGGGGGTTCACTTTGAGTATCCTTTTTTATAATATTCTATTCCTACCTTATCATCTTGTTTAATGTTTTCTTTAACTAATCCCTCTTCTATTAATATAAATTACTCCTAATATCTATTTTGTTTTTCAATAACATTACTACTAAGACTTACTTCAGAATCACTTTCTTCCTTAGAGTTGGTACCTGTTCCAACATCTATTTGTTCTTTTGTATTTTCCTCATAACTTTTTTCCTGATCATTTCCTCTTGAATTTCCTTCAATCGCTAGAATATTTTCTCTTGGTTCTATTATATAATTAACGTCTCATATTTTTATAATATTTTATTCATATCTTCTCTTACTACTTTTTAGGCCTTGGCTAAATTTAATTGATTAACCTTACACACCTAAGGTTTTGAATAGTTTTGGAGTTCTCATAAGTGCAGTTAATTCTGATAATCCTTGCCACATGTCATTCATGAATTTTTATAATGTATGATATAATATATATTCTTTTATACTTCTTTCTATCTTCCTTTGTGCCTTCCAGTGGTGTTAATATTGGCTTGTTTATTTATGGCAGAGGGAATGTATCTAGATTTTCATTGTGCGGATTTATGTAGGTAGAGGCTAGATTAGTTGCATTTTTTATCTTAGTTCTCCTTAACATTCTTTCTTCAATCTCTTTCTTTTGCATTTTTTTCATAGTTGCTAACTTCATTTTCTCATCCTCATTCTATTTTTTCATCTCTTCATTCACCATTTTCTCTTTATTTAACTTATTTAATTTTCTTACTAATATATTTATTTATATCTTAACTAAGTTTATTCTTAATCTAATAATTATCTTCCTAACCCCATGCATCTTATTTAACCTCCCCCACTATTTAGACTAGATATCTTGATGAGTCATTGCTTTTGAGGATCCCCCTTCTTTCTTCCTGCCATCATTTAGGTGCATGTCCCTGAAAGGAATTGTTTACATTCTCTTACAATCCCTCTATACATAAATAGAGTTCAAATGAGGAATGGTACCATGTTTAAGAAGCATTCCCTTGCTCATTTAACAAAGTCAACTTTCTTGGCATCGAAACTTGTCCAACCTTGAATAGTCCAAACTATGAAAAATGAATCAAGTTAGTCTTGAACTAATAATCAATAGCCCGAGTCAAAGGTGTCTCAAGGTGTTGAAGTGAATCAAGCTTTTACACAGTCCACTTGATAGTTTTCTTAATGTGAACTTTTTAGCCTTTTGTATGATTAGATAATTGTAATATCCAAGGCCACAAGGTTTGCACAAATGTGACCCAAAATTTCTCATCCTAGGACCTGAAGAAAGATGCTTTTACTTCAGGTAGATATTCACCTGTTCGTTTAGTCTCATAGTGATTTTTTTAGTATCTCTTCCCACCACTCTTTAATTTTTGTTGATGCTTATTTTCATAACTCCAATGGATACCTTCCCCTGGACATTAGTTAACTGAATTTTATGCAACACCACCAAATGCTGACATAACATTTAGAACTATTGGTTACATATGTTTGTGTTGTTTTATTTAACTTCAATTGAAACTAATGTGGCATAGATGTTGGTATTAATTAGAATCAATTAACTTATGCATATATAAAATAAAATAAGTAGGGGTTCTCATTCATAGTAATTAGTACATAGTGATTCCTACTCTAACTTCTCTTTATTCATATAATATAATATAAATATGCATTTATAGTTTTTGCAAATCTCTCTATTCTATACTGACATACTCTTTTCTCTATTTAAACCCTTTAATATGTTATTACAAAGATCAATATGCTTTGTAACTCCTTAATTCACTTCTATATTACACTTCAAATCTTTTATGTTATATCTACGCTATTACAATACCACATTATAAATATTGACTAGTTACCTTACAATTCAATATTCATGTTTGCATGAGACATGCCCTTTCTTCAATCAAGTCATCTTGCATTACCACAAGGATTAATCTTTACCACATTTCCTAGGTCGGTAGAAGCCTATAGTTTATCATCCTAGAGATGTATTCAAATATTTTAGTAAAGTTAAAGATTCTAATGTAATCATGGTTTGACACTTAATTATTGAAGAATCCTACCAATATATATTTGCATATAAGATAAACAAAGTGTGTGTGAATGATAAAAATTGACACACAAAATGAAAATAGAATGAAACTAGAAGAACAAACATTCAACCATTTAAAAAAAAGAAAAACAACAATGTAAATAAAAGACACTGACATAAGCATGTTATCAAAAGAGATATTAACAAATATTTGAAGCAAATAAAATAAAGGCCAATAAATCAAGAGACAATGTTGAATGAAGAAAGGTTTTTTTTACTGATGAACATTTCAATGATGTTGAGTCATCCCTTGGGAGGTCAAAATCATCCATATTTTTCCATGTAGTATCACCATTCCAATACCCCATTTATTTTATGATTCCAACTAAAGTTCGAGATGTTTTCTTGGCTTATGTAACCATATATATTATTTTTGGAGTAGAATTGAAAATTTGCACCTTATTATTTTTATCTTAAACATTTATATTGGTCATTAATTCCTTATATTTCAATTAGTTCCTTTTTTTAAGTAACTTATGTTCCCTTTTTATGAATTTCTTGTCTTTGTTAATAGTTATTATTTGTCCTTCATGTCCAATTTCCACGTATTGATGCACAACTAAAGGAATTCATTTTCTTGATATATCTAAGGTCTTTCAAATAGTAGGTTGTATGGTCCATTACCAAGCACTATGTGAAATATGATTTTGACCTTCTTCATACCCACTTAAATAGGAAAAATTATTCAACCTAAAATATCATTTTCTTCATAGTCATAACCTTTAATAATTGTTTACATAAATTTAAGATTTCTTCACAAAATCCAAGGGTATAGATCAACTCATTGGTACAAAAATTCAAACCCATTATATTTTCTCATCACATCATTTTTTATTTATCTCTTATGAAATATTTGATGAATAAAGGACTATTTTACAAGCTATCACTTAGAATTTTAGATGAGTCTTGTCACTCGATTCAATTATACGAATGAAATTGTCAATTAGATGAGATTCATACTCAAATTCCACCTTTATAGCTTGTATTTTTCTCATCAATAACATTCACTTTTTCATTGTTTCCTTGCCCATAGTTTTTGTTTGGAAAAAGATTTGTAAATTTGAAAATGTTTATTTGGATAAGCCATTAATCAATTCATATTGTTTTTGAAATTATTTTCTCCTTATATTTTAGTTTGATTGTTCTCAATAGGTTTTTTAATCTTATGCTTCAATGTAATGTATCTATTTTATGAATGCCATTGAACTCTATGATAGTAAAAAAATGTAACTTGGTTAAATTATTTTGGCAAACATCTTGAAGAATCTAGTAGTCTAAGTTGAGGTAAAGTGATCATGTCATTATCAGTAAAAATTTGTAAAAGTTATTTGTGGAGTCTCATTGAGCCTAATGAATTTTCTCCTTTCTCTAATTGAACTAAAATACCCTTATGAGATAGTTGCTTTATAACAATTTATATACTTTTAGTTTCATTCATAGTTAGAATTCGACCATCATCATTTATACTCTTAAGGTTAGACTTATTTTAAAATTTCAAAAAATTGGAAAAAAAAAAAATGAATTATACTCAAGAACATTTACATCCAAAAGTTTAATTTCAAATTCTTTAACAACATTGTAAATCTCATGAAAAGAAGGATATACATTTAAAACAACCTTGTCTTGAATATTTAGAAAAAACTATCAACAAAAATACTTTAGAGTTCACTACTTGATGGTTTATAACTCATTTCAATAATTACTTCTTTGAATATAAGCACATAGCTACTAATATGTTCATTTATTCCTCACCCATTTTAAGCTAATTTAGCAAATGTGATTTTCATGCCAAATAAATGTGAAAGTGAGCCAATAAATCATATGTAAAGGTTGTGAAACGATGAAAAAATCCACATGAAAGAACATAAAAACCAATAGAGGGAATAATATTTTAGGCTTTTAGGAAATACCTTAGGTAATAATCCATTATCACAAGCAAACTATAAACAAGAAGCATAAAAGGTTGTAATATGATGTGAAGGATCTCATTTTGTATTGAAAATTTTAATGTTTGGAGAAACAAAGCTTGGAAGAAAAAGGATAAGAAATAATTTCACAAGACAAAGCATTAAGAATAATATAATTTGAAGCTACCATCTTACTATTTAATTTTGTTGTCCTTGAGAAATGTTTTTTAAGTGATGTGTATCTTGGTAGCCATTTTGAGATTTTGGACATGTGTGGTTTTGACATGAGTATTGATGGTAGAATATAATGGGTGGAAATGGGATACTTTGAGATGAAAGGTAATATAAGATCATGTGTGAAGATTTTGATTGTATAAAAAGACAATATCTGGAGAGTTTGCATAGGATTGGTAGATCAAAGGGTGACATAAGTCATGGTAGATATGGGGTGTAATGAGACTTTAAAATGGGGTAGGAATTTTAAAATTATTGGACATGTTATAAGTTTATAAAAACTACCCTAAGGCTATCACCCACATGCATGCAATATATAAATCACATAAAGACAAGACACAAGGTATATTCAAGTAGCATTATTACCTCTTTAGATTAAAAACATAGCATAAATCTACCAGCATTACAATAATAACTTTGATCCATAAATGTACCTTAAACACTAGCCCTCTATGCTATTATTTAGTTAAGAAGGAGGCTAGGGTTAGGGTTTTGAAGACTAGTTACTTTCACAATAAGACAAACTTGTTATCAACAAGTTTTAATTAAATGAATTATTTAATCAATGGTCTTATTTAATAATAAGTCATGGATAAGTGTGCACATAATTAATGCTTATCCATATTTATGATAAAATGATACAAGTGCATCTTAAACAATACATAAGTCTATACGTTATTAAATACACTGCCATCCTTGCTTAAGATGTACTCAAATAAAGGGAATGATAGAGTAATCACAACACTATCAACCCTTGACAAACCCTGTCTTCACTCCCTGAACTTGCTCAAGTTAAATAAATCTTGTATGAATTAAAGGATTTATGAACATGTGTACAACTTGATATTATATTTGGAAATAACACATCTCAAACATCTATCTATCACTTTCCTTTCATAGAAGAATAAACAATGTGGAAGTATGTATAGGTCTGATATTGAAGATAAAAATAGACAATCTCTTCCCCCCATTTGAGATGTGGGAAAACTTGTGAAGCACATATCTCAAAAGAATGGATTACGTGCACCATTTGTAAGATAGGAAATAAAATCATTTATTCCTAACATGATAATATATCATCATTGTTAGGAGAAATATACATAAGATAAAATGAGAGAAATAACTACATGTAATTCATAAGAAGCTTGTATAATAATTTTTAGGCTTCATTCACATTAATTTTTTATTTAACTAATAAACATAAATAAGCTTTTGAGATAAAATTTACTTATGGGACTCAATAGTCGAAATCACTAACTAACTACACCCATATAATTAATAACACAAGTAAATCGATACTTAATGTTAATTTACTAACATGACACTATATTAACCTATTTAATAAATGGGGTGTCTCACTAGGAGATGCATACCCCATATAATAACTAACAACTAATAACCATGTATATTTGGATCACATGAACTAACAAACCCCCTTTATCCAAATGGGAAAAAATTATTATCTGGATAAAATAACTATGAAGTCATCCAAAATATGCCATTATGTACATCCTAGTACTAATCAACTATGTCACTTATTTAAAGCCTGTGTTCCACATAGAAATGGTGTCACTTACATAAATCTTGATCAAATCCTAATATGAATCATGGGTATCCTTATCATACTCATCCCCTTTGACCATTTGTACATGTATTGATATATGAGTATCATCATGGACATACTTAATTAAACTAAACCTTATCTTAGTGATAAGTTTCTACCCTCTATATGGCACATCTACCTTGATTCCCAACAACATTGGACACTTTGCTCAACATACCTGATGCTAGTGACCCCATGCCACCTATATAAGAACTAAAAAATGATTGAAAACTAATAACATATCTTCCCCCTATCATACGAGAGGTGAGAAGCTATGGAGAAAAAAAAACATCACTAAATAAATCATTCAGCTCCATATCAATCATAACAAAAAAATTAAAAACCAAAATATAGACAAAAAACATCAAACTCATCTATAAAAAAATGCTACTACACTAGAAATTGATCTCAAAGTTAGTAAGAAACATAACATGGATGGGTTGTTACCTCTATTAACCTATTCAATCTTAAGGGACTTGTAAACCCAATAATGTAAATAATTTATCTCTAAAAACACTGGAAGAAGGAAATAATGTTACATTCATGGTGTTTAAGCATGAACTTCCCATTTTCAAAGTTATAACAATAGTAATATGTAGGATTCAATTGAAAATGCACATATTCTACATTAAATTCCTCATTTTTGCACTTTTTAATACATCTCTTTAAAAATTTAATAAGGGGAGACCTTGAGAAAAAACATATCTTCCAATGGAGTCAAAATATTTCAAAACCTATGGAATGAGTGTTTACACCACTGTGTTTATGCAAGACATCAAATAGACAAAACATTGGATGGGCATAGACCAAATGCATAAAAACTTATTTAAGATTAAAAAAATTGCCTTTTCACTTCGTGATAATGTAACTCTTGACATCTAATATGATTAATGTCTTACAAAACCTCCTTTTTAACCAACTCATTTATGCACTTGTTTGAAATATTATGTCAATAGTTTTTATATATTCTTCTTTCTTGTATATAAACATTTTGAGATTGATACTTTAGAAAAAAGTGAATGTGGAAAGACTTGAACACAAGACCTTCATACTCTCAATGCACTTTAACCATTCTCATAAGCAACTCACACACACATTTGTTTTTGGAAAGCTAAGGCAAAAAAACTTGTTTTAAACACTTTCTAGTATGCCTAGAAAAAAATATTATACCATATGACAATTTAAATATGTAGGAGTAAATTACCTAGTAATAAGAGTAAATAATTTTCCCAACAACAAATAAATGATTTCCACCAAACTGAGGGACCCACTTTATGAATGAAAAATGTCGCATTGTTTTTCTATCAGAAACACATTTATTAATGTATCTTCAACCCATTCAAAATTTGTCAAGTAGTTCCAAATCCATCCAAGGAGTTCTAATGCTATGTACAACTATTCTATAGCAGTTTTTACCATGGATTAAATTTGATTGCTGCATGATAATATTTACATTTTTTAGATGTAAAATGTAGTCAAGTTTTTTTGATAAATTATGCCAAATGCAAGTTGAAATTTTGAATAAGCTGTCAACAACAATAAAGGATTATTATAAATATATAGATTATGTGTAATGTTTCATCCACTATGAACTATAGTAACATTTCAAGGGCAATGTTGAAAAAATAATTGCCATAAAAAAGTTCATGATAGGGAGGGTTAACCATCGAATTTAGTCCATAGTTTCAACACTCTTTCAATGCCCTTCTTCTATTTTGAGCACCTTTACTTAAATTTCACTGCATTTTTTAAGATTTTGGATAAAAAAAAATGCCTATGACAAATTTTTAATGCCCTAGGCAAAGGTGTAGCACCCCCAGGTCGATGTTGATGCCATAACAAAAGTTTTGGATGCCTAAACATGTTGAATAATTTCAAACACAACTATTTTTTTAACAAAAAATAACAATGTGAGTGTTTTAAGGAAAATATTTAGTGCCTAAAAATAGTTTTAGCACCCTTGATCAATAAATAACGTATTTACTCTATCAACTTCAATGTTATGAAAAACATAATTATGCTAATAATAGTTTTCATACATTTTCAAGTATAAAAAATAGGTATGAAATTTTGGTATGTAAATTATCACACTCTTAGTTATCATTAATAAGTGAAACAATGACTTAGAATTATTTCAATAAAAATTAAAACACCTTTCTTTAAGAAGTTTTGTAATGTTTTGATGCAAGAGCATCTCAAAAACATCTACAATGGCTACATGAAGACATGGTAAAAGTTAGAAACTATCAAGCATACAAAGCTCAAGTCATGTCTTAGTTTTGAATTTGAATTCATATTGTTGTCTTTTCCCTCCAAAATGTTGTTAAGGAGGAATAAATGTAAATATTATATGTAAAAGTAAAAAGAGTGAAAAGGGGTGGAAGCTGATTGAAAGGAATCCCCACATTGGGATTTTGTTAAGTAAAAGAGGGGAGATGATTGAAAGATTTTAACTATAAGATATTAGTTGAGATTATCTCTCAACTTAGATATTAGTTTAGAAAAATCCTCCTTTCTTGTTTCAAAGCCCAAGTTGGCATAGGAGACTCTTTCAAAAAGAGTAAGGTATGCATCAATCAAAGGAGAGGAGAGGAGTACGTATAGAAAGGAGAGAGAGAATCTCTCATTCAAAGAGAGAAAGAGAGGATGATCAGAAGAATGTATAAGTACAAGAACATGAAAAAGAAGGAAGGTTTGATGTGAGAACAAAAAAAAGTAAGAGGATTATCAATATAGTTTTGGAAGCCATTAACATGTAGCATAGAACATTTAATTCTTGTTTTTTAAGTATCTCATTTGACGAAGAATAATTTATATCTATTTCTCATGAATATGTTATGTAAACAATGGTTTATCTATTAGAATTCAGCTCAAAGAACAATGTTCACCTTATGGTGTATGATATTCATGAGATACCTTTAGGCATATTAAAAGAATTTTTTTAAATTATATTATATGATTGAGATGTCTAAATAATTATGAATGTAATAAAGGATCTTAAATAGGTTCTGGACAGAGTATTCCAAAACAAACACAATCCACTGTTAAGAATGGTTTATGTGAAAAATAATGCATGGAGGTTATAGGAGTATGAATATAAGTCTATGAGATAAGTATATACCTAAAATAAGAATAAATATACATTTTAAGTCCCTTATATACTTCAAAACCTAGGAGTTTTACTCTCGGACTTGTAAATGACAGTGTACAGGTAGTGAGGAAGAGATTTGTAAGTTTTGTGTGACAATTTGATTAATGAGCAATATTTTGTCCTAGAAACATAGAAAAGGGAAGGTATATGGATGAACACAGGGTTTTTAATTCTTTAGAGTCATTTTGAGAACCTATTAAATAGTAATTCCAAGAAAACCCCTGCTAATGTCAAGAAAACACAGTTTAAGCAGTTTAGATCTCCATGTATAGAAGGGGTAGATAGTCCTTATAGCTTGTTGGATGAATGGATAAGTTGGAGGTTATTTATAAAGATCCTAAATAACAATTTAGAACATTTTAAATTCTATAACACACTCCTAGTTGAAAATATTATGCTCTCGGCTCTGTAAACTGTGAATAGTAACCTTTTCTAGGACTTTTTTGATGAAAAATCCTTATAATTCACATTCTAATCATGGAAAATTCATGAAAAACTATGAATAGATTGGTATGACTATTAGTAAGTGAATGGTAAAGTTTTAATAGTTAATAATTAAGTATGGAATAAGAAATCCACATTGCAAGGATTGTATTTTGTGAAGGAGACTGTAAGTGAAACCCTATTCACTCATTTTATGCAGTAGAAAGGATTGCATGCATAGAATATGTTATCCAATGGTTTTAATAGGACATAAATATGTTCATACAACCTATAATGATGATATAGTATCTTTTAAAGAACCAAATATAATAACTATGGTGAAAGTAAGCTTGTAGTAAGGGCCATTAGGCCTAGTCCAGGACAGGAGAAGTGGAAGTTTGAAGAAGATGTTCCAAAGGAACCTTGTCTAGATTTGATATATGTTATATAAATTGATAATGGGTCCTATAATATAGTATTTATTTTATGAAATAGTTTGTATTTTCAAATATAAACACTAAAAGCTTCTTTGATTGGGCTACAAGGTCTAAAAGGGCTTAACAAAGAGAATTGCTCTTTGAGATAGAATATGGAGTTAAAAGTTATTATATAGATTGGGGTGGAAATAAAAACATGTTATGATGATTTTAGGGTTTCATTTAGTAATGGATTATCTAGTTTTTAAATGTCATAGGTAAGCCATGAGACTCCATGAGTGATATTGTAAAGATGAGTAAGTTTGCATTGATAACCTTGATTCCTAAATAGAACTATGCCACCAATAAGAACATTGGTGACTCAACTAGTATCTTGGCCTTGATAAGAGAAAATTTGTGCATAATGAAAGACTATAGGATGAAGTGACATGTTGGGAAGGTAATCTAAGGTGTAAACAAGGTAGGGGTTACACCATGTTCCCTAATAGAATATCCTAGAAAAAATTCTAAGTGACAAGATTAATGCCACCTTCATAATTTATCATCCATGATATTACTCATGATTTTTTTTTTTGGGACTTATCTAACATAAATTTTATTAATATATTCCTAGGACTTGTGGGTTATGGGCCCACAACATTATTACCTACTTTGATTACCCTTGAATCCATATTGATCTCAAGGTGAATATCATTCTAATAGCTCAATGATTTTGAGTCTCATATTGAATATTATCAATCTTATATTTAATATAGGATTTAAGTTCTTGATTATTGAATTCCCTCTAAGTAGATCTCAATGCCTTTGTCATTAACCCTTGACAAACTATGCATACTAATTTTGACAGGTCACATAAGGCTAAATAATTCATCGCATAGAAGTAAAATGCTAAGAATTGTTGGTCATTAGCCTAATGAAATTTTACCTTATACAATGTAGTCTCAATTATCACAAACAATGGAAAAATAACTTAACAAGTTATTAATTCCATATATTATCTCATCACATCCAAGTGTGCTAATATACACCTAAGGCATAAATCCTTTGCTCGGGGAAAGAGAAACTTGATTTTAAGCTATCAGGTATTAGAAGAGATTCTATGCTAAGAGTAAGGATAATATGCAAAGTTGTTGATATTTATGAAACAAGTGAATTAGTCTTCAAAACTACTACTTATCCCTGTTGTTAGGCTCATACCTATTTCCTTGACCACAATTATGATAAAACATAGTTGTCTAGGTTTGATTACACACCCCATAAGGTTCAGAAAAAATGCAAGCTTACTAAGTCAACAAGTATAAGTTGAGTAATATAATCCACTAAATGCATGCGTTAAAAAAATATCCCATTAGGCACTGTGGCTTGACTCATTTCTTTATAGAATTATTCTAAGTCATGAATATGACTGAAATGCATTCGAGCTAGAATTCTATAAAGAGTTTCTTGACATAGTTCACATATTTATTGTCTGCCACTCATAATAGGGTAGTAAATGGCATACATAATGTAAAATTGAACTTAATATAGCCTTTTCCCTACCTTGATTACCACTACCTATGCAATGATACAAAAAAATTAAACTTACTTACCATTTTATTAGAAATCCCAACCCTAGATAATACAAGACGTAGTATCATTCAAGAGGATTCATGCTTCTGTAGACACCCAAATTTGGCACAAGCCTCTTTTTACAATGTCTTTGAGCCACTTTGATTATATGGGTCTTAGATAAGAAATAAGTACTCAATGGTGCATATATTTTTATGTTTTCCATTTTATGGTTCAATTTTCCCATCCACATTACTTAAGCTATATTTTAAAAATAGATATCTCTAACCCCCTTTATCATTTCAAGGTTATGCTTATCCCAAGACAAGATTGACTAGTAGGGTCAAGATCGACTAGTAGGGTCAAGATCGATCATCAGTATTGACCCTTTCTAGTCGATCCTGACTTTTGATCTTTTAAATAACTTATTGGACATGTTTTCAATTTTTAGCCATTGATTTTGGTCCCTTTTGATGTTCTTTGGGTTTGTTTTATGTGTCACTAGGTTTTAATTTAAATTCTAAAAGGTTCATATATATACAGAGTTGCTAGGAGACATTTGGGGAAAGCATTCTCACATTACAAGAGCTATAAAAAGTTCATATTTCTTACACTGAATCACTAGAGCTACATTTGAGGTATTGTTATATTTTTCATGCTTGTGCCAAGGGTAAAGTAGGAAAAAGAGCATATAGATTCACATCAATCAAACTACATTTGAGTTTGAGCCCTCTTTGAAACATTAACAATGTAATATAACACTTGGTATTTCAATGGGGATTGATCAAGGTATATCCAACTCAATCCATTTTTCCTGATTCCCTCATATTTGATGTCTCAAATGTTTATGTAGGAACTTAGGGTTTTATATTTTAAGTACATGCACATGCATTGAAAGGGGTGATGAGGTATAAAATGGCATTTTTGATGTAGGTGAATCATAAAGAAAAATAATTAGAGTTTAATTATCATAGGGTCAAGATCAACCCATAGAGGTCAAGACCAATAGTTGATAATGCTTGCTTCTAGTCAATTTAGATCCAAAATTTAAAATAATAACTAGTTTTAGAAACATGCATTTACAAGATCAAGATCAATAGTTGATACATTTTGCTTCTATTTAGCTTTGACCTATAACCAAAAGCAAAAACTAGTTCATAACCTTGCATTCATAGGGTCAAGATCAATCCATAGATGTCAAGATTGGTAGTTGATACTATTTACTTCTAGTCAGTTTTGTTCTATAACATAAACAACTTTTAGTTTAAAAAATAAGTTGGATACAATCATACTACACATCATTTGATAAAAAAATAGACATGTACAGATCATGGAAGTGTAACAAATAAGCTAAGTCATTACATATCCTTTTGCATCTTATTACTAAAACTTGTCAAACTTGTATGGTAAATCATAGTTGTTGATATGTTTTTTGTGTGTATTCTACCAATACATAGTTTTCTTTTATTCTACTAGTTTATATCTAATAAAAGGGTTATTATTGAATTAATCTAGTCTTAGGTAATACATATTGGTGAACCCACATTTTTTATCTGAACATTGCTTATAAATCTATAACTTAGGATTTATATGTGGGAGTGTGTTTGGGGATTAAGGCTTATCCTTTTCTTTATTGTCATCCCGAGCTTCAAAATGTCTACTTATACGAGGAATCCTATTAATCTCCATCCTTTAGATTTTTTATTTTTATAGAACTGATATACCCTATGATTACTCTAGTGAATGGAATAATGATAATTATTGTATGATAAACAATGCTAATGATGTATGTGAGGAATATTATTGTGAAGTCAATGATTATAATTACAATTTTGAATAAGAATATAATGAGGAAGAGGAAGAATATACTACTTCTGTAATAAAAGAGCCTAGCTCTCATAATTCTTATTTAGAATATTCTCTTTAATATACATTAGAACAAGAGAAACACAATACTAATACAAATATTCCTATTCCTTCCATTTTGCATGAAATATATTTTAAATATTATTTATTTGATAATACACCTTGCTTATCTCTACAAATTTTTAATACATTTCATTGCGTTAAGAGTTACAATATAAAAAAGCATAAAAATAATGCACAATGTATAAACACTTCTCGTGATATAGACAATGCAAATGTTATAAAAGTAAACTATGATTCTTATTTTCCTTCTCTAGATAATTAAAATGTTATAAAATTAGAATATGAATCTCCTTTTCCTTCTGTAGACAATGTAAATGTTACAAAAGTAGAATGCATTTATCATTTTCTCTCTTTAGATAATGCAAAATGATACAAAAGTAGAATGTGATTCTCATTTTATCTCTCTAGACAGTGCAAATGATAAAAAAGTAGGATGTGATTCTTCTTTTATCTCTCTATAAAATGCAAATAATACAAAAGTAAAATGTGATTCTCCTTTATCTCTCTATAGAAAACATGTTGTATACCTTATCTCTCTCTAGAAGCACAAATAGATGTGCATGAACATAATATTTATTTATCACCTTCTAAAAAACAATGTGATAATCAAATGGTACATGTAAATTTTAGTGGCATTTAAAATAATGTAATTTCTTCTTTACAAACTTCATGTGATATGAATTATCCAATATGTAATATTTCTAAATTATGCAATGATGTTGTCTTAGAATGTAATGATAATAGTGATGATTCCATCATACCTATGTTTCAAGTAGATGGTAAATTACAACCTATGAGTACACCTTTTCAAACTAGTACTACTCCTACTTTCCATATTGTGTCCATGATGCATGCTATAAGAAACCTTCAAAATCAAGTATTGGCTCTTATTTATAACTTCTATCACGTAATACTAATATTAAAGATAACCTTATTAAATATAAACCTCTTACATGAATAATATTAAAGTATCCACATCCAAAATAATTTCCCATGCCTATGATTCATTTATTTTATGGTTATAGAGATCATGCTAATAATTTAATAAAAAATGTGTGCTCTTTTGGTTAATGGGACAAAATTAGATGCACGCTGTTAAAGGCTTTCCATAGGAGCATGGCATGAGATACTTGGGATTGGTTCTATACCCTCCATAATAGTTATTTAACTACCTTAAAGAGGTTATAAGACATATTATTATTCGATTATCATAAGCATGGAATGGATAAATTAAAATTTGAATACTTAAAAGGCTTAAAGCAAGGTCACAATGAGGTTATTTGAGATTACATTATGTGATTAAAAAATTCTTTATAATATTTGACATGTCAACCCTAAGGTTTGGAAATAAAATTTATATTTAGTAAGGGTATTCTTTCTCCAATTAGAGAAAGAGCATTGCATAATCCTTGTACTTATTTCAATAAATTATATATGGATATGCACCGATACACAAGTGATCTAGATGGTAATAATAGAAGTGAATTTATTCCACCTTCACCAAAGCAAAAAATTAATATTCAAAAGGTTGAACCCAATTCATCTTCTCTAAAAGGCACAAGTATTGTCAAATAATTATACAAAGAGAATTAATTGATATAATAAATTTATACCAACAAGCTTAATAAGAAAGCACATACTCTCTCTCCTTTGGAAAATGTTCACAATAAGGAAAAACTAGTAAATTTTTTACACAAAGTAAAGGAGTTAATTTATAGAATACCACCCAAACTAAAGGTATATACATATACTAAGAGACAACCACTTAAGTTTGATCACCTTAGAAATAGACCACATGATATCTTATATACATTATAGGATAAGCAAATTAATACTCTTGTTCTAAATTACTATCATCCACTTCACATGTTTGAGAAGATAAAATGTCAACCATTTTGTACTTACCATGGCATTAATAGACATCATGATAATTATTGTTATGCTTTAAGATAAAAGCTCAGACAACTTGTTTATAGAGGAGTTATTACATTTGAGAACAAGACAAGAAGGCCTTCCTCTCCCTTACTTCTTCTAGTAGCTATTATAAGAATAATGAGACATCCCTAAACATTCCTACCAAGTAAGGAATGGTCTAGAAGCCCTAGTATAAAAAAACCAATAGAATAAACCCTTATTTTGTTCACATTCTACCTTGACCAAATTATCCCAAGATATTCCTTTTAGGGAACCATTGGTCATTCGAGCTCTTGATAGAGGTGATACTAAAAAAGGCTTTGTCATCGATGATAAAAAACAACATATTACAAGTGTACCTATATATTCTCCAAAACAAATACAAAAGTAAAAATTGAATTAAGTATAGAAGAATTAACTAAAAATATAAGTTAACAAAGTATTACAAAAATAAGAAGTATAACTGTTTCAAATTATTCAACAATAGATTTACTAGCTAGATTACAATGACTTTATTTTCCCAAACAATTTTAGAAACTAGTTTTAAGTAACACTATCACATACACGATACTAACATGCACAAATGCTAATATACATTGAAGTGAATCATATATCTATATTTTTAAGATATTCCATTCATAAAAATCCAATTATGAAACTCATAAATGTGGAAATGAAAGCATATAACAAATTCATTTTAAACAAATATTAACATATGAAAAACTATACCATGTGTGTGTGTGTGTATCAAAAATCATGTTTATAGTACAAATGTCAATTAATGATGGGGGCATCCTCATCATCTAAACTATCACTACTAACTGGCTCTACAACCTATAAATTCGAGGGTCCATCTCATCCTATTGTATAGTGTGACCATGACCATGACCTACATCGTGTGATATGGTTCTCAAGAACATTACTCCAAACCATAACTCGTGTGTGTTCAAACTATAAAATACAAAGTCACTCAAGTAGATCTCCTAGTAGATCAAAATCATGAGCTAAGGTAGGCTATTTGTCAAGCTCTGCTTGTAAATCATTATGTTCTCTAGATATGAAAATAAATGTGACAACAATATCATAGGTAGCAAATAAATGTTTGTGCTCACCCAAAATTTGTCAAACTCTCTCAACTAAGCCACTACCCATTATGTCATATGATACATTCTATATCGAATTACAAATGGCCCCATCTACCACCATCAACAAATATACATCACTTACAATATCAAATTACATGAATACATCAGTAACCAACCTCAATGAATATAAACTAGCATAAAATAGAAATAATCATGTAAAAACTCACGCTTTGATACCATAGTTACAACAAATAAAAAATAATGTAACTATATCAATCAAATGTACTTTAGGTTGAGTTGTAGACTATGCTATAGGTTATGGTGTAGGTGGAAATTCTGCTCCATATCCACCACCTCCATCTCCATCTCCTCCACCCTGTATAAAAGGAATAACACCATGATCACCCACTACAAATGAAATTAATACAACCGATTAGGTAGTATTCCACCACTATATGTAGGCTAATGTACATCCTACATCATCACATGCTATCAATGTAACTACAAGATCCTACTCCCTTGTTGATCAAGGAGCCAAGTAAACACTTGTAGGCTCAAACATCACCCTTGATCTAATAGTAGCTTTACTATTGTAGGTTCATGGATAAGGCACTGGAGGCACATCCTAGATCAACCCAAATTATCGAATAATCCAAGCATACTAAAATATCTTAAATACCCTAGGGAATTGATCTTATAACCATACACCAATTTGTATATGACATGACTCTCAGTCATCTTCTGGCCATATCAAAAATATCATATTTGGTTGCTATCAAATCATCACTAGAGTCAATAGGTTGATAATGACTCTATACTTCTTAGTACTTAAACCCCTCCACTACGATAACAACCATTAAGATGCGTAGACATTAATATGAGCCTAATATCCATGAGGACTACCAAATGGATGCACCATAGTGATATGCTCATATGACCATAAATATAACAATGTGGCTTATCCCAACCCACCAACATATCTTGATATAAGTGGGCTAGCATGCTACGCCCCTTAAGAATAGCTAGTATGACACTCCTCAATAGAGTGCATAATATCATACATACGATATAAGATCATCACAACTCTTCCATCAACTACTAAAAATGATACACATATATACCATATAAATTTTTACAACCACAAAACTCCTAAATGTACAATATCTTCAAGTAATATTGAACCTATGTGATCAACACCCTATTGTCTACTCTTCATATATTTATGAGCTGACCACATGTATGTTGAACCCTTTGCATCCATAACAATGGTCCTCTCTCAAATAATTTCTAGTTGTAAGATATGCCAACATCCTCTACTGTAATGATCATCTCCCACATCAACAACAAAAAAGTAAAAGTATTAAGGTTCCACCTCTTAGCCAATGTTTTCATCTAGTGCATATTATATTTTTTTGGCCCAATAGGCTAACTTGTGCTAAACATTCCTCCTGTAGTATTTTCTAATTGGCATCACTTAAACCAAGCTCTATATATTTTTTGATTAAGGGTAAAAGGCAAGTTTTGACTGGGCCCCATCCTAGTTTCATTAAGCAGGCCTGAAGCCAAGAGAAACTAACAACCAAAAACAACTATCAAGAAAAAAACAACTATTTATACACAATAAAGTAACAACCAAAACACAAAAAAAAATAAAAATCTAGATAATAGTAATTACATATCCAGTTCTTTTATCACAAGGTTCCACTCTTTTTCCAAATTATTGAGTATATTTTTAGTTTCCTCCACCTCCACATTATATAGCTCTATACTTTTGGCTTTATTGAACCCCTTGATTCTCTTATTTACATGGGCTACACTCTATTGATCTTTATTTGCTTTGATAATTAACCTAAAAATATTGATGTCAGACATATAGTTCCTTATGGTGACCTTACTAATATGAACCAATTATTGAATGGTGTATTGCATCATATTCTCTCGAATTTTAAATTTTCAACTCTGGTTTCTAACTTTTGCATCTTAGAAACCACATCTTCACCCTCATCACAAACATTCTTAGTAGGAAAACTAGAACTACAACCACCAATTTTTTTTATATTATTAGCTTTAAAAATCCATGACAACAAATTCTTATGGAGCTTAATGTCTGTATCCATAGCTTTAAGTCAGTCCTATACACTAACATTATTACCAATGTCTTCCTTGTATTTACTCTTATAGACCCTCAAGACTCATCACAATGAACATATTTCTACAACTTGATCTTTGAACCCTCAACTAGTTTTCCACCTCATGCTGGCTATTATTTGACATCTCATTCTCTTCCTCATCCTCTACATTTTCTTTTAATTCCTCATCCTCAGAATGAGACATAATGAAGGCACACAATTTATATGAAGGAGTCTTAGAAGGGGTAGAACATGGGACTTCATAGGAATTTTAATTGTAATTTATTTTGAGCAGGACCCTTCCCCTTCCCTTCAGTGATTGTCTTCCCTTTCTGTTTCCCAAAAGAATTAACAAATTTGATAGTTACTGGTGACCCAACCTTACGGGACTTAACATGGCTATAGAGGAGGTAAATCAATGATTGATGGAGGGGTAGGGGAGCTTTCCCCAACTGCATCTTAGAAATAGAATGCTTAAATGACATTAACAAATAAAATAGTATAATAATAGGAAAGTTGTACCTAAAATGATTTAACTTGGAAAAATGATAGGAAAAAATAGCCCCATAACTTCCATAAAGAGTAAAACACTTAGTCATTTGCCTATCTACCTCATGGTAAGGCTAAGGCAGGGATCCATGAAGAAAACCTCCTTGATAAGGAATCAATTCCTCTCTCAACTCAAGGAATTTCTCCATTTCTTAATTTTTATCATGCTTTTTCTTATAAAATTTCCTCTCATGAGTACTCATTCCCGTTACCTAGGAAATTAGCTCTTCAAAAATAACTATGGTGACTCCCCTCATAGTTATAGTTTTTGCATTCCATCGCTTGTCAATGTCTATGGAAAGCTGAGTGTCACTACCATAAATCCTTTCTATATAGTTTGACATACTCCCATACTCCAAGATATACCATACATTATTTGCTTCCTATTCTATTTTTGCTTAACTGAAGACAACTGTAGGAACACACCATTTTTCCAAACTTAGACCTAAAATCAATAACCAACACCTAAAGAAATTGAAAAATGATATTATTCTTGGTATTTGTGCTAGCCTTTTTACTAATCCAAATAATACAAGCCTATAAATAATGGTGCCATCCTCTACTATCTTTTCCTAAGTACAGAAATAAATTTGTGTGACCATTGATAAAAATTATCTTAGCCTTATAAGGACTACTCCCCATAAACAAGGAAGAGCTTTCTAAATCCTGAGTAGAAATACTATAGTTGACCTCCCTAATAATTTAAAGGATGATAACCACAAAGCAAAAATGGTATAAAGGTTAAGATTCATACCAAAACATTAAATATATATATTTTAACTCGATAAAGAGGGTTAAAGGAGTCCCTCACCCATTTTATTAAGACTAAAAACCAATGATTCTAAGAAGACAAAAAAGGCCTAAGACAACCAAACACAACCAAAATCAAACTAGGTAGGATAAGACCAAGGAGAGACAAGACCAATGGCACAAAGAAACAACCAATTGAAGCTGAATCTAAGCTCCAAAAAAGACTTAACCACCACCATCACTAACACCACCCCATCAACCAAACACCAAGTAAGCTTGGGACAACAATAAGTAAAGCCTAACCACCACTGCCATCAACCACTAGAGGTTCCACTAGTCTATTGCTCACAATACTACCATCCCCACACATGGTCACTAGGTCTACCACTGGCTCAACACTATCAATATCCATAGCTATAGTAGTTACCACCAACCTAATAAACCTACCATCATGACACCATCTTACACTATAACCACCTCTCTTACCTTGAGCCCCTATATAAATAATGTAATCACGTAAACTAGGGGAATGACAGACATCCTTCATGCATCCACACATGGCCCTATAAACACTATGCCACCATGTGATTGACCCTCTACCTCCCACATGAGAAATTTTACCCAACCAAGGGGGGATATGATGTTATCAGGCCAAACAATATTAAAAGCAACTCTACCTTTGAGAACACACAACATGACTTCTAGAGGGCCAAAAGCATTGTAAGAGATGCCATGGGAGATTTACAAACCTCTACATCTAGGACTAAGATAAATCCATCCATAGATGATAGATGTCTAAGGGTTGACTAGAGCTTCCCTATAAAGGCTAAGACTGTCATAAATCATTCCTTAAGCTCCTAAAAATGGCAAGGGGAAAAAGTCCCACACACTCATTACTAGGAAATAATAGAGATTGTAATGTAGACCCCTATAAACCCTTCATAAAAGTGGCTAGGTTGAATCAAAACTATGGTTTAACCACCCTTTTTATAATTAAACAAACCATTGCCTTATATTATAAAGTGAGTAGAAGGTTGCCCATAAACATGAAAGCCATTTTTGAATTGACCTTAGCATAATAGGTAGTTTCTAGATAAACCAAACTAATAGTTTCATGATTTGCCTCCAACACAACCCCAAACCAAATAAGAAACACCTTCTTGAGGTGGGATTTTATCATGCAACCATCAAAGGCCATCTCTCGCTTCATAGTAATTAGGTGTAGAAGGGGTGTGTTGAGGGCATGTTATAGCATTTCGTATTACATAACAAATAACTCACTCCTAGCTAGAAAGAAGCCACATAGATAAAATAATCACATCAATGCCAACACATTGTATAATCAATCCATAGATCGTAAGTGACACCCCAACCACCTAGGCGTATGAGTCTCATAAATCCCAACTAAATGACATGACAATTAAACAAGGTGAGAGGCATAATGAGATAACATGACCACCCAAAATAAAATTATAGGGGGGAATTCAAAAGGATAATGCAAAATCATTATCAGACCAAGCCTCCCAAGAGTTATCAATAATAATCTTCTCCTATTGGTCATACCACTATTGGTTAGGAAGTTTTCCACCTCGTTTTTCTCTTTGTAATAATTTGAATTCTCTAAGACTAAGATGAATCCATATCCTCCCAGCAATGGTTAAGTATAACATTAAGATTATATGCTACATCTATGTGCTTATGAACAATGTTGATGATGACCATCGAGTCACCTTCAATGATTAGCTTCTCAATGTTGCATTGAATTATAAGTCTAATTCAAAGTGTGAGCGCTTGAGCTTTAACCTCATTGTTTATCTCATCGATTAATTTCATGGATGATGATCTAATAAAGGACCCAAAACAATCCCAAATAATGTAGCTATTCCTTACATCCCCTGGATTTATGCGAGTAGCCCCATCAAAATTCAACTTAAACATGCCTAGAGGGGGGACACCAAGAATAATTATCAGCCTCTTACAATCTTTGTCTTAAATGAATGACCTATTAATAGGAGACCACAAACCTTAAATATTAACCCTGTCATCTTTGATAATTTAATTCACTTCACCAAGTAAATCAAAATAACTATACCAATTGGTGAACTCACGACTATCCACTTCTCTATTAGCAAGCCCATCAAAAAATCTATTACCTTCATTAGACGTATGTTTGATAAAAAATTGTTGAAAGCTATTAAGGATAATTAGAGTTTTAAAAATAATGTTGATAGTAGTCTAACTTGGAATTTTATTTTTAACAATATATAATTAAATAGTTTCAAGGAATCTCCTTCTATGTAAATATTGGCTGGACTAACCTCTTCAACCAGCTTGACCCCCCATAAGGATACCAAAGATTCAACTGTGTGATTGGTTTGAATACCAAAATTTATAGCATAAGCAACAATCACTCTACCTTTATTATCGCTTCAAACTCCTCCACCTCCCACTCTACCCTTATTATATCTTAAAACTCCTCTACCTCCCACTTTCCTAGGGTTACCTTTTGAAGAGCAGTCAAAATTTAATTTCACCCAACTAGGGGAGTGTGAAAACCACTTGGTTAAGCTTATGGACTAATTTTTTAGGTCTATATAAGGTGTTGAACCCAGATTAATATGCCAATTAGCAACAATATTTGATTTATTTTTAGTGATCATGTTATCATCATTCAACTTAAGTAAAGAGAAATTCTCTCTTAAGAGGTTAAATAGATTCAAATCCACAACATCTAATTTAATTTTGATTCCCTTAAGAAATCTAGAATCAATTTTTTACATAAACCCCCAAAAATATGGGGTAAAACCATAGGCCAGAGATATTTAAGATTTTTACTCTTGAAGGGGATTCCCTATTGATACCAAAGTTCTAAAAGAGAAGCAGGACCCAACCTAGTCCAAACTTAAATAGAATAAATCCTATTACCACAAAGGTGAAGGGTCATTCCAACATTATATGCATAGTGGACTCAACATTATTTTCAAAGAGGACACAATGGTTGGGAATATATAAACCTCTTTTTTGGAGATTATCAATAGTAAGAATTTTATTTAGATAGTTAGCCAAAAGAAGATATTCACTTTAGAAGTTAATTTATTAATACATAATTTATCCCATTTAAAACCATTAGAGTTATCCCCAATAGCCACTTTATAACAAGTTTTAATAGTAAAATGACTATCTATGGACTCTTCCCATATGAGCTCATCCTCCACAAAAGGTCTAATCATAAATAAACTTTTTATAAGGATATTAAGATAATAAATGACCTTAGCATGATCATCATTGGCATCTTCCAAATTTAAAACTATCTATTCTCTTCTAATCCCACTATTAAAGGTGTAACCATGCACTTTAATTCCATATTTCATCCATATTGGAACTCTCATGCATGGAGATCAAGTTGAAAAAATAGTATACACAAACAAAGTCATATCAGTCTCATATCCAAATAACTACAATATACATGCAAAAATATTCAAAAAAAAATATCAACAAAGGGATAACATTGACCAACATGGTCATAAATGCCAAATAAGAACATCCTATAAGAGCAAGAATATAATATGATTCAGCTAACAAAGAATTATCACATAGGGCTATTAAATAGCCATATTACAAACATAAATAACTTCTTAAAAAATAAGAAGGAATACAAACAAATAGAACCAGGATATACTTCATGTGTAACAATACAACAAACTAACAATAATATACTATGGTGAATTAATCACCTTATAATAATATCTAACATTCTCCCCCTTATTTTAGCATAGCTTGAAGTGAATAGGAGAGAAATTCTCTAAATGCCTCAAATTTGTCAAGTGCAAGTGACTTGGTGAAGACATTTGTATGTTGTTCTTCTATCAAGCAATATTGGAGCTGGATGTTGTGTTGTTGTAAATGTTCACAAATGAAATGAACTTGTACCTCAATGTGTTTTGTGCATTCATGAAATATTATATTGTGAAGAAGTTTGAGAACACCCTCATTATCATAGTATAGGATGATAGGTGTCTTCTATGGTACTCCCAATCTTTCTAGTATGTGATGTAAGCATATCACTTCGTATACAACTCCTCCAACAACATGATATTTTGCTTTAATGGAAGATCATGAAACAAAGTTCTATTTCTTGCTCCCTAAGAATATAGGACCAAATCCTAAAAAGAACACATATTTATAAGTGGATTTTTTGTCATCAATATTTCCTACATGATTTGAGTCAGAATATCCTATCAAGAAGAAACTTTCATTCTTCTTATATACTAGGCCGAAGTCCATTGTACCCTTGATATATCTTAGTATTTACTTTTCTACTTTCTAATGAGACATCTTTGGCTCTTACATGAATCTTGAAAGATAGGTAATTACATAATTGATGTCTAGCCAAATATATGTTAAGTAGATAAGACTGTCAAGCAACTACCGATAGAGAGTTGTATTTACTTGTGGTGATGGATCTGCACGAGATAACTAAAGCTTTGTCTCTATATGTATAGCAATTGGATTATTGAGTGTTGTCTTAGCATATTTCATTTGGGACATAAAGATGTGGTGTTCCTTTTGCCATACTTCTAATCCAAGACAATAGTGTAGAAGTTTGAGATCTATCATGTTGAATGATTAGTTAAGATCTTTCTTGGTTTCATCTATCATCTTCATTGAACTACCATTGATGACTATATCATTGAAATATACTAGAAAAATTATAATATCTCCCCTTGCTATTTTAAGTAGAGATTTGGATCGTAGGGAGACCTCTAGAATCCATGTTGGATGAGATGTTCATTGATCTTTATGCACTAGGCTCGGTGAGCCTGTTTGAGACCAAACAAAGATTTTATGAGTTTACATACTTTTATTTCATTACCAAGTGAGACTTCTGGTTGTGTCATGTAAACTTCTTCTTGTAGGTCTCTATTGAGAAAGGCACTTTTTACATCCATTTGGTGGATCCTCCATCCAAATTGTGTAGCCAGAGCAAATATCATTCAGATTATTTTAATCTTGCCTATAGGAGCAAACATCTCCTTATAATCCATTCCTTCCTTCTGTGTATATCCTTTAGCCATGAGTTGAGCCTTATGCTTTTTTATACTACCATCTACTTTGTATTTCATTTTGAAGACCCATTTACAGCTGATTGGCTTCTTCCCTGGTAGAAGATCTTCAAGCAGCCATGTTTTGTGTTTCATCAGTGATTGATATTCAACATCCATGGCATCCTTCCAAGGTTTAGACTCTAGGGCTTCTTGAACTATCAAGGGCTCTACTAATTCTATAACTATGCTCATTAGGGCCAAATTGAGCTCATCTTGAGTCATGCTATGAGTCCTTGGTCCAGTAGTAGATGTGTCTAGAGCTCTATCCTATTTAACATCTCTTAATGTATTTTTATACCATTTAGGCATACATTGCACTATTCTTATTGGTTGATCTACATTAACTAACTGATCATCCTCATCATCAATGTCACCTTCAATGTGGTTATGACCTAAATTATTTAGAGGTCTGATTACTGAATCATGTGAGTTTGTGGAAGGAAAATTGGCTTTAATTTTCTCATTAAGCTCTACATCCTTACTAATGGAGATATTCTTTGTTTTAGGGTCCATCAGTCTGTAGGCTAATTACTCTTCACTATACCCTAAGAAGATATAAGGCATATACATGTTATCTAGTTTCTTTCTCTTATTTTTAGGAACATGCATATAAGCCTTACATCCAAAAAATTGAAGATGAACAATGGAAGGTTTATGTCTTATCCAGGCTTCATGTGAAGTCATATTATGAAGATTTGTAGTGAGTGACCTATTTAACAAATAAACTACTATTTTCATTACTTCTGCCCAATATGTGCATGCCAAACCTAAATCTTCAATCATGTTACACACTATTTCCATGATAGTGCAATTTCATTATTATGTAACACCATTCTACTATGGAGTGTATAGTGGAGTCATTTATCGATGAATGCCATGTTCTTTCAAGTAAGCAGAAAAAACTTTACTAGTGAATTTTCCCCTTGATCAGAGCAGAGAGCCTTGATTTTATGACCAGTTTCAATTTCAAATGCTATTTTGAACTCTTTGAAAATATTATAGGCTTGGTCTTTAGATAGTAGACCCACATCTTGCATGAGTAGTCATCAACAAAGAGCATGAAATACTGAAACCCATAGTGACTGGATCTCATGGGTCCACATAGATCGGTATCTACCAGATCAAGCTTACCAAATGCTCTTGAGGAACTTTGACCAAAAGATGTCTAATATTGTTTCCCTATCAAACAACCAGTGTAAAGATCTATATTTTTATTCAACTAAGGAAGTCCACGAACCATGTTCCAATTACTAAGTGCATTTAGGTATCCAAAATTGACATGACCATATCTGTGATGCCACAAATTGGCTGAGTCTAAATCTCGAGCTACAAGTGCTTGATTGTTTGATTGAATAAAGTCAAGTTGGAACATTTTCCCAACTTCTAAGGCTTATTTAACAATTTTTGAGTGTTTTAACTTATCTTTGATCAAAAACATCTTTTTTCCACTTTTACAATCAAAGTCAACCTTGAGGTTGTGGTCAAGTAGTTAACTAACTAGTAGAAGATTCTTTGAGTCTTGGGACATACAGGACATCTAAGATTTTACAATCATGTCATCCAAGTGGTAAGGAGATATTACCAATGCCTTGAACTTGATAGGATGAATAATCACCCAAAGAGATATGATTTTTTGAGGAAGTCTCATTCATGCTGTAGAACTAATCTTGTCTTCCAGTCATATGTTGAGTTGCACTTGAGTTGACATACCAGATAGAACTTTGTGATGTTGATTCATCATAAGACTATGTAGCATATAAGAAGTCCTCATCAGAGTGGGTGTCTTCTTGTTCAATAATGTTTCCTTGCTGATTAGATTTATTTTTCCAATACCATTTCTTTTGTCCTTTTCCTTTATGTGGATGAGATGGTTATTGGTGACTGGGCTTCTTGTTACTTGAAGAGCCTTATAAAAAGGAGTTATACCAACAATTATTTTACTCATGGCCTATTTTTACACATATAAGGCAAAATTTATGTTATTTTATCCATATGAATGATGCTGTTGACCTTGATTTTGTTTAGAATACTTGATCTGCTTCTTACATTTCTATTGATTAGAGGCAAGAACATGTTCTTCTGATTCTTCTTCTTTTGTATGCATAGACTCTTCCTATTTCCACATGTTTACCAAATTTTCAAAATATGGTTTCTATTTTATGACTATCAAAGTAGTCATGAATATCATGTAAGAAGGTGGTAGTACTCTCAAGACAATACGTACAAGAGATGCATTTGACACTGCCTTGCCTAATGCTTGGAGCGAAGCCCTCAAGGTTGTAACATGGCGTAGAAAAGCTTCCACTTTTTCACTAGACTTCAATTTGGGGAAATGAAGTTGACTCTATAAATGAAGAATGGTTCCTTCATTTTTGGCCTCATAGATTATCTAGAGCTTATCCCAAGTGTCTTTTGCAGTTGTGGACTCATGGATATAAGGTTATACCTCATTTGTTACTCTAAACATGATTATCAACTGTGCCTTTTGATTGGCTTTGTCAAACTTACATTGATGATCAATGTCAATAGCATGTTAGGTAAGAGTGGCATTTACAATGGGCCAAATGTCTTCAATCACACATGTGTCTTGATTTTAATTTTCCAAACAACATAATTATCATCGTGAAGAATCTGAGTCTAGCAGAAAGAATTTTTGCCCATTTTTGGCCATTGTGTAGAATCTGACCAAAGGCGATGGGTTGGTTCCTTATCACTCTAGGTATCAAGGTATCCCTTTCATTATACCATCAATTTGATATACCAATCCTTTCTATATATACACCCTTCTTGTATACCTGTTAGTGCGTGGAAGAAGCTCACCCTTTATTTATACCTGGCAGTGCGTGAAAGAAGTATAAACGTATGTGAAAGAGATTGATACATGGTACTTAGAAAATATTGAAAGAGGTTAGGCTAGTCATTGACACCTACTTAGATATAATTTCTCATACGTGCACGTAACTTCACTGTATACTTAGAATTTTCACCTTCAGAATTTATGCCTTTTGATTGAATCGAATGGGTAAAATGGAGGGATGACTTAGTGAATGTTTAATCTTATTTCTCTCTGATGATTGATAGGGTCAATGCCTAGGTGCCATTGTGGTAGAAATGTTAGGCTATGTATGCAGTAACTCAAGCATGATGACATTGCCTGTAAATGTGAGTTAGAGGCATAACTGTGATCGAACACTATGAATGTGCAAAAATGCACTATTTTGTGTTTTTCTTCTTAATTTACTTGTAAAAATGAAATATTAGAATTCTTGGTAAATAAATACAATATATATATATATATATATATAGAAAAAAACACTAATTCTGTTGTTCAAAAACAATATCCCCCATTTTTGGAAAAAACAAATTGGGCTCTTTGGCGTCTTTTGATTTTTTTTTAGTTTAAAAAATATGAGTTTTATCTCTAAATTAGTTAGCTATATTTAACTTTAGCAAGTTTTATAAATTTGGAGGGTCTTCTAAATAGAGGGTTTTAAACTCTCAACCTCTCCTTTACTAAAAAGAATACCCACCAACCCGCCTATGTGCCATGACAAATCTTTAAGATATAAATCTTACATTCAAAGGAATAATAAGTGGGGTGGTTTTGGCACCTTAGAGAAAATAGAAAGATTTATAAACTTTAAAAAGACTAGTTTAACCAACCTAATTTATTTATTTAGGAAGCTTACATTGCAAAATTCTCCTTTGACTACTAGCCTCTCATTGTGGC
The DNA here is from genome assembly GCA_037957365.1 of Torreya grandis. Lineage (NCBI taxonomy): Eukaryota > Viridiplantae > Streptophyta > Pinopsida > Cupressales > Taxaceae > Torreya > Torreya grandis. The sequence continues at coordinate 4,324,393 of JARHVA010000516.1, forward strand.
ACTCCTCTTGTAACACTGATGCATATAATTCTTTTGGGATTGATAAATACTGTAGACTATATTATATTTACTTCAGGCTGTAATGTAGTAGGTTGCCTCGATTTATAATTCACCTCAACAAGATAAAACCAAGATCTAATGCTCATTTGGATGCTCACTATATGTAGTAGGTTGCCTCAATTTATAATTCACCTCAACAAGATAAAACCAATATCTAATGCTTGAATATATCTTATTAGAATGATTACTAGTAATCTATGCATGATGCTCACTTTTGGAGCATGCTTGGGGAGGTTCAATACCGATCTAATAGGTGGAACTTCAGTGGTAAAATTGAGTTGATGGCTTTACAACTCAAGTCATATTAGACTTGAGATATTCACAACATCCTAAAACCTATACTGGAGAGAGGGCTACTCCATGTTCTAAGACTCAATGTTAGAATTGGCACAACTATTTTTGAATGAGAATGCCATACAACTTAGAATCCAAGTTCTAATGCGTCAATTTAAGTTATAATGCTCAGCGTTGGAATACTCAACGTTATAAAAATCATATCAAGAGAGAGAGGGTTCTTTGGGGCTCCTCCTCATGATTTATCTACTTGTATCTTTATCTATTTTGTTTTCTCCTCAATCGGATTCAGAGATCTAATTACTCTGGTCAAGGACATGAGAGCACCAGTTTCTCTTTCTATCCTTTGAGGTTCCAAGATTTTAGAAGCTCTGGTACCAAATATAATAGCAAAAGCATAATATTATTAAGCTAGTGAAGAATTATTACATAGGGCTATTAATAACCATATTACAAGCATAAACAACTTTATAGAAAATAAGAAGGAATACAAACAAATAGACTTGGGATAAACTTCAGGTGTAACAATGCAACAAACTAACAATAAAATACTATGGTGAATTAATCACCTTATAATAGTATCTAACACATCCCATTTTAGATAGTAAAGTCCCATGTAAAACAATAATGTTATAATGGGATTATCCTAACTTGAGGGGTCAAAATCCTTAATTCTATAGTTTGAACTTCTAAAAATAGTAGAATAACACAAATCTCTAAAACTTAAAACTTTAGGAAAAATGATTACAAATCATAATATTTAATGGGAAAATTGAGTAATTTTGATATGTACTAGATCATTTACCATATGCATCTATAAAGTAGTCTTTAAACACTCAAATCAAAACAACAATACAACTCGTCAGCTAGGCACACTGGTAGCTTAGAGCTTAATTCACACAATGTGATGGTGAAAATTAAATTACAGTTTTTTTTACCCTATTAATTTAATGAGTTGACTTTTTACAATATTATAAACAATGCCTATTGTGCCATTAATTTGATCATTGATCAAAACTTTAGCAAGTGATATCTCGAGCTTCGATCATCAAAAACATGTACCATAAATTGCATTAGGACACATGTGACACTTTATCCCACACCATAACATTACTTGGTTACCAACACCAACTTCAAAAAATGGTCAATGTTATAAATCATGATCCAAATGTCAATGCTTTCAACAATCATATTATCAATTGAATGTGACTATTTCTCATTCTATTGTTTATACTAGAATAAATAATGTGATTTACACAATGATAACACTCAAACATAATACTCAATATTATAACCATTATAATAAATTAATATTAGTTAACTCACTATATCTTTCAATCCAATTGATTTTCTAATGCCATCCCTTTCTTCGAAAGGGGACATATGAGGGGGAAATTACAAAATTACTACTTATATGTAACTGACATAATTCAAATATTTCATTATTCATTATCATATAGTGTAACCTTAGGGGTTCATTTATTGACATATCAATATACTATTTGGAGACATATTCCATGCTTATGCATCTCATTCTACATGAAAAAATTATAGATTTTAGATGATACATATTAAAATTTCAATAAATTCAAGATGGCTCAAAAATTTAATTATTGGTATATATTATGGAGGCAAATGCCATACATATGCATTTCATGTTAAAGGAGCAAATTATAGATTCATATAATTTGAGTGGATATGCATGGCAATCTATACATAAGCTTCAAATACAGTTACAAATCTACATCTATATCTAATTAAAATTTTTATATTTAATATATGGGTGCATAACATGCCATATAAGTGACAATGATGTAGGGGGTATGATACAAATTCATGTTATCTTTTCATTACTAATTATTATCCATGGTTATGGTAATGGCATGTATGCTATCCATTCTATTTTGATCATACATACATGATTCAGGGAACAAAGTGACAATTAAATCCATAAATCCATCTCTAGTGGTTGATTCAATTAAAGTTTCATAGTGCATAACTTGGAAATTCAATAGCCTCCAACACTATATCCTGTGAATCCATTATGGATTCCAATTTATTTCCATCTTGGGGTTACAAAAACCATAAACACAAATTGAGGTTTTTTTCTTCCTTTAATGGGTTCTATTTTTATATACATATTCAATTCAAATTGGAGCTTGATCACTCTCAATTTTCTAGTGTTTGAAAAGAAGAAAAACATTTATTCGACAACATGGTTACTCGAGTAATTATTTTTAGGATTTTACATCTCTCAATGGTTCTACTCATTAGATTGACCACTTGAAATCTTATCCATTTACCTGGCCAAGAAATGAATAGACACTACGAGTTATCTCTTTTTCTTCACAGTGACTGTGTCAATCTTTGACCCTTGACATTTATATTTCTATTTGGAAAGCACATACTCCATGTGTAACATCATGTGTCATGCATACAAGTTTAGTTATTCATTGAATAATATTTTCAATATTTTATTCATGATTGTATCTCCTGATTCAATTGGACAATAATCTATCTAATTACACACATCTTCCTTTTACATGAATACTTTGGATGACTATGACAAATAGAAAGTCTACATCACAAGCATTTACATAAGTTTGCATTCTAATTTTCAATTTCATCCAATATTTGTAGTTCCACTAAAATACTAGACTAAAGGGGTGGCACAAATCTTATTTTACAATGTCTTTTTGCCACTTTATTTTTGTGGGTATTAGCTAAGAACTAACTCAATGACATGTATATTTTTATGTTTTACATTTTAATTTGTGAATTTTTATGACATTTTGGTTCAATTTTCCCATCCAGGTTACTTGAGTGAAATTTAAAAATAGGTATCTCTAACCCCTTTTATCATTTTAATGTTGTGCTTATCCCAAGATAGGACCAACTAATAGAGTCAAGATCAACTGTCTATCTTGATCCTTTTAAGTCGATCCTAACCCTTGATATTATGAATCTCCTTTTGGACACATTTTCAGTTTTAAAGCATTTATTTTGGTCCATTTTGATGTTCTTTGGGTTTGTTCTACGTGTAACTAGGTTTCTAATTCAAATTCTAAATTTTTTCCTATATATATATAGAGGTACTAGGAGACATTTGGGGCAAGCATTCTCACATTAGAAGAGCTATAAAAATGTTACATATTACTTACACTAAATAATTAGAGCTATATCTAAAGTATTATTATATTTTGCATGCTTTGCTAAGGATAAAATAGGAGAAAGAGCATATAGACTCGCACACTTAATTTCACACACACACATAGGTGGGATGACTACATTTAAGTTTGAGCCCTATCAAGAGCATTGGAAATGTAATGCAATGCTTTTTACTTCAACGAGGATTGAACAAGATTAGTCCAAATCAATCATTTTTACTTGATATTAATGCAATAAATTAGGGTTTGATATTTTAGGTACATGCATGCACATTGAAAGGGCCAAGAAGGAAAAAATACATTGTTAATTTGGGAAATACATCAAGTAAAGAATCATAGTTTTATTATCATAGGTTCAAGATCAACCCACATAAGTTAACATAAACAATCAATATTATTTTCTTCTAGTTGGTTTTGATCCATAATAAAAAATAATAATCAGTTCTAGAAAATTGCATTCACAAGTCAAGATTAATTCATAAAGGCCAAGATCAATAGTTTATATTATTTGCTTTTAGTCAGTTTTGACCCATAACTAGAAACAATAGTTAGTTTTATAAACTCAAATTCATAAGGTCAAGATCCACCCATATAAGTCTGGATCGACAGCTGATACTGTCTACTTCTAGTCAGTTTTATCTTAGAATAAAAATAACCATCAATTTCATAAATGTGCAAGATATAATTATCTTACACATCATCATATCAGAAAATAATCATGTACATATTAGGAAAGTGTGAAAAATAAGCTAAGTCATTCCATATCCTTTGCATTTTATTATCACAACCTGTCTAATATACATGGTAAATCATTATTGTCATACTATATTTTGTGTGCATTCTACTGATCCATAATTAGCTTATAGTTTCTATCTAATAAAAGGGTTATTATTACTCCAATCTAATTTTAGGTAAATAAATCCATTACATGATTAATTTAAATTCATTTAAACACTTAACGAGTAAGTTGACATACTATCTTAATCAAACATAGAATATAACTCATTTAGGGAAACCCAGAGTAAACATAAAGTAGGCAAAACAAGGCAAAGAACCAGTGAATACAACCGAGCAAAGGAAAATATATAATATTAAGATAACCTTATCACAACATAAATTATAAGTAGAGTTAATATAAAAATCAAGTAATCAAATATTAGAATGAATGAGATCGATTCAACTACTCATTAAGCCTAGTTCATATAGGGACTAAGAATCCTATCAAGACCACAACCTTTCAGCATAACACAAGAGACGTATAGGCCTGTTAAGTCCTTGTAGGTAAAAAATCTTAAGTAGTATTACACAGTCATTGCTACATTATATTCCATTTCACAATGGGTATGCATAGGTATCTTATTACTGAACATGTTTACCCCTTGTTCTAAGGTAGAGTAAGAAATAGTGATTATATAACATTTTAGATATTGGCCTATCTTCTAGTGGTGATGTTGATAATTCAAACAATGATCAAGGATTTAAATTATTTTATGTTAATTCTAAACCCAATTTAGGGCCTAGGGTTTGTCAACCTAGTAAACATTGCTTGTGGTCTTATGCATGATGCTATAGGTCTTCAAAAGGTTTATTCGATAATTACAATGCACATTAGAGGATTAAATCTTAAATATTAATGATATTATTTAAGATCATAGTATGGTTATTTACTCTCAACACAATGAAAACAAGTATTAGCTCATGCACCTACTCAAATATATTTTTTCAAATTTGAATCATTAAATAACAATTATCGCCATATCATGCTATCAGATGAAGTATCATCTTATAAAGAATAGCATGGTCCATTCCTATAATTTTTCAATAATAAAAATCAATGCCCACAAGTGAGTTAACCCATGTTAAATGGAATTTTTAATTAATACTTCATTTACCACTAGAATATTAACCTCCACCAGAATTTCATTAGTGGACCTAAGAATAGGCAAATACATAACCAAACATTCTTAGCTTTACAGTTGTAATTATATAAATTTAATAATGGTTCTATTTTTATTATTCAAAACTTTATTTTATGGTGAATCATATCAATATTAAAAAAAACTTCATGTTAGGTTTGGCCATCCCATTCTTACTCAAGCCATATAAAAGTAAATGTGAAGGAATATACCTCATCTGATTAATAGGATAGATGTTGATCTTCCTATCTTAATGCACCCCCACATAACCACTACAACAATTATTAATAATAAGAACTAAGTAGGATGACATTACTACTATATTTAGAGGTAGCTTATGCATTACAATATTTAAAAGAATTAAGGGAATATATACTATACTTCAAATCAATTTCTCACATCTGAATCACATTTAAGGAGAGCGTATTTATATTTCATATAAGATCATAAGTGTAAGGTTAACAACACATCAAGCATATAAGTTTCTTAAAATTGAATCCCCAATAGATCACATTCCTAAATACATATGAATCTTATAATAATTGTCAAGATATAAGTTTACATTTATGATTGAGTAGCACTTAAGTGTTGTCATTCAAGTACAAATCAAAAATATTAAAATTAACTACATATGTTATTTCATATATAGCCACAGGGCTTAGAGGAGCTAAATTAATGTGACTCATTTCCTACTATTAAGCATGAGATATACTAAGAGGGGGGGGGGTGAATCAATATATCATATATATTATAAATCTTTTACTTAATCAAACTCCACTTAACCATACATTCAAGATATGCAATAAAATTGAAATAATATGCACCACACAAGAGAGAAAGAGACACCATATTTTTATGTGGAAACCTAGTGTGGAAAAAACCATGGAGAACAATCTCAAGTATATGAATGATCACCAACCAAATTACAAAGTCCACAAGCACCAACTTGCAGGAGCACCAACCCCTTTGCCGAGCACCAACACAACTATTTTTGAGCACTAACCAACAGGAGCAATAACCCCTTACAAAGATTTTTGAGCACCAATCCATAGGAGCACCAACCCCTCTTGTGTATAAAACACATTTATCTCTCAATGTTGGTTTCTCAACAAATGATAGAACTCGACAATATCTCTTTCTATTCTCTCATCTTTTCTTATATAGAATAATTACAAACCATGCACTCTCTTACATATTATAAATGGCTTCCCAAGCCTTTATTTATAGCTTTCCAAATGACCTTTGGCCTTCACCCTTTGTGACTCTTCACTCCTCATTTAAAATAGCATCAAACTTGCATGACCCTTCGAATCCATGTATTTGAAAAGTCACATGGTGACCCTTCATAAGCAAATGCATCCTTTCCTCTTTTGTCTTTATCTTGGTGACCTTTTGAATTCCTTAAAGTGACTCTTCATGGTAAAATGCACCATACCCTCTTTTGTATTCACTTGGTGACTCTTAGAATTCCTTAAGATGACTCTTCATAGAAAAATGCATCCCATTCCTCTTTTGTCTTTACCCCGTGACTCTTTGACTTCTTAGTGGGCCCTCTTTTGACTTTTATGCAAGCAAAAATATATTCGTTAATATTAAATAAATATCAATACATTTTAGCCAAAATATGAACATTAAAAACACCTTTAGACAATAAATGCTATGGGACCTTTATCACTAATGCTATACCTTTGACATCAATAACAATATTTCTAACAATCTCCCCCTTTGTCATTAATGACAACCTCAAACTGAAAATGCCACATCTTTAACCCTGTACTGCACATGCTAACCTACACATACTACTATCTAAAAAAACATATAGTAATCCCCCTTACTATAACATCCTATACCTATTCCCTGTACCTATCTCTTGTACCTTTTTCTACTCTTCTCTCCCTTTGACATCAATGGCAAAGGGCCTATCCTAGAGCTAACACTTAGCTCCATCTCAATTGATGCTGATCCTTAATGGAATAAAGTAAAACAAATTACTCCCAACTTCTCTCATAGATACTCAAATGTGTCTTTGGTAGTGCCTTTGTGAAAATATCTACAATATATTCTATATTACTGATATATTCCATCTTAACCTGCTGATCTGCAACCTACTCTCTCAAGAAGTGATATCTGATAGGAATATGTTTTTTTCTTGAATGCATTACTAGATTTTTAGAAATATTAATAACACTTGTGTTATCATAATAAATAAAAATAAGTTCATCATATTTTATCTTGATATCTTCCAAAGTTTGCTTTATCAAAAGCACTTGAGTACAAGACAATACTGTTACATTATATTCTACTTTAGTTGTAGAAAGAGATACTAAATTTTACATTTTAATTAGCCATGATACTAAGCTATCACCAAGGAAGAAATCTCCTCTACTTGTACTCTTTCTATCATCCAAGTAACCTGCCTAATTTGCATCTATATAAGTAACTAAAGTGAAATCTCTACCTATGGAATACCACAATCCATAATCCAATGTCCCCTTGACATATCTAAATATTCTCTTCATCAACTAAACATGACTCTCCTTTGGGGTTGCCTCATATCTCACAACCATGCCTATTACATGCATGATGTATGGCCTTGATGCTATCAAACATAAAAACTACCAATCATAGATCTATACAAAGATTGATCTATAAAAGGTGAATCTTCATCCTTACTCACCTTGTTCCCTATACCCATTGGTGTGCCAACTAGTGCACAATCCTCAAAACCAATTTTTTTCAACATTTCCTTGGCATATTTACTTTGAGATATGAAAATTCCTTTATATGACTGAAATATTTGTAACCCTAAGAAAAATGACAATTCTCTAAGCATAGACATCTTAATTTCTTTTTGCATAGTATCAATTTTTTTTTTTATCATCTTTTCAATGTTTCTTTCAAAAATTAAGTCATCAACATATACCACAACAATTAATTGATGCTCACCTTCTATTTTGATGTAGAGATTATTGTCAGCAAAAACCTCTCTTGAAACCTTGATCTTGCAAGTACTTATCAAGTCTTGCATACCAAGCTTTGAGAGATTGTTTCAATCCATACAATGTTTTATTTAATATGCATACATGGCTACTATAATTTGAGAGAATAAATCTCTCACACTACTCAATGTAGACCTTTTCTTCTAGATTCTCATCTAGGAAGACAGATTTGACATCCTTCTGAAACACTTTGAAAATTTTAAACACTGCATATACAAAAAACATTCTAATAGCCTCTAGTCTTACCACTGGTGTAAAAGTTTCTTCAAAATATATACCCTCAATATGAGCATATCCTTTACATACTAACCTTGCTTTATTTCCAGTAACTTCATCATCTTCATTCAACTTATTTATATAAACCCATTTTATTCTTATAACATTTTGATCTTTTGGTCTAGGCACCAATTCCTAAGTATCATTCTTTTATATTTAATTTAATTCTTCATCCATTACCTTAACTCAATGTTCATCATGTCTAGATTCTAAAAAATTTCCAGGCTAAATTTTGGATAACAAAAAAATATTTACTTGCTCAGATTCACTTACCATCATTCTTTTGGTATGAACTCCTTCATTTAAGTTCTTGATGATGTCACTCTTGTTATGATTTATCTAAATATATTTAGATGGGGTTTTGGTGTCCTTTTTCTCCTTCTTTTCATCCTCATCTAATTCTTCAATTTTTTTTTTTTTAATGATTTCAAGAGTGTCCACTAGATCAATAGATCTTTGTGCTACATTTTCATCTATCCTGACACTTGTAATTTCAACAATCTTCTTGGTTATTTTATTATAACATTTATAAGCTTTAATTTTAATAGAATATCCAAGAAATATACCTTCATTTGTTCTAGATTCAAACTTACTCAAATTTTCATCAGTTCTCTTTATGAAGCATCTACTACCAAAACTCTGAAATAATTAATTGTAGCTGGTTTGTCTTTTCATAGCTCATAGGGAGTCTTGTCACTATTGACTCTTAACAATACTCTATTTTGGATGTACACTATTGTACCTACTACCTCTCTCCAATATTTATATGGTATCTTGGATTCATTTAGCATTGTCCTTACCATCTCTTGAACTATTCCATTTTTCTGCTCAACTACTCCATTTTTCTATGGAGTTCTAGCTGTTGGATAATGTCTCTTTATCTCATGGTCTTCATAATACTCAATAAACTCATCTAACATGAATTATCCTCTTTGATCTAATCTCAGGCAGTTTATCTTCAAATCAATTTCATTCTCAACAAAAGCCTTGAATGCTTTGAAGTGGATGAAAGCTTCTGATTTTTTCTTCAAAAATATCACCCAAGTCATACGTGTAAAATCATCAATAAGTAACATAAAGTATTTCTCACTTTGAATACTTTGAGTTTTCATAGGTCCACACAAATCAGTGTGAATAATCTCTAACATTTGAGTGGTTGAGTATTCTTTTGTGTTAAACCATGTTCTAACCTGCTTCCCATGTTGACATGATTCACAAAGCATGTTAGATGGCTTTGTAATCTTTAGAAGTTATTTAACTACTTGCTTCTTGCTGTTGTTAACAATATTGTAAAAATTTGTGTCCCATTCTCTTGTGCCATAGCCAACTTTCTTCAACTTGACTCAAACAACATTTTTGACCTTTGATATCTAATAATATATACAAATTTTTGCCTATTCTTTGAGCATCTGTAATCAACACATCTGAATATTTTCTTCTAATTTTATAACCTTTTGTAAAAAACTTTAGTGTGTGTCCCTGATCACACATTTGACTTACACTCAAAAGATTATGCTTAAGACCTTCTACATATAGAACATTTTCAGTCTTAGTTCTCCCATTATCCAAACTTAGTGTACCTTTTTTGGTAATTTTGGTAGTAGTATTGTCTCTAAATTTCACTATGCCACCATTGATCTTCTTTAGGGTTATGAACTTGCTCTTGTCTCCTATCATGTGCCTCAAACATCTTTTATCAATGAACCATGTCTTTTCTTCATTTCTTGCATGCAAAGTTATCTGGACCAAGATAGACTTTTCAGGTTGTTTCTTCTACCATGAACCTATTTGAACTTTCTTTTTGATGAATGGAGCCTTGAAACTCTAGTCTTTCTTGACTAACTCAAATACACTTCTATAGTATCGGGCTATGTGTCTAAAGTTATTGCACTTGTAACATATGATAGCTTCTTCATTATATCCTGATAGAGGAACAAAAGAGTTGTGGCTTCTACTTGACTTTGCATGAGTTTTCTTCTCCTTATTTCTAAAATTATTATCCCTTTTCTAACATTTTAGTTTCTTATGACCATATCCATTACAATAAAAATAGTAACCATAAAAATAGAACCTGTTTGTGAATCTTTGACCTGATTGCCTTTTGTAGCTTTTTTCCTTCCAACCTTCTTTGTTTGAGATGTCTTTAGTATTCTTAACTTTTTTTTTTCATTTCCTCTTTTGTAAGAGCTTCAACATAGCTCTTTCCTTTTTTTGTGTTAACCTTGTCTGCAAAAGTAGCGGCCTCTCCTTTCTCTTTTTCAAATCTGATACCTGTCTTATCTGACATTGATCTTTGAATTTATAATATCTTATTCAACACATTAATACTATTCTCAAATTTTGAATCATTTGATGCTCTATCATTGACTGATTTATTTATTTTCTCAAGATATGTTTTTAAAGAGGTAATTTCAACAACATACCCTTCACATTCTTCACTTACTTTTTGTAACTGAGCTATTAGATATTATTCTCTCTTTTTGGCTTCTTCAATGTGTGCTTGTAGATCTTCAATTATTTTTTTAACTCATTTTCATTTTTCTTGATTAGGTGCTTCAATTTGGGATTCTTCTTCTCAAGAGCTTGTAATTATTCTAAGGCACAAATGAGTTCTCCTTCTAGATTCACTTCAGCTTCATCTTGATCATCTGTACTTTTACTTGCAGAGGCAGTTTTATGTATGGTCATGAATATAATATTTTCTTCATCTGAATCACTGACTCCACTATCTTTGATTGAGCTAGGATCTTTAGAGTATAAAATCTTCTTCTCAAATCCCTTCTTGAATTTGACTTTGAAATTATTCTTGTATGTAGACCTTCCTTTATTGTCACCATTACTCTTATCTGGGCACTTAACTACAAAATGTCTAATTTTTATACAATTAAAATAGTTAAAGGGTAATTCTTCTTGATATTTACCTATGCCTTTTTTTGATTTACGAATGAATAGAGCTCCGTTATCATCTTCATCATTGCTAAAGTTGTCACTTGATTCTTTAATCTGAGCCTTATCTTTCTTTGATGTCTTAAAAGCATCTTCCCTCTTTGAGGGTTTATCTTGTTTGGTCCAAATCTCATATGCTGTAAGAATACCATGTAGTTCATCTATTTTTAACTTGGCTAGATCCTTCATCTCCTCAATTGCCAAAATCTTTGCATCATATCTCATTGGATGAGATCTCAAAACTTTTTGTACCACCATTGATTCTTCTAACTTTTCTCCATGGCCTTGAATATGATTAACTATTTGATCAACCCAAAAAAGAGAACTCACTATATTTTCTTTCTCTTCCATTTTAAAACTCTCAAACTATCTTCTAAAAGTCTGGAGCTTAGCTTATTGAACCTTTCCATCACTTTTGTAAATATTTTTGAGCTTTATCCAAGTCTCATGAGCAGATTTTCATTACATAACTTTAACAAATTCTAATTCACATAAACCACATAAAATGGGATTTAAAGCTTTAACATTATTTTCACTTGCCTTCTTTTCTGTCAGAGTAGTCATAAGTGTCTGTGGCTCTTTGTATTCCTCCACAACTGCTTGCCAAATGTTGAATACAAGAGACATCAAATAATTCCTCATCCTTATGCTAAAAAAAATCATAATTTATTCCATCAAACAAAGGTGCCTTATTTATATTAAAACCTTCATGTGATCTAGCATCATGCTTTCCCTAATCTACCTTCAAGCTGTAAAACTCTTTTCAAAAGAACCTGCTCTAATACCAATTATTAAGCATGAGATATACTGAGAGTGGAGGGTGAATCAATATATCATAAATATTATAAATATTTTACTTAATCAAACTCTACTTAACCATACATTCAAGATATGCAATAAAATTAAAATATTATGCACCACACAAGAGAGAGAGAGACACCAAATTTTTACATGGAAATCCAAAGTGGGAAAAACCAAAGAGAACAATCTCAAGTGTATGAATGAGTACCAATTCAAATTAAAAATTTTTTAAGCACCAACTTGCAGGAGTACCAACCCCTTTATCAAGTACCAACACAACAATTATTTGTGAACACTAACCCACATGAGCACTAACCTATTGCAAAGATTTGTGAGCACCAACCCCTCTTGTGTATAAAACACAACTATCTCTCAATGTTGGTTTCTCAATAAATGATATAAGTCTATAATATCTCTTTCTATTCTCTCATCTTTTTTTATATAAATTAATTACAAACCATGCACTCTCTTGCATATTATAAATGGCTTCCCAAGCATTTATTTATAGCTTTTCAAATGACCTTTGGCATTCACCATTTTTTACTCTTCACTCCTCATATAAAATGGTGCCAAACTTGCATGACCCTTCAAATCCTTGTATTTGAAAAGTCATATGGTGACCCTTCTTAAGAAAATGCATCCTTTCTTCTTTTGTCTTTATCTTGGTGACCTTTCAAATTCCTTAAGGTGACTCTTCATATAAAAATGCACCATACCCTCTTTTGTCTTCACTTGGTGACTCTTTAAATTCTTAAAGATGACTCTTCATAGGAAAATGCATCCCATTCCTCTTTTGTCTTTACCCCGTGACTCTTTGACTTCTCCATGGGCCGTCTTTTGAATTTTATGTAACCAAAAATATATTCATTAATATTAAATAAATATCAACACATTTTAGCCAAAATATGAACATTTAAAACACCTTTAGACAATAAGTGATATGGGGCCTTTATCACCAATGCTAGACCTTTGACATCAATGACAATATTTCCAACAACTACCATAAGTTCAAGAGAAACAAATAATTTATTTATCTTAAAGAACTAGAAAACAAAAATATATTTATGTACTAAACCTGTACTTAAGGCATAATCATGAATATAGATTCAACATAAAGTTGGCATGTTTTTCCTTTACATACATCATAAATGTAAGATAATTATGTTCATTCTTGAAAACCTTCATAAAAACCATTATAGACAGGGTTAGAATGTCATCAAAAGATACATTAAACAAGCACTAAAGAGATATCGCCATAAATATGATCACTTAAGATATCTATTGAAATATATTTACCAAGATTTAAGTAAGGGATAAACATAACCAAATATTAATAGAGCAAACATCTTATCACAACAAGAGAATAACCACTTTTAATTCCTAAATCCATACCCAGACATCAAATTCACCAACTATGCCCTAAATCAAACATAGGTTTATGTAAACCTATATGCATATGATTTTACATTGGCATAGGAATGTATACAAACCTCAACAAATACTATCAAGTAAAAATTTATACCCATTTCCAATTTTTTAAACTAGGGTTTAGAGATAGAAAGAAAAATAAGAGTCAATGCTCACACTATATATATATATATATATATATATATATATATATATATATATATATATATATATATATATATATATATATATAAGGTGTAAGATGATAAATTAAGGCAATGATATTTGATTATTCAATTTAACCAAAATACCCAAATTTACAATCTACCACTGAAATTGAGAACCATTAGATTAAAATGTAATTAAATGAAAAGTTCAAAACAACATTCTAACCTAAAGGTAAGTGTTCCCAATCAAGATTCAAACAAAGAAAGATTAATTGACTATGGATTAAGATTGATTACCAAAGACTCAAAATTTTGGGATGATGTTAGCTTGATCTTGGATTGTATGGATTTATGGATATCTTGATAAAAAGATGACTTCATGTAGCATGGATTTATTGCACATTCATCAGTTTGTTGGAATGGATGGAGATGGTGTGTTTAAATTGGCAATGGAGGGAGGATTAAAAAGGAATTAAAAATTCCTTGGAAGCCTATATAATAGAGGCTTCTAGAGAGGAAGGGCTAAGATAGAGAGGATTATAGAATTAGAGAATTATATAATCCATTAAGGGGGATAAGCAAGATTAATAGGTGATTATATAGGTGATTAGGGACTAGGGATGTAGGAAAGCCTAGGAATAGGCTAGGGTAGGTGGGATTGGAATTTAAAATTCTAATATAATAGACAAGTGGGATTATTTAGTGGATAAGACATAATTAGAATAATTAATAGGTTTGGTGGGGATAATATAAGGTTAGTGGATGAATAATAATGAAGGGGGATGTTAGATAAATGACTAGAAGGGGTGATATTAAGATGAAATTAGAAGATATAAATAAGATTAGATGGGATAAGTGAAATTAGTGTCGACTAATAGTAATATTAGTGGTGATAATGAAGTAAGCAAATTTATATGTATACATAAGGAAAGGAAAGATACAGTTGAATCATAGGGGCGATGAAAGTGTAGACACCTCCAACCCTAGTTTCTTCTTTTCCTTATTTCTCATAAAAATTCTCCCTTTAACCATGATTTTTAATCCTCATAGGCCCTTTTCTCTCCATTATATTTTTCCAAGATAATTTTTTGAGAACAAAAAGTCCATAGAACTTAAGTTCACCATATGCATGATTTTCAAGAAGGCATGTATTGCATTATTTACATGGATGACTCAATCCATCCATGGAAATAAATTACATGAATATATAAACAACAACATAAATAAATGCGTGGTTATGTAAACTACTAGTCAACCAAATACTTCTCTTTCTTCCTTCATGCAAATCTAATCCCTCCTTTATCTACCATTTATGGTCGTTATTAAAATTATAAATGGCAACCAGGGTTTAGTCTATGCGTTTGGTTATAATATTTACCATGAGTTTCCTATCAAGGTCATGCTTAATTATCATGCCATTAACTTATGGCACATCTAAGGATATATGTGGCTTAATTGTGGCTTACATACCTCTATATGGTCTTGTCACATCTCTATATGTTCTTAGTAAGGTCAGCCTATGGGATAACAATGACTAAGTAGAGTATATACAAGAGGTAGTGGTTAGTATTTGATCATCATATTGTGAAATTTGCTCTTATTACTTTGTTGTGAAGTTTTCCGCTTTAAAGTGGATCAACTATATTTATCAAGTATTCCACTCTTTTATCAATTATTGTTGTAGATACACATATTTTGCTCCTATTTTTGAGATATAAGATTCTATTATGTGAACAACTAAGTAAATTTATTACATTTACTCAGGTTTTGATACCCTTTTGATGTGATACCACTATTAACTTTTTAAAATTATATTCCTCTTCATTTTCTACCTAACTTTCCCATGGTCTTAGGGCTCAACCCTATAACACAAGTAATATGCATTTGTTTTGTTTATAATATATCAAGGTTACATTTTCATATTGTAAACCTTTTATGTGACCCAACCCTTGCCATGGCTCCTTTTTAATGATGGTACATAATGAATATGTGCTTATATATTTTTAAGTACATTAAAAAATCACCTATTACTATTATGGTCCTGTAAACATGCTCATGTTACTAAATTTTTACCAATACTAAAAGGTCATGGCTTTATGAACTTGTACATGTTTACATGTATATATATTTACTAGTAGGGTAATGTCAAGGTCTATAATTGAACTTAGTTATTAGTGAATAAAAAATACTATTTTCCTTAAGAAAACTTCAAACCACAAAGTTAAGTCAAGCACTAAGATATAAAGTGCAATGTATGCATGAATGCGTTAATGACTTAAGACAATTCCCATTAACCAACAATGCCTTCATTGATAAGACAATGTCAAATGTATCTATAGATATCAAGTATAAAATTTAACTCACACACACTTCATTCCCCTATACACCTTAGTGTTGGCCATAATTAGGAATCATAGGGCCGAAAATGATACATGTTACACCCCCCTTAAAGGATCCATTGTCTCGATACCTAATGAAAAAGACATAGACATTTGGTCCATTAGACCAACCTCTTCCATGCATATCATCCTTATGTACCAAGGTTTGTCTCTATATGGAACACAATCCTCATTAAAATTTATCTCTTTGCAATTGAATATAGAACCAATGGTTTATGAATTAGAGAAATGCCATGCCACTAACCCATCATTTGAGAAATTATTACCAACCATGCTTTCTAAAATCTTGAAGTGAGCATCTTAGGTCCATTTTCATCTTGTAAATTGACTTTGGTCCTGATATTAGTGCATTATATGTAACTAATCCCATTACTTTTATAATAAAATCTTATCAAACAACTAGTATTATATGGAAAATATTACAATTAACCACTTTTTTAATTCTAGCCAAAGTTTATGTCAAAACTTCACACTTAATATCATATTCATATGAGTTCAAATAATTTCAAGTTTTGTTACACCCCAAAAGATAAATTAAAACTATAAATAAGTAGTACTTTGACCATGTTTACTCTGCTTGCCATGATAAGTCTCAGTCAAAGAATCCTTTTTCATGTCAGACTGAACTTGAAACCAAAGATTGTTAAACTTTTAACTTTTGTTACTTATTGATTTAATATTTATTAATCAAATTATTTCTTAGCTTTAATAAATCAGGTGCTTACCCTATTGATTCTTATCCCCACATAATGATCTTGTAGACTTTGCTAGATTAGGTCTTACATTTTATACCCTACCTATTGGTCTTACAATATTTGCCATTCAGGTGTTATATTTTAAGGACATTTTTAGTTGTCTTCAACCTTAATCTCACTTTACTCTTTTTTAATTTGAATTTTATGTTCATACTATCATTTTGGTGTTTACTCCATTGAGTTCTCAATCCCTACCTAGTGGTCTTATTTTATTTTCCAACTAAAACTTACACCTAATTTATTATAATAGGTAATCATTAAACCCAATGATTACTTATTGTATTATACCTTGTTCATTAATACCTAAGTAATATAATCATTAACTGACCTTGGATTATACTTCCAATATTTTCAATAATTAACTATTATCTTTGCTTATTGGACTTACCAACTTTTCTAATTAGGACTTAAAGTTAATCCAAATGAGATAATTTGTTTACAACCTAAATATCCCCTCTTTATTTAATTAGAACTTAAATCCATTTTACATATTCTGGTCTGCCTTGCATGAAGGTCTTATTAACTTTTCCCAATTGGGTCTTACAATAAGTGCCACTTAGGGAATAACTTCAAGTTAATCTAGGGAGACACAAAAAGATTTTGTGAAGTAATTCCAAATACTTATTTAATTAGTTTATTCTCAAGGAAGATACCCAAAGGGTTATCATGTTTAACCAGCAAGTGTTTCTCCTATCAATACCTTTCTTACTATACTTGTTTTTAAGGATAAAATAGAGCACAATATTCTTATAAATTTTTTTATACCTTTGGCTTTGATCTACCCTTGCCTTTATATATATTTTTTACTTTGCCCATAGGGACTTATGTGAATTCCAATTCAAGGCTATCTAGAGACCTAATGGTCTAGTTTTACCCATGGTGTTAAATATATCCATTTCACATTCTCACCATTTCTTGGTGAATACATAATGAAGGTCAAGCCCAAGTTGGTTTCCATCTGAGATTTAAATAGTGTTGAACCTAGAGATCTACCATAGAGACAATAATTCCCTAAAGATCCCTATCATTAAATCTTAGGATTTGATACCTCTGTAACATTTCATAAAAAACTAGACTTGAAAAATTTCTAAGTGAAAATATGTAACACCGCCTTCATAATTTATCATCCTTGATAGTGATAATGGGACAAAGTTCTTATGGAAATCATCCATCATAAATTTTAGGATTAGAATCTAGAGACCCATGGGTTATGGGCCCAAAACATTATTAAATGTTCTGTTCACACTTGATACCCATATTGCTTAAGCCTATACTTGATGTAGAATTAACCTTATTCATTATTTAAGGAATTCCATCTTAAGTAGTAGTCAATGCCTTCATCATTAACCCTTTAAAAGATATGAATATTAAGGCTGACAGATTGCATAAGGTTGAACTTCATTTTAAGATAAATCAATATCATCAAATAAAGAGTCTGACTATGACATGTTAAGAATGATTGGTCATTAACATAGTGAAGTTTTTCATAAGATAAGGTAGTCTCACTTAACACTACCAATGATAAAAAAACTTAGTAGGGTACTAATTCGCTCTTTGATTTAATCAATTCATAGTGTGCCAATATACTCTTAAGGCATAAATCATCTAGTCAAGGAAAAAGAAACTTTCTCTTAAGCAATCACGTATTATAATATATTATTTTCTAAGAGTAACAATAGTAGGTAGAGTTTTTAAGCTATTGAAAATGAGGGAATTAGTCTTCAAAACTACCACTTATCACTATTTTTAGGTTCAAACCTATTTCTTTGATGAAAATGATGATAAAACAAAATTTGTCTAAGTTTAAATTCACATCCAACAAAACTAGGAATAAATGCAAG
Source organism: Torreya grandis (assembly GCA_037957365.1). Classification (NCBI taxonomy): domain Eukaryota; kingdom Viridiplantae; phylum Streptophyta; class Pinopsida; order Cupressales; family Taxaceae; genus Torreya; species Torreya grandis. Next base: position 4,343,421 of record JARHVA010000516.1, read on the forward strand.
ATTAAAAAGTCAAAAAGTATAAGTTTAGTAGTACAATACATTGATACCATTAGCCATTATGGCTTGAATCCTTTATTTGAACAATTATTCTAAATCATGAATATGATTGAAATTCATTTAGACTATAATTTCATATACATTTTATGAGATAGTTCACATATTTACACCAATCGAACAACCAGGTAGGAAATGGCTTACATAATGTATAAATGAGATCAAATCAGCCCCTACCATACCTTGATACCCATGACCTATGCAATAATACAAAATAAATCAGACTTGCTAACCCTTCTATCATAAATCCCAAACCTACATCATATAGGGTAAAGTATCATTCACGAGAAATCATGCTAAAATAATATAAGCATTCACTTCAAGCATATGCTTCATTCCTTATGGAATTTCAATTCATTTAACCACTTTAAGAGAAAGTTGATATACTATATTTATCAAAGGTATAATAGAACTTATTAAAGGGAAAACCTAAGTAAGCACAAAGTATACCAAATATCACATAACTAATGAACGTAATTGAGTTAAGGAAAATATATAATCTCACGACAACCTTATTATTATAAAAATCTAAGTATAGTAAATCTAAAAATCAAAGTACTCAGATCTTATAACAAATGATGTTGATTCAAAAACTCAATTTGAGCCTAGTTTAGATAGGCACCAAGAGCCCTATCAAGATCATAACCTTTCAAAATATCACATGAGATATATAGGTTTTCTAAGTCCTTAAAGTTAGAAAAGCTTAATTAGTATTACCCAGTCAATGCTATTTTTTATTCCATTACACAAAAGATTTGTATAATCAATATGTCGATGAACATGTCTACCCCGTATTCTAGGTCAAAGTAATAAATAAATATTTTAAAACATTCCTAGATAATGGTATATCTTGTAATGGTGATGCTGACTATTCAAACAATGATCAAGGATTTAATTGAATTTGTCTTAGTTATAGACCAAATGTAAGATCTAGGGTTTTTTAACCCAATAAACATTATTTGTGGTATTATTCATAATGTTAAAAATCATTAAAATGTTTATCCCATAATTGTAATGCACATAAAAGGATTAACTCTTAAGTACTAGGTATCTTATTCCAGATCACAATATGGTTGTTTACTCTCAACACAAATAAGACAATTAGTAACTTATAAACTTAGTCAAATATTATTTTCAACTCAAAATTTTTAAATAACAATATCACCATATCATGATTTCAAATGTATTATCATCATATATATATAACATAGTCCATCTTATAAAATTTCAATCAAATAAATCAATACCCCCAAACTAGTTACCACATGTTAAATGCAACTTTTTATTAATTATTCATTTGCCACTGAAACATTTACCTCCACCAAAATTTCATTATCAGGCCTAAGAAAAAGAAAATAAAGAAAAAATAATAATATATTTTAAAATGAAATCATAAAAATTCAAGAAGACTTCTATTTTTATTATTCCAAATTATAGTTTATAATAAGTCATATCAAGGTTAAACAAAACTTGATGATAGGTCTAGCCATCCATTCTTACTCACTTCCTATAGAATCAAAGGTGAAGGAATATAACTCATATTATCATTAAGAAAAATTCTGATCTTCTTAGCTTAATGCACCCCACACAATTGCTACAACATTGATTAATAATAAGAACTAATAAAGATGACAATGCTACTATATTTCTAGATAACTTATGCACTAGACTATTTCAAGAAAATACCTAAGGGAGTATATATTATACTTATAAATCAACTTCTCACATTTGAATCATATTTAAGGAGAGATTATTTATATTTCTTATAAGATCATAAGTGTAAGCTTAACATCACATCAAGAATACCAACTACTTAAAATATATTTCCCTAGATCACATTCCTAAATAAAATGGAACCTTGCATTAACAATCAAGAACTCGAGTTTACATAGATGACTGAGCACCACTTAATGGATGTCCTTCAAGTAAAAGGCACTAAGATTAAAATTTATTACATATGTTGCTTCATACACAACCACATATCTTGGAGGATCTCAATCAATGAGATCCATTTCATAATAAAAGTTTAGGATAAATAAGCAATTCCTTCCTTTAACTTGAAGAATTTGGAAAATTGAAATCTCAAGTCCTAACACCTGCAATTAAGTTGTAATCATGTACATAGAGTCTACACATATATGACATATATTTCCTTTACATACAGTATAATTTTATATAATTAAATTAATTCTTAATAAACCCTTATAAAAACCATTAGAAATAGGATTATAATTTCATCATATGTTAGAGTAAATAAACACGCAAGAGATATTTCCACAAGTATGATCATTGGAGATATGAATTGAAATAACAATAGAGAAGATATCATATCACAATAAGAGAACAATCATTTTTAATTCATAAATCCATACCAAAATTGTTCAAATTCTAACAACCTTGCCATACAACAAACATGGGTGCATATACACCTCTATGCCTACGATTTTACATTGGCATATAAAGGTATAAAAACCTCAAAAATAATATCGAGCAAAAAATTATACCCATTTCTAATTTTACATACCATGGTTTAGAGATAGTAATTAAACAATAATTAATGGTCACATAGTTCTAGATATAAGGAAAGGAAGGACATGCTTGGAATAACAGGGGCGATGAAAGTATAGACACCTCTAGCCCTATATTATTTTTTGACTTTCTTACCAAAACATTTATTCCTCCAACCACAATTATTTTCCCCTCATAAGCCCTTTTCTCTTATTTATATTTTTCTAGTTTAAGTTTTCAAGATTCAAAATCCTTAAGAATTTAAGTTCACCATATGCATGATTTACAAGAAGGCATGCCTTACATTATGTGCATGGATACCTCAATCCATCCATAAAAATATATTCCATGATTATCTCAATAAAATAAGTATACAAATGCATGGATATGAAAATTGTTAGTCAACTAAGTACTCCTCCTTCCTCTTCCTCCATGCAAATCTAATTTATCCTCTATCTACCACTTCTACTCATTATTACAATTACAAATCGTAAGTAATGTTTATTGTGTACTTTTAGCTATAGTATATACCATGAGTTTCCTATTGAGGTTAAATTTATCTTAGGGTTTGAAACCCCTTTAACGTGATAAAAATGGTATCCTTTTAAAATCATATTCCTTTTTAGTTAGTACCCAGCTTACTTGTGATCTTATGGATCAAACCTGTAACAATTAATATGTTTTTGTTTTGTTTATGATATATTAAGGTTACATTTTCATATTATATTTTTTTAATGTGGATTCCTATGTGAAAATAACCCTTTTAATGGCACATTTTTCATGATGTTACACAATGAATGTGTGTTTGGATATTCTAAATCACTTTACAAAATCATCAATTACCACTATTGTCCCATAAACATACTTATATTACTAAATTTATCACTAATAACAAATGATCATGGTATTATGACCTCTTAAATGTTTTCATGTATATATGTTTACTAGTAGGGTAATGTCAAGGTCTGTAATTTACCTTCATTATTAGTTAATAAAACTTGATATTGTCCTTGGTAAAGCTTTAAACCACAAAGTCAAGTCAGCATTGAGATACAGAGTGAAATGCATGATTTAATTCATTAATGACTTAACACAATTCCCATTAAAAAATTAGGTCTCTATTGATAAGACACAATGTTAAGTGTAGGTATAATTAGCAAGGCTAACTCTTAACTCACACCCACTTAATTTATTATGTCTTATAGCTAGTTGCAACTATGAATCATAGGGATGAAAACTATGGATGTTACAAGTTTCTAGGGTTGAGATAAAACCATAATTTATTCAAAAAAGTTATTAAAAAGACTTCTAAAAATTTTCACCAAATAAAATTCTTCATCTCTCATTCATGGCTCTTCCATGGCTTATTCCTCAAGAACTAGTGCCAACGTTTTCTCTAATACCATTGTTAGGACAAATATACATAGGATAAAATGAAAGAAGTAGCTACATGTTATTTTTAAGGATCTTGTTAAAAATGTTGGGAAATACGGAAGCACAATTGATTACCAAATACAAGCAACTTACATGCAGAATTAACCAGAATGCACAAGTAACTAGAAACCAGAAACAACACAGAATATGAGAGACAATACACAACTTGTATTAATACTCATCCAGAAAAAAATACAATAAAGAAGATGCCACTTCTTCTTCACACCTCTTAGAGGCTTCTCACACCTCAAGTGTACATTACTTGTTTCCTCAAAGCTCTCTCTCTTACAGTCCAAACACACAACTCAAACACAGAGTTGGTGTTCACCTCCAACCAGTCAGTATCCACTACTGCCAGTACACCAGTGCTCTACGCACTCCACAAGTGCTCCACGCACTCCACAAGTGCTCCACGCACTCCAAGTAGATCTCCCCTGAACTTGCAACACCCTACAACTCAAATGATCTTACTTATGGAAGGAACTGCCTTGCCTTCCTCTTTGCTCTCCAACTAAGTACACACCATACTCCAAGTAGATCTCTCCTGATCTTGCTACCTATTGTGTTGCTATCCTCCCTGATCTTGCACACCTACAAATCAATCTAGTTTTGTACACCTGCAAACCTAGATCCTGCACACACATACACCTACAGATCAATGATCTTACTTACCATGTAGATCTCCAAACGTGGCCTTGCACACCTACTGACCAAGATCCTACACACCTGAAGAACCCTTATGATTCTCCAAACTAGCACCCACACATGGCACTGCTTTGGAACTAGGAGGAACACCCTTGCTCACTTCACACATAGAAGGAGCTAAACTTTTCTCAACTCAAACTAGCACACCTTTACAATATAGCCCATGAGTCTCTTAAATAGATCTCATGCAAACAATAATTAGACACCTAATTACAATAATTAGATATGCAGCTCAAGACTATAATTAGCCTTCTTCATGCAAACACCTGATTCGTTAACGAACTATCTGTAAAACTCACAGTTTGAACCACACAGGTGACTAATTCAGTCCCTGTCTGCTTGGAGGTGACCGACGTTAGCTGACTTTTGACCATCATCAGTTACTTCTTGTCTGTACCCTGCTGATGTCGGTTGGCCTGACCGATGCTGACAACTGTGACAACAACATCCTCCTCCATGTCTACATCCATGTGAAGCTTTTAGCTCCACAACCTAACAATCTCCCACTTGGAGATAAATAGCTACACTGTACCTATACCTGTACCCCATCTAATCTATTTCCTGGCTTGTATTCCTCTTCAAGATCAATCCTGAAGACCAACCACCACATAACCTGTGGTGTACCTCTTGTCATCCGAGTAACCTACCACATATGAACCTACAAACCTATGTAGTGAAGTCCTGACCCTGCATAGCATGAATCCTTACTGTTGGTCCCTCTCAAATAACTGAGAACCCACTTCCCTGAATTGGCTCCTAACTCTCTGACAGCACCCACTGCTTGGGCAAACTCATGTCTATACCAGACCTCATGTGATTTTAGACACTGAACTATCTAGCCCTTGGTGTGATCTGGTTCTGCATCTTGTGTATTGAACCTTGCCAACACCTGATTCACATCATCTCCCACTAGAGACAAAATCAATCTATGATCTTCCATGTCTCTCATGCCAAAGAATTTTGCTGCTCCAAATTCCTCATGACATGCCACTGAACTAACCTTACCTTTAGCTCAACAAAACCCTATATGTCTAAACCTACACCAAGCTCATCCTCCACATACAATAATAGGATAATGTTGTGACCATCATCCACTTGGTAAGACAAACACAATGGTTATACTGACATTGACTAAAGCCCTACTTTGTCATCCACCTGGTACCACCTGTCAGCCCTATACCACTATCCTGTAGCTTCCTCAAGACCATATGACTTGGTCTTCCATCTCACATGTCCATTCTCTCTATTCTTTAACCAAGGCATCCATTCATCTCAGTGCTTTCATACCGGCTGGCAACCCTACCAAATCTCCCGTTTGGTCCTGCATCCTGTTCATGCCATGCTCCCACTATTTCTTGGATCCTTCCTGCTCGGCAGTTAGCAACTAGTATAAGGAAGAGGAACAATGAATTTGAGGATTTCTTGCACTTTTAGTCCTCCCCATGGGTGTTTGAGACTCCTTGACAGCTTTTTATCTGCCCAAAATCTGTCTCAGTGACTGACCTCAATCACCACACAGTCTGCATCTGATTAATGTCAGTTCCATGCACCTATCTTGACTACTAACCCCACCGACATCGGTGTCTACCTGTTGCTAACGTTGATCCTCCTGACCGACATCGATCTTACTGTCACTGACGTCGATCCTCCTGACTGACGTCGGTCTTACCCCGCTCGACACCACCGGCTCCGGTCTGCACATGACCAACATCGACACCTGTCTGTTTGACGTCAATTCTCTTTGACCGATGCCGGTACCTGTGTTCACCTGTGAGTGATGAATTTTTACCTGCAAGCTTTCTTTGAATCAAATCCTTGTCTAAACTGCTCTGCTCAGAGTTACTCAACCTTCTCCACTAATTTCTATCTGCCATCTCCTCCATAAACACCAAGGCTTTCCAGTTATTAATCATGTCAAACACATCTGACTTCCTCTTAAGAACATGCATCTCCTTCTTGCTCATGTGACCAAGCCTACAAAGCCACATCTCTACAACAGAAGAAGAATCAGTAATATAAGCAAGTAGATAAAGAGTACCTGCTTTCTTACCACCAGCTAATTCAAGTGTATCCGTTGTGAGAGTTCTTGTGCATCTCTCATCACCCAACTTTTCTAAAGAAATTAGCCATATATTTAACACTGGGACTTGCATGACCTCCTTCAACACCCATGTGTTGGCCGCCTGCAATTTCAGCTTCACTTCCCCTTTGCCAATTCTTTGGCAAGGCACACCAACCCCTAAATAAATCTTTCCAAAGTCTCCAAGGACCTTACCATAGAAAAATACTCTATTTTAAACTGCATGGAAAGAGGCAACAGAATCTATAAAATAAGATTCTACTTTATCCAAGAAACATAACAGAGCATCTTGTGCAACAACACCTACAACATCTGCTTCTTCAGTTTCTTCATGCTGATCTTCCACAAACCAACAATTTTCTTTTCCCTGCTCTTTCTTTCCATTGGACCGTAATTGACCATTCATGCTTTTTAATTCCTCCATTCTTAGCTTACTTTTTTCTACCGTTGCTATACTCCCACTCAATTAGAAACCCCTGAGAGTGACCTGTAATCAAACACAAAACCTGCTCCCTACAACCTTAGCTCTGATACCACTTGTTGGGAAATATGGAAGCACAATTGATTACCAAATACAAGCAACTTACATGTAGAATTAACCAGAATCCACAAGGTAACTAGAAACCAAAAACAACATAGAATATGAGAGACAATACATAATTTGTATTAATACTCATCCAAAAAAGAATACAATAAAGAAGATGCCACTTCTTCATCACACCTCTCAGAGGCTTCCCACACCTCAAGTGTACAGTACTTCTTTCCTCAAAGCTCTCTCTCTTACGGTCCCAACACACAACTCAAACATAGAGTTGGTGTTCACCTCCAACCAGTCAGTATCCACTACTACCAGTACACCAGTGCTTCACGCACTCTACAAGTGCTCCACGTACTCCAAGTAGATCTCCCCTGAACTTGCAACACCTTACAACTCAAATGATATTACTTATGGAAGGAATTGCCTTGCCTTCCTCTTTGCTCTTCAATCGAGTATACACCGTACTCCAAGTAGATCTCTCCTGATCTTGCTACCTATTGTGTTGCTATCCTCCCTGATCTTGCACACCTACAAATCAATCTAGTTCTGCACACCTACAAACTTGGATCCTACACACACATACACCTATATATCAATGATCTTACTTACCATGTAGATCTCCAAACGTGGCCTTGCACACCTGCTGACCAAGATCTTACACACCTAAAGAACCCTTCTGATTCTCCAAACCAGCACCCATACTTGGCACTGCTGTGGAACTAGGAAGAACACCCTTGCTCACTTCACACACAGAAGGAGCTAACTTTTCTCAACTCAAACTAGCACACCTTTACAATACAACCCATGAGTCTCTTAAATAGATCTCATGCAAACCATAATTAGACACCTAATTAAAATAATTAGATCCACAGACTATAATTAGCCTTCTTCATGCAAACACCCAGTTCATTAACAAAATGTCCATAAAACTCATAGTTTAAATCACACAAGTGACTGACGTCAGTCCTTATCTGCCTGGAGGTGACCAATGTCGGCTGACTTCTGACCGTCATTAGTTGCTTCCTGTCTGTACCCTGCCGACATCGATTGGCTTGACTGACGCCAGTGACTGTGACAACAACATCCTCCTCCATGTCTATATCCATGTGAAGCTTTTAACTCCACAACCTAACAATCTCCCACTTGGAGATAAACAATTGCATTGTACTTGTACCTGTACTCCATCTAATATATTTTTTGGCTTGTATCCCTCTTCAAGATCAATCTTGAAGACCAACCACCACATAACCTATGGTGCACCTCCTACCATCTGAGTAACCTACCACATCCAAACCTACAAACCCATGTAGTGAAGTCCTGACCCTGCATAGCATGAATCCCTACTGCTGGTCTCTCTCAAATACCTGAGAACCCACTTCCCTGAATTGGCTCCTAACTCTCTGACAACACCCACTATTTGGGCAAACTCAGGTCTATACCAGATCTCATGTGATTTCAGACACTAAACTGTCCAGCCCTTGGTGTGATCTGGTTCTGCATCCTGTGTATTGAACTTTGCCAACACCTGATTCACATCAGCTCCCACTAGAGACAAAATCAATCTGTGATCTTTCATGTCTCTCATGCCAAAGAATTTTGCTGCTCCAAATTCCTCATGACATGCCACTGAACTAACCTTACCTTTAGCTCAACAAAACCCTATATGTCTAAACCTACACCAAGCTCATCCTCCACATACAATAATAGGATAATGTTGCGACCATCATCCACCTGGTAAGACAAACACAATGGTTATACTGACATTGACTAAAGCCCTACTTTGTCATCCACCTGGTACCACCTGTCAGCCCTATACCACTGTCCTGCAGCTTCCTCAAGACCATATGACCTGGTCTTCCATCTCATGTGTCCATTCTCTCTATTCTTTAACCAAGGCATCCATTCATCTCAGTGCTTTCATACCGGCTGACAACCCTACCAAATCTCCCATTTGGTCCTGCATCCTGTTCATGCCATGCTCCCACTATTTTCTGGATCCTTCCTGCTCTGCAATCAGAAACTAGTATAAAGAAGAGGAACAACAAATTTGAGGCTTTCTTACACTTTTAGTCCTCCCCATGGGCATTTGAGACTCCTTGATAGCTTGTTGTCTGCCCAAAATCCATCTCAATGATCAACCTCGGTCACCACACAGTCTGCATCTGACCGACATCAGTTCCATGTGCCTATCCTAACTACCGACCCCACCGATGTTGGTGTCTACCTACTATCGACATCAGTTTTCCTGACTGATGCCAGTCTTACTGTCACCAATGTCAGTCCTCCTGATCGACATCGGTCTTACCCTACCCGACACCACCAGCTCCAGTCTGCACATGACCGACATCGGCACCTGTCTGTTTGATGTCAGTTCTCCTTGATTGATGCCAGTACTTGTGTTTGCCTGTGAGTGATGAATTTTTACCCGTGAGCTTTCTTTGAATCAAATCCCTATCCAAACTGCTCTGCTCAGAGTTACTCATCCTTCTCCACTGATCTCTATCTACCATCTCTTCCATAAACACCAAGGCTTTCTAGTTCTTAAGCCTGTCAAACACATCTGACTTCCTCTTAAGAACATGCATCTCCTTCTTGCTCATATGGCCAAGCCTATAAAGCCACGTCTCTACAACAAAAGAAGAATTAGTAATATAAGCAAGTAGATAAGGAGTACCTGCTTTCTTACCACCAGCTAATTCAAGTGTATTCGTTGTGAGAGTTCTTGTGCATCTCTCATCACCCAACTTTTCTAAATAAATTAGCCGTATCTTCAACACTGGGACCTGCATGACCTCCTTCAACACCCATGTGTTGGCCGCCTGCAATTTCAGCTTCATTTCCCCTTTGCCAATTCTTTGGCAAGGCACACCAACCCCTAAATAAATCTTTCCAAAGTCTCCAAGGACCTTACCATGGAAAATACTCTATTTCAGACTACATGGAAAGAGGCAACAGAATCTATAAAACAAGATTCTACTTTATCCAAGAAACATACCAGAGCATCCTGTGCAACAACACCTGCAACATCTGCTTCTTCAGTTCCTTCATGCTAATCTTCCACAAACCAACAATTTTCTTTTCCCTGCTCTTTCTTTCCATAAGACAATAATTGACCATTCATGCTTTTCAATTCCTCCATTCTTAGCTTACTTTCTTTTGCCATTGCTATACTCCCACTAAATCAGAAACCCCTGAGAGTGACCTGTAATCAAACACAAAACCTACTCCCTACAACCTTAGCTCTGATACCACTTGTTTGGAAATATGGAAGCACAATTGATTACCAAATACAAGCAACTTACATGCAGAATTAACTAGAAAGCACAACTAGAAACCAAAAACAACATAGAATGTGAGAGACAATACACAACTTGTATTAATACTCATCCAAAAAAGAATACAATAAAGAAGATGCCACTTCTTCTTCACACCTCTCAGAGGCTTCCACACCTCAAGTGTACAGTACTTCTTTCCTCAAAGCTCTCTCTCTTACGGTCCCAACACACAACTCAAACACAGAGTTGGTGTTCACCTCCAACCAGTCAGTATCCACTACTGCCAATACACCATTACTCCATGCACTCCACAAGTGTTCCACGCACTCCAAGTAGATCTCCCTTAAACTTGTAACACCTTGCAACTCAAATGATCTTACTTATGGAAAAAACTACCTTGCCTTCCTCTTTGCTCTCCAACCGAGTACACACCATACTCCAAGTAGATCTCTCCTAATTTTGCTACCTATTATGTTGTTGTCCTCCCTGATCTTGCACACCTATAAATCAATCTGGTTCTGCACACCTGCAAACCTAGATCCTGCACACACATGCACCTGTAGATCAATGATCTTACTTACCATGTAGATCTCCAAACGTGGCCTTGCACACCTGCTGACCAAGATCCTACACACCTAAAGAACCCTTATGATTCTCCAAATCAGCACCCACACTTGGCACTACTATGGAACTAGGAGGAACACCCTTTCTCACTTCACACACAGAAGGAGCTAACTTTGCTTAACTCAAACTAGCACACCTTTACAATATAGCCCATGAGTCTCTTAAATAGATCTCATGCAAACAATAATTAGACACCTAATTACAATAATTAGATCTACAGCTCAAGACTATAGTTAGCCTTCTTCATGCAAACACCCAGTTCGTTAATGAATTGTCCATAAAACTCATAGTTTGAACCGCACAGGTGATCGACGTTGGTCCCTGTCTACCTGGAGGTGACCGGCATCGACCGACTTCTGACCGTCATCGGTTGCTTTCTGTCTATACCCTGCCGACGTCGGTTGGCCTGACTGACGCTGGCGACTGTGACAACAACATCCTCCTCCATGTCTGCATCCATGTGAAGCTTTTAGCTCCATAACCTAACAAAAAATTGTTCATGCTTCAATCATATTACTATTTTTTTATTTCATCATAAGCTAAAATAAGCTTTCATAACACACTTTACATATGGGACTCATCAATCTAAACCATGAACTAACTACACCTGTATAACTGATAACACAAGTAAATTAAATCCTAACATCAATTTAATAAAACAACACTATATCAACTTATTTATTAAAAATGGTGTCTTAGTAGGATATGCATACCATATACAACAACTAGAAACTAGAAACACTGTATGTTTGGATAACATGACCAAACACTCATGAAAGATTGTATGTCATAATTAAGTGACCCTATATGGGCCCAAAGTATACTATATTTAAGCAAAAATGTAACATGACCCAAGTGATTCAGATATAAGAAATGTAAGCATGATAAAAATGAGATGCACACAATGGATAACATACAATCAATCTAAGAAAAATAATAATATACCCTTCAAGGAAAAAATATAATAAATGAACTATTAAGGTATAATGATCTAATAAAAATAGTGTAGCAATAAATATATCAATGTCAAGCATGCATATGGAGCCTTGCCCCAAATAGAGGCATGGTTGGAATCATGGAAACATGTAAAGTAAGTAAGAAATCATATGCATAACATGAATCATGAAAAAATAAGAGATATGTTCATTGTATAGATAATGACATGAATAAAAATGCAAAATAAATGTAAAAAATAAGGAAAGCATATTAAGCACAAGGTAATCATGCCATATACAAAGTAAACAAAACAAACAATGTCGCGAGTAGAATATAAAGAGAAAACAAAGCAATCAGAACACACTGATCATAAAATCACAAGCATGAAACACATAATATATAATAAAAATAAAGAATATACATCAATCATAGGGAAGACAAGAGAGACAAACCAATAAGAAGCATATTTAGCAATCACATCACATTTAAGGAAAATAATAGAGGCACAACAAAAAATAAGCATATGAAGAAAAAAAATCAAGAAATGTGGAATAAAAACTATAGAAGCAAGAAGAAATAACTATATAACCAAGTTAAAATAATAATAAAGTCTAATTAAGTACAACATGAACATGGTCATACATAGAAGTAGTAATAATGTAAAGGTGCATGCAATAAGCAAGATAAACCATGATATGTTAGTTTAATATAATAAATAAAATAAAATATATATAACCTAAATCATTACCAAGAATGAAGAAAAAATCAAGCTGACAAACTAAAATGAGAGAAACAATATTAACATAATCCTTAAGTTGACAAAATAAGAAAAATAACATACACACAAGATTACACAGTACACATGATTTCACTTAGGAAAATCTTTTTGGAGAAAAATGAACAAAATAACTCCTTATTTATTTTATTTACTCAACCATTTATAATACAATAATGTAATTTGAAGTTATGCATTTTCCCTAATGTATGTGTGACTATATATAGGAACATCAATAGGTAATCATCAAAGTGGTATTATAATACCATGGGTACTAGAACCATGGGCTATATAAAACATAGGATAAAACTACCCAAATACATGCTAATATGGTCCCATAGTTTTTTTGAAGCATTTCCCTAAACCCCACTAGGGGATACCAACCTTAAGAGCCCCATATTGATATGTGGTTATTGCCTCATCCAAATGATGGGGGGAAGGCCCATTTTGGCTCTATAATCTAGTATAATGTGAATCATGGAAAACATACAACACTTTTCCAATAATCTCCCTCTTATTGAATACTTCCCATAAGGGGCCACACAACCATATATTTAACAAATAAGGTAGGCCATGCCCATTGATTTTATGTATTAAGAAAATTTCTTAGTACTTGCAACCTTCATCAGTAAATCAAACATGTTCTCACCTATGTCCACCTTATCTAATAATATCTTTTTATCCACCATTTCCATTATAAAATGGTATTACACATAAATGTGTTTCATTCTAGAGTGATACTCAGGGTTATTTTTTAGAAAAATTAAACTTTAAGAGTCACAAACTATCTTTACAACCTTTTGAACAAACCCAACAATGGAAATTATCCTTTAAAGCCAAACTGATTCTTTGCTTGCCTAAGTAACTAACCTGTATTTAGCCTCTATAATGGATATCAAAACATTAGCCTATAATTTTAACATCCAACTTATAGCTCCATTAAATAATTTGAATATATACCCACTATAGATATTTGGCAATCAAAATTGCCACCCTAATCCAAATCCACAAAACCATGTAGATTCAATGTTTTATCTTCACCTGGATTAGCTTGATAACATATTGCATGGTTTGACATGCATCAAAAGTACCTAAATATCCTCTTCACCATAGTCCAATGTCCCTTTCAAAGTTTTGACATAAATCTTCTCACTACTCGCTCTACACAGGTAATGTCAGGTTTGGTTCAGACCATTACATACATCAAATTACCAACTACATAAACATATAGGACTACAAACATGCCATCAATTTATTCTTATATTTTAGAACATTATTCAACATTTAAATTTTTACCAATAAGAAAGGGGGTACCAACATGCTTACTTTCCTACATATTAAAAAATTTAGTATCATTTCGATGTACTTACTTTGGTTTAACCATAGTTTCCTGCTCACCCAATCCATTTTAATTTCCATACTCAAATATATTTTTTAGCACCAAGACCCTTCATGATGGAAATAAAACTTCAGCTCCTCATCACACAATGGAGCTCTAATACCAAATGATGAATCCAAGAATCATACAAAGCTTACAACCACAAATCTTCTTCATCACATAAGTTCTTCAAAATAACACAAAAGCTTGGCATACATGTACCAAGGAGGATCTATAAAGCTTATTCATAAAGCTTAAATCCTATTCTATCCTAGCTTAGCCTACCAATGCCATGGATTCAATCATTCTTATAGAAAATTATAAGAAGATAAGAGCATGAGAAAATACAAATGAAGCCAACAAATCACCATTCTCTACTTGGAGGGACTATTTATTAATAGGAAAATTTGTCTCCACCATGTGCTCCACTTTATATTACACCCCACCAACATGTGCCATTCAATTGGTCTCCCAATCCACATGGGTGGTCAATCAGGAACAACAGTCCTAAAAAGCTAAAGTATCTATTTTTAACTAAATTTAAAATCATGATCATAATATCCCACATGGAAATGCACTGTACTTCAATCATGTCAATCAAAAATAAGTCACCCATGTGCCTTGATGGATAATGATGCCCCATGCCACCTAGTCAATAATAATAGTGTTTATGACACCTCATTAGTGAATAGTCTTAACATTAATAGTGTTTATAACACCTCATTAGTGAATAGTGTCAACATGAATAATGTTTGTGACACCTCATTAGTGAATAGTGTCCCACAACCCCATCAATATGAATAGTGATTTTTTCTCACTTCACTTCATATCAAATTGAGATGATTACTGAGACTTGGCTTGGCTGGTCATTCCTTATTATTACCAATCAACAACATGTCATCCACATATAATACTATGATAGTAAAATTTTCACTTTCCTATTTAAAATAAACACATGGATCAACTTTGCTTTTTTGAAGCCCAAGTCCCAACACATATTAATGAAATTTTTGGTTTCACATTCTTGGGTGCTTCAAACCACATAGAGACATTTTTATCTTGCACACTAGATCATCCTTTCCATTTATGTTAAATCTTTTTGACTACATCATGTATATTTCCTCCTCAAACACACCAAGTTAAAAAGTTGTCTTTAGATCCATTTATCCTATTTATAGATTGAAATAAACATCAATATCTAGAAGAAATATAATTGAATTTAATTTAGCAACATGAGAAATAATCTTATAAAAAATGATTCCCTCTACCATAGATAATCCCTTTGCTACAAGGCAAGATCTATACCTCTTTATTCTCCCATATACATTGTACTTCTTAAGTACCCATTTGTAGCCAACACATTTTATTTTAGGAGGTAATTTCACCAAGTCCCATGTTTGATTTTTTATATCTAAGGACTCCATTTCTTCCTCCATATCCTTCTTCTATGATTTAGTTTATCTTGAGGTGAAAACCTCCTTTGTAGTTTTAGGATCTTCATTAGTAATAAATAAACTTGATAAAAAGATCACATAAAATAGTTTAGGTCTATACCTATCAAGTGTCCTCACCTAATTTGATATTCTCAAGATTGGAGTTTATGAATTTACATATTCTAGTTCCTTCTCCTCAACTTCATTTGAATCTTCCTCTTACAACTCTTGCTCTAGTTCATCTTCTACAATTGCATTGAATTCATACACTTCTCCATATTCTTATTCAAATTAAATATGTTTAGGTTCATCCTTTGCATATCCTTCTTATTTTGGAACCCAATTTACATCTCTAAAGATAATATTAAGACTATAAACAATTTTGTTTGTTGAAGGTTCCATAGCTTATGTCCCTTCAACTAGTAACATATTTAA
This sequence comes from Torreya grandis, assembly GCA_037957365.1. NCBI lineage: Eukaryota > Viridiplantae > Streptophyta > Pinopsida > Cupressales > Taxaceae > Torreya > Torreya grandis. The sequence continues at coordinate 4,359,596 of JARHVA010000516.1, forward strand.
TAAAGATACATTTTATTTATTTGATACCAACTTAGTCAGTTTTGTATTTTTAGTATACATATAAACATCACAACCAAAAAATCTAAGATGTTTGAAAAAGGGTTTATTTTCAGTCCATACTTCCTATGGAGTTTTATTAACTAGAGTTGATGTGGGTGATCTATTGATCAAATAACAAGCAGTTGTCACTAATTTTGCCCAAAAATTTCTTTCCAATACTATGCCATTGAGATTGCTTCTCACCTTATCCATCAAAGTCCTATTCATTCTTTTTGTAACTTTATTTTGTTATGGTGTATATGGAGTTGTCTTTTACCTTTTTATTCCACAGTCCTTACAAAATTGATCAAAAGCACTTGAGTAATATTCTTCACCATTGCCACTACTCAAGACCTTAAAGATATTATTCTCTATCTGATTTTAAAAAAAATCCTTAAAATTATTAAAAACCTTATATTTAATCTTGATACAATAAACCCAATTTTTTCTTGAGTAATCATCTATAAAAGAAACATACTACAAATATTTCCCTAGTGATGGAACTTTCACAGGTCCAACACATCACAATGCACTACATTAAAAATTAATTTTGATTTGTAGCACTACTAGGAAAATTAATTTGAGTTTGCTTACTAGACATACAATGCTCATAGAAATCAAAGTTTAATGGGAATTTATAAATTATTTCATCCATAACTTTATATTTTAATGATCGAAGGCCTTTGTCTTTAATGTTTTGCATCCTTTAATGCCACAAAATCATATTTTTTTATAGGAAATTTAAGAGTCTAATATGAAATATTGTTCACCTCAAGAACTATTAGAGTTGTGGCCAGGATCACTGGATCATGCGGATGCACACATTCGTGATAGGTGCAAGATATATAAGCACATAACACACAACTACAAGCTAAATGAAATCAATAGGATAATATTGCATAAGATAATTATGAGACAACATACAAATATTCCATTAAGAAAATCTCATAAATGTGAGGTGTACATATAAAAGAGTGATGAGTAACTATTCCACAAAAGGTTGTCAAAGACCCTTAAAATAGAATCATAACTCCTCCACAAATGGTGGTCAAAGACCCTTAGAATAGAAAAGTAGCTACCATAACCAAAATATATAGTCAAGGGAGTTACTTCCTAGTCATCTGGTCAAACTGTACACCTAAGCAAGCTTATCCAAAAAGTAGGAAAACTCCAAGCAATGGAAGAAATCCCATAATAAATAAATATGAAAAAAACCCCTACTCTAATGAGAACCACATAAATATTACATTCATCACTTAAAATGATTTCCTCAAGCTTTAATAACATTCTTGTATGGACTCCTCTTGCTATTACCTATTATCCATGAACCATCTTCCAACTGTCTATTAAATACTATCTACACACCCACATCATTCATCTTACTTACATATATTATACTTTTAGTAAATATTGAAATGTGCATAACACCAAAGAGGTTTTAAACCCTTCCATATCTAAACCTCAACTTGATTCTCCCTCAACCTATGATCTTATAGGTTAAGTTGTATCCTAATAAAACATCATCTCTATTGATATTTTCATATTCACATAACCACTCCCTGTGAGGGGTCATATGAAAAGAGGCACCCAAGTCAATTAACTTTGTACCATCACATGGATGTGAACTTTAATTTTTCAATAATAAATCCCTTGAGACTTCACTAAAGGGATTTTATTTTGTAGACAAATAATCATTAGATGACTTACTCTTTTCAACATTTTTAGATTTGTAGTGTTTCTTAAAATGCCTCCTTTTATCATAGTGTTAACATTTTGTCTTTTCTTTTTCTATAACATTAGATTTACCTCTAGACATTGACTATCCTAATTTTATTTTATTTATTTATTGTGAATGATCTATTTTAAAAAAAATATCCTTTTTTTGATATTCCTTAACAAATTTCTGCCTCATTTCTTTTGATAATAAGGTTCCCACTATGTCCTCAATTTTTAATGTCAATGCAATAATAGTTATTTCCATAGCTAGATTTATACAAAGGGTTGGGCACAAAAAAAAGAAAAGTAATATTTATTTTTTATCAATTTTAATTTCAATATAAATTAACTAACTTACCACATTATTTAAAGTATTAAGATGTTCAAATATAGAGTCACTGTCATTTATTCTCAATGAATACAATTTATTTTGGAGAAAAAACTGTTTCACTAGAGACTTTATTTGATACAAAGTTCCCATCTTCTCCCATATTTATTTATAAGTTTTTCACATTGAGACATTTAGAAAAACTTAATATAATAAGCGTAATTTGATTAAAATCTTTGCCTTCCTATCAACATTTTCCCAATATTCTATGTTCATACTTGTAGGTTGCACTCCTGATACATCAACCCACTAATCTTTGTCCATGATATGATCTTCCATAACTTAATATATTATTTGTTAAAATTTTAAATATCTATCCTTGCGCTTCCCATCATTCTCCTATACTTGTAAATTTATCACACACATAATTCCTACTCAAACAATAGTTTATCATAGGTTAAGTAAATCTTAACTCTTCACACAAAGCTAAGACCTAGCTCTGATACCAAGTGAAGAGATAATAGACCCGATAAACTATAATGAGAGAGAAGAAATACTAACATAATCCTTGAGATAACAAAATAGGAAAAATGGAATACACTCAAGATTACATAGTACACATAATTACACCTAGGAAAACCCTTTTAGTTTAAAAACCCAACATAATAACTTATTTATTGTATTAACTCAACCATTTACATTAAAATAATTTACTTAATCTAATAAGCATAATTTGATTGAAATCTTTGCCTTCCTATCGACATTTTCCCAATATTTTATGTTCATAATTATAGGTTGCACTCCTGATACATCAACCCACTAATATTTGTCCATAATATGGTCTTCCATATTGAGATTCCACAACTTAAAATTTTGATTGTTATAATTTTAAATATCTATCCTTGTTCTTCCCATCATTCTCTTGTACTTGTAAATTTATCACACACACAATTCCCACTCAAACAATAGTTTATCATAGGTTAAATAAATCTTAACTCTTCACATAAAACTAAGACTTAGCTCTGATACCAAGTGAAGAGATAGTAGACCTAATAAACTATAATGAGAGAGAAGAAATACTGACATAATCCTTAAGCTAAAAAAATAAGAAAAATGGAATTCACTCAAGATTATATATTACACATAATTTCACCTGGGAAAACCCTTTTAGGTTAAAAACCCAACATAATAACTTATTTATTGTATTAACTCAACCACTTACATTAAAATAATGTACTTTTAAGTTTTCTCCCTATTGTATGTGTAGTATATATAGAAACATAAATAAATACTATTTGAAGTAGTATTACAATACCATGGGTATCAAAACCACATGCTATATAAAACATGGGCTAAAACCATCCAAATACATGCCAATATAGTCCCATTTTAGCTCTATAAAATAGTAAAGTGTAAACCATGGATAATATACACCATATTTCCAAAAATATGCCCCTATAATGCCCCTATAATGAGCATGAAAAGTGCTCAAAACCTACTAAGAATCCATAATCATATGCATTTACATGCTGTATATAAATCAAGCATTAAACTCAACCATATTATTGGTGGCATATATATATGCAATACACTATTAATAATAAACACACATGGATCACAAGAATATAAATACATACCAATGCAAATCAATCTACACATAAACTAAATAGAGAGCATTCGACTTACAAAATAAGAGGCTTGTTGGATAAGTTAAGAAGTAATGATAGGATATCCAAAAGAATTATCATAAGGTATAAATAACACTTAAATAATCAATACTACTAGAGTCATATGTAGAGCATGGTGGAACCCATAAAAAATCATAATTATAATATTTATTTGTAATATTATTTGTTGTGTAACTAATTTATCTTTTACATTGGTTTTATTTATTATTTCATGTTTGTCTTTGAGACATAGTATGTGATGATCACAACTTGATTGTAGTTGACTATGCCTTTATATTTTATGCATCCTTACTTTAGGTAAATGTTTTAATGACCCTTATGACACTTTTATGTATACCACTTCATCCTTAGTTTGTTGTTTTTTGAAATATATATCTCTTTGAATTGTAACCACATAACCTTGATGTATAAATTTAAACATTAACGCACAATAGAAGGTATTGCTTATATTTTATGTATCCATGGTCATCCAAGATTTTTTTTTAATAATATTATAGTGGGAACCACATGACTTAGAGTTTGAATTGTCTTCATTCCCATTATAATAGGTATAATAACACAACCAAGTGGTTCCCTTATAATACCATCATACCTTGTGATAACAAATGAAGTACATGCTAAATCATCTAAGCCGAATCAAAGGCTATATATATAATTCTTAGTGCATCTATTCAAATTAAAACCATTATCAACCATTATGCCATATTTTTATTTTAAATTTATAAATTTTTGCATAGATAGTGGTATACCATATGGAGTATCATGTGGCATGTCCTCTTTACTAAATACAATTGGAATAAATGTTTATTTTGTCTTAGATAAATATTTTTCTCCAAAAAAACCACAATTAATGTTTTTTGTATTCCATAGTCATTTTTTTATACTTTGGTTTATCTACCATATAGACATTACTATTACAAGTTGATTTCTCATTGTGATTAGATGTTTTGGTAATCGTACTTGAATTATATATGTTTATTTCAATTTCATTTGACTACCAACAATTAAATATTTTTTAAAGTGATACAATTATTTGTAGAGTACCCTTGAGGTCTATGAAAATCATAATATACATTGGCATCAAATTATTTAGGCAATAATTTTGAAGCATCAAATTCCCTTGATGGTTGTAATGTAATCATGTTGCATTCAAGTAACTTATTCAAGACATTTTGATTACTTTCACTTAATCTTGTAAATTTACTACACTCATTTTGTTGGTGTAGCATAAGATTATTGTATGGTTTCTCTATATCACTAACCATTTTTTTAGCATCATTCATGTGTTGAAACTCATGGTTATTGCTTTTAACCTTGAAACTTGGCTTATTTTGAAATTTTGAAGTAATTAGAGAATTGGATTCATATTTAAGCATAATTACCTCTAAAATATTGACTTCAAAGTGTTTAATTGTATGGCAAAAGTTATCAAAATATTGACAAGTGTTGAAAGTGATTTTGTCTTTGATAATTGATAGTAGACTATAATAAAGATGCTTTGAATTTCAATATCTAGTGGTTGATATGACATCTAAGTTAAATTGAAGCACATAATATTTACTGTATGAACATTAGGTGATTTTATAAGGTGATCTAATTATATAAATGTAAATTTTTAAATAATATTGATTCCAAAATAAGCCAATAAATCATTAATTAGAGGCACAAAATCATATATAGAACACATGGTAAAGTATATAATCAATCAAGTACATAGTCACTTAATATTCTTGGAAGTAGCCAAGTTAATAATTTATTATCATGAGAAATGTATAAGCAAGAGGAATAAAATAAACTAATATGGTAAGAAGTATCTCCTTTTACATTATATAATGCCAATTTAGCAGGAATAAAACCAATTGAAAAAGAATAAACAAGTACATTATGAGCTAAAGGGTTTATAAGTATACCATGAGAAGAGACCAAATCACTTAGATTTTGAGATCCTTGAGAAATAAAATTAAGTCATTTTTATACATCATGAAATAGTAATCATTTTTGAAAATATTGGGAAAAGTTTATAAATTATAGACGAAACAATCAACAATTGTAGATAATATAAAAAATCCCTACCGAGAAACTAAAAGAACAAAAATAGATCAAATCCATAGCCCACACAGGCACCTAAACAAAGTAGAATCCCTTAAGGAGACAAAGTTCACAAAGTTTTACAAAAGATCCACCATGAATAACAAGAAACTAGTATAGAACACCAAAGGAAAAAATAAGCTAAGAATGAGATGGAGTGAAAATCATCCAAATTAACACTAAGAATCTCAAGCTTGAACCCATCCTTGTTAACCTCAGGTCTCATTAAAACATTTTATATAGATTGCATAGGTCCCATGTTATCATACAATTTATCACCATTATCTTTTCCATATATTAACAACTTATTTTGATGTCACACCCTTTTGTTGCACCTCATGCAATATTTCATTAATATGTCTATGTAGAATTTCATCCACTTTGTATTGGGAATTTATTATTTCATAAAATTCACTTCTTTCCACAAAAATATGGTTTCCATGTTCATATTTAGGCCCAAACAACTCCTCACTAGTAACAAGAACATTATGTAAAAATTGAAAGCATTAACACTAGCTTGACTACTCTCCATATTGGTAAGATACTGATTAATGGCTCTTAAAACATTCCTTTGAGAATGAAACTAAGGATATCACTTTAAAAACACTACCATCTATAACAATCATATAATCCATATTCATATCATCTTCCCATAGATTAGTGATTTGGGGATCGACAAAGACTCTGTGGATAATCTACTTAAAATGAAATTAAGAGGACTATGAATGGAAGTGAATTTATGGATGACTATTAATATGAAGTGAAATACATTTAAATACAAAGGAAAGTAAGAAAGAGATGATGAACAATGTAAAAATTTAATATCAAGGTTTTATTATATTAAGTTCAATACAATCTCTGATATATCAAATGTCTAGATGTCTAAGTACTTCATAACTTCATTCTTCTATCTCTTTATTATAAATAATGGAAGTGTAAATTATTATATAGAGAAGTAAGATGAAGCATCGAGTAAACTATTACAATAATTGGTAGCATTCAATTAATAATCAAGGAGTAGTGATGTCATTGGATACCATTAGAGATGATATTAGTGCTACAATACTAACACTAAAGGAGCTATGTAATAACATAAAAGTGAAATTAGATTGAACAAACTAGTTCATAGGTGCGAGACCTACAACGCAAGCTGATGATGTTAGAAAAAAATATGGATGTGAAATAATAATAATCTTAAGTAAGATATAGTGACCTAGATCCTCCTAGACCAGTCGCCCTTATTCTAAGAGTAAGTTCCCATTACATGCAGTTGTTAAAGAATACATGGAAATAAATTGGCAACTTGAACCTATGTAAATCATTTTGCTTGGGAAGTTACTTGACATGATTTGATTATTTGGAAGAGTGGAATCTCTTATCGACATGTATTTTTGACTTGAGCATCAATGACTTGATCCAATTCTTCTAGATGTTGCAATCTGGATTGATTTTTGTCTATTAAAGAGTGTCTACATTATCTAAAGTATTCAATAGTGGTAGAAAGTAATGGCCCAAGAGATTTGTGTTAAAGATTGGATGAAACCTAATGTAAATTAAAAGATTAATCTAAAATAATTATTTCCTACTTGCTTGGTGATGGTATAGGGCCCATACCAAAGTGAAAAAAGTTTGTGGTAAGGTCTTGTTAGTCTTTATTTATATAGGTGTAGCTAGACTCGATCACCAACTTAGAAGGTGTGTGGTGTCTGATGCTTGTCATAACACTACTTGTATATTACGTTAACTTATTGAAATATAGTTTTCACTTGCTATTGAATGCGATAAATGTGCAATGAATTGAAAAACTTTGTACACCTCCCTTTGATTTGAAAGTGTTGCTATTACCAATGGTAGAATAAGATAAGTTGTGTCAATGGGTGTCAAAGGTTAGAAACCCAAGGAAACCTGAAAAGGGTTGTATGTGGTAGAGTTATGAAAATATATATTGTATTTGTGTTGAATCAAAGGTAGGATTTCATACCAAGTGTGTTTTTTCTTAGAATTTTAAACTCTTAGAATGTGAACTATCATCTATTTACACTTTCATCTGTCCATGAGTCTATGGATGAAAGGTAGTGGATTTGTTGAACTTTGTGTCTAGCATAGACCGAAGAGATCTCTAGAAATTACTTAATAACCTTGTATCTATATTAGATATGATAGTTTTTTTAATTCCAAAGTGGATCTAAACATGTTAAAAGTATAATTGAGCTATTTATAGAGTTATTATTATTTTCTTACAGAGTATGAGAATTGCCATCTTTGAAAAATTATTGAATACTACATAAATGAAATCATTACCATACTTAGTAGGAGGGTATCTTGAGAGAAAATACATGGAAATATATTTCCATAGTATCATTAGAACTGGCATAGGTGTGTAAAAATATTGCTTCTTGTTGACCAACTTGGTATTTTCACATACAATACAAGGCTTAATGTATTTGGATACATCAAACATGAGATGTGGTTAGAATAAGTGCTTATACAACATCAAAAGAGTATTTTAAACTCAAAATTTTATTAAAACCTTGACAAAATGAACCTCCCATATTATTTTTATCTTTCTACCTCATGCAAAACACACAAGTGCCCAAGTTGAAGTCTATCTTACAATTAAAAATATGAAACTAAAATACCACTAAGTAAATTATGATAGCTAGCTAAAAAATACTTGTTAGATGGATTAAATTCCAACCATGTGATATATTCATGTCTGCATGTGTCAAGTATAGAAATGAGATATTAAACTAGAGAAAAACTTAAATAATCTGTAACTAGATTGATACTTCCCTTCTTATGCTTGATGCTTAGATGGAACTGATGAAGATAAGAAGATAATTTTTGATGTCGCTCTCATTATAACTTGTTTTGAATTTGAAAGAACTAAATTGGCTTGTGATATATGTGGATAATATTCTCCTTCCCTAAAATATAATTCTTCCAATGCTTATATTCTTGAATAATATCATAGATATTATTATCATATGTTGGGTAGTTTTTTTATTGATGTGGTGAATTGTTTGCTATCATAAGCAACTAGATGTTCATGTTGAATGAGGAATGATCAAAGTAAAAATTTGAAGGCATCTGTATCAACTTCAAATGGTTGATGAATGTTTGGTAAAGTAAGTGTTGGTGTGGAATCTAGTCTACATTTTAATTAAGTATGCAACCAATTAATTTATTCATTATATAAAAATGATCTATGGTATAAAGAGGAATTATGTATAGGTAATATAGGGATTGATTCAATAATTTGCTTCATCATAGTGTGTAGGAAATTACTTTAGTAGCTAAAAAATATCCTTGTGTTCTTCCAACTTACACTTCAAATATGGGGCTTTTGATACTACTTGGTAGAAGAACTATGGTATGGATTGGTACCATAAATACTTTTATTCATTCAAATATTACCATCAAAAACACAAAATTATCACTAGATGTGACTATGTTTTTACATTGCTTGGCTCTAATAAGTGATAGTTTAGGGACTAATTCTACTATGTGGTATCTCATATCACCAATATCAATGAAAACATGTCTAAGATTTATCTCATAGACTACATGCCAATGATAAAGATATGGTTTATAAATTAAAACATCACATACTTATAATGGAATGATGTCATAAAAGACTATACCTTGGGAAGTCTTGATGTTGTACACCAATTGACACTATTGGGTGATGCATTTATTTGATACCACAATAAACAATTCAATATATTATGGTTATGGGCGAGGTGTTAGTGGAAAGTTAAATCTTTGAACTAATTTAGGATAAATCTGATTATTTTAACCTTCATTGTCAAAAATGAAGTGTATTGGTTGAGTATTGATCCACATTTGAGAATAGGATAATCTTTATGATTCTTTTATTTCCATGGGGGTAGTAGAGATGTTTATGGTACCCACCATGGAACTAGGGTCAAAATCCATGACATAATTACCTTTCTGATAGGATGTTGTGTGTATACCTACTGCTTCAAGCTGTGCAAGTAGAGTCTTCCCAACAAGACATTATTCATTGGAATGACTGCTTTAATTATGAACTAAACACCACTTTCCAGTCTTGGACTACTTGTTATGGTCATTTTATGATTATTTCTTCTTTTTTGGAGGATTTTTAGAGTTATTCCCCAATTTATAATTTTGCTTGGAGTATTTAGACAGCTGCTTGATCTGAGACTTAGAATATTTTATCTTAGTCTTGGACTTGGCATTTGATTCAAACTTGGAATATAATTTGTAGGCTTCTTTGATTGAAGATATTTGTAAGGAATCCATATCTAACTATATATTGGTCTCAATCCTAACCTATATTTCAAAATAAGATTTTGATTGGAATCCTGAATCCTAAGTTTAGACACCAAAGTATGAAAGGTATCAATGTATTGTTTCACATATTTTTCCTTGCCTTGGTACAACTGAGTGAATTTGATGTACTGGTCATCATGGTTACTATTGACCAAATTTTAGCCTAGGTCAAATTTAGTCAACCCCCTTGCATATTCAAATTTTTATAAGGTCCACAAATCATAAAATGGTCACCATGGTCTTTAATGAAGTCAAGTTATATCTTTAAGGTCATAAAATATGTTTTAAGCCTTTGTCACATTTGTCATTTGTCCTAATGTCATTTTATGCCACTTTTTGGGTCATTCTAAGGAATTTGTATGGTTTTTACATAAAATAAAAAATATTAGAGATCAGGCTAATGTACTTCATGTTATAGAATGTTAGAGAAAAGTTTTGAAATTGAAAAGTTATAGGTTCAACATTAAAATAAGATCACCTACAAAAAAAGAAGTTTTAGATGTTGTATAGACTGAAGTGACTCATATGGCATGCATGATGGCTTCAAAAAGATGTTATAACATCCCTAAAGGTTGTTTCCAAGCTCAGTTAGCTTCAACAAATCTAAAAATGTCAAAAACTAATTTCTCTCTCCTATCACTCTCTTGGATAAGTCAAGATGGGTCAATGGTTTTCACTTGGTACAGACAAGAGAAGAAGAGTTGAAGTGAGTGAAATTGGTGGATGTTATGGGTTCATGTGTAATTCTATTTCATGTCCATATTTTCAAGATTTATGGTCTGAATTATATGAAAAATCATTAATATTGTTAGCACCTCCTAACTACCTGCATAACCCCAACATCTTAGTTTTTATCATCTCCTTGCATTTTGGTGATTGGTATATGTAAACCAAGTGATTCATATAGTATTTTAGATCACATCCACCCATTTCATGTGTAATTTATTTTAGTTGGCACATGTGGTCAAGTAAGGATAGGTAAAATCATCTTTGTGTTAGAAGTGAACACCATTGAGGTCTGTACAACAGTGTTTTGATAGTTACAGGTGAAGGTGTGAAGTGAAGGTTTGAAAGGTAACTTGAAATGAACATCCTTAGTGCAATGTGTTCTCTAAAACTCATTTTATCATTTAGGTATCTGGTTTAGGGTCATAATGAACCTATATCATCACTATCATTTGTAGGTAAAATACATATTGAGTATGTATGTCTTAGAGTTTGAGTGTCAATGGTTTGTGAGATATCCAAGTTATATGTTCTAAGCTATGTAGTATATCTCCATTACCTTCATGTCCTATAATATCCTTTTGCCAATTCATGAAGGATGCTAAGTTTTCAAAATAATGAGACCATTTACTATAGTCAATTCAACACCTATAGGTGCAAAATTGGAAAAATTTACAAAGAGGGAAGTTTTAACTTAACTTATTCAAAAGGGAATCTACTCATACACAATAACATCTCATGGTGAAGGTTTATGAGCTCTGTGTAAGTATGATGGATCCCTTCTTTCAGCTAAGGCCTAGAGGTCATATCTTGACATAAGAGGAGATTGTTAGATCAAGATAGAATGAGGGTTGAGTGAGGTTTTAACTCAGTCAAGTTTTTACTAAAAGTACTCAAATAACTATAGTGTTAAGAAGCCAAATGAACCTATAAATTTAAAGTGACCTGTAGTGTACTGATGATAGTAGGATGATGCATGGTCTCAAGGCAAGAATGGGTCCATTTAGGTATAAGATGATACTAGTGACCTTAGGTCAAATTCAATCAACCCCCTTGCATATTCAAATTCTCATAAGGTCATCTAAGTCATAAAATGGTCACCATGGTCTTAAATGAAGTCAATTTATATATCAAGGGTCATAAAATATGTTTTAAGCCTTTGTCACATTTATCATTTGTCCTAATGTCATTTTATGCCACCTTTTGGGTCATTTGAAGGAAGTTGTATGATTTGTACATAAAAGAAAAAATGATAGAGAGCAAGATAATGCACTTCATGTCAGGGAATGTTAGATAAAAATTTTGAAATTGAAAAGTTATAGGTTCAATGTTAAAATAAGAAGATTACCTACAAAAAGGAAGTTTTAGATGTTGTACAGACTTAAGTGACTCATACAACATGTGTGAAGGCTACAAGAAGATGCTATGGCATTCCAATAGGTTATTTATAAGCTCAAGGAGCTTCAATAGATCTAAAAATGTCAAAAACTAGTTTCTCTCTCCTATCACTCTCTTGGACAGGTAAATAAGGGTCAATGGTTTTCATTTGGGATGGACAAGAAAAGAAGAGTTGGAGTGAGTGAACTTGGTGGATGTTAGGGATCATTATGTAATTTCATTTCATGTTCATAGTTTTAATATTTATGGTCTATACTATATGAACAATCATTAATATTGTTAACACCTCCAAACTGCCTACATAACCCCAACATCTCAGGTTTTCTCATTTGCTTGCATTTTGGTGATTAGTATATGTGAACCAAGTGATGTATATAGTATTTTAAAGTATGTACATCCATTTCATGTAGACAAAAACTTATTCGGCACATGTGGTCATGTAAGGATAGGAAGAATCATCCTTGTGTTAGAAGTGAACACCATTCAGGTCTACAGAACAATGTTTTGATAGTTACAGGTGAAGGTGTGAAGTGGAGGTTTGAAAGATAACTTGAGATGAACATCCTTAGTGTAATGTGTTATTAAACCTTAGTTGATCATGTAGGTATTTGGTTTGAGGTCATAATGAACCTATATCATCACTGTCATCTGTAGGCAAAATACATATTGAGTATGTATGTCTCAGAGTTTGAGTGTCAATGGTTTGTGAGAGATTCAAGTTGTATGTTCTAAGATATGTAGTAGATCTCCATTACCTTCATGTCCTCTAATATACTCTACCAATTCATGAAGGTAGCTAAGTTTTCAAAATAGTGAGACCATTTACTATAGTCAATTCAACACCTACAGGGGAAAAATTCCAAAAACTTACAAAGAGGGAAGTTTTACCTTAACTTCTTTGAAAGGGATTTTGATCATACACAATAACATATCATGGTGAATGTTTATGAGGTATGTGTAAGTATAATGGCTCCATTCTTGAATCCTAGGCCTAGATGTCATATCTTGACACAAGAGGAAATTGTTTGATCAAGAGAGAATGAGGATTGAATGAAGTTTCAACTCAGTCAAGTTTATACTAAAAAAACTCAAAGAACTATAGTGTTAAGAAGCCAAATAAACCTATAACTTTTAAGTGACCTATAATGTAATGATGATAGTAGGATGATGCATGGTATCAAGGTAGGAGTGAGTCAATTTAGGTGTAAGATGATACTAGTGACCTCAAAAGAATCAAAAGGTGTGAAACATAGTACTCAAACACATATGACTACCTATAGGAATCTCTTATATTCCCTAATTTCCACCTACAGTGTGACTCAGGAAACACACTAGCTCTAAGATAATGAAAGATATGCTTTGGTTGGTGAGAAAAGATACAAGATGAAGATGAACATATATAAACCACTCTCACAATGATGATATCACACTTCATGTGATTTTCATAGGTAAAGGATACATAATAAAGATGAAATAAATTGGGTTTTCAAATCTCATACTTAGTCAACCAAAACCCTATACAGTCTTGATAGACCTATGACTAGTCTTGAGAGTTTGAAATGTTGAGGGATCTAGAATTGATTTAAATTTAGTACAAAGGGTCCTCATGAGTTGTTTTAGACCTCCATGGTCTCAATTGGATAGACTAACAATGAAAGTTCTCATTATTTTATCTCAAACCAGAGGCACTCCACAAATAATATAATTACAAACCTAGTGCATCCATGTTGAAAGGATGAAATGGAGAGTATTAAGGAACTATGGGAAGATGTATAAGGTTTAACTATACATGATAAAAGGTTTAGAAGTCCATACAGTCACTATGAACACTTAGAGGTGGTCACATATTTAAAAAACATAGTTTATGCCTTTGGATCCTAGAACTAAGCATGAAACGTCATGGATTATAATGACACTAATATGATTATATGATCCTTAAAATTAATGTGAGAACCTTCATGGGATAGTGGAGGATCTACAAGAATCATTGGTTTGTAAAGAACAACTCAAATTGGCCATTTTTGGCCTAAATCTATCTTAGGGGTGTTCAGAATATAAGTAGCTAATCAAGAAGCCATTTTCTTTCACTCATATATGTACATAAAATGTGCATGGTATCTCAATACATTAGGGAGATTTTTAGGGGATCTTATAATTTAAATAAATGGAAATATTTTGAAGGTTAAGGGCTTAACCTTTATGAATTATTGTTAAGAACCTGAACAACCTAAAACCCTCCATAACCCTTATAAGATCTCGATGAGAAAGATACGGTGAGAAATGCATATAGGAAGGGTAAATTGACTTGGAAAGTGTTTTTTATCCATTTCTAACTCTTTTAGGCTTTATACCACTCATGTATTACATATTATCACTTGTACGTAAGATACAATTATCTATTTTCTATAAGTATTGAAGTGATTTAAAGGTGCAGAAGGGAATATGTGAGTGAAAGGCATGGTGGAATGTGTGTAGATATGTATTACAACTATTAAAACCTCATTATCACCTTATTTATGCATGGAAACCCCTATACTAATTTAGTTATTGCAAGCAATCTTGGACAAAATAGTGAGAATCAAGATGACTGCCTAAGTTGGAAATGAGGGGTGTGATATTGAATCTTGTAGACGTCTACCTGATGTAATATAAGACAAATAGGTTTTGATGATGTCTCAACATCTATTAAATGAAATTTATTCAACATGTACAAGTCATCATAGTGATAAATGTGTGAATTCAGGCCTAAAGGGATAGTGAACAACTGCAAGGAAGTAAATAACCAGTGTAAAAGAGAAGATCATCAGTTAAGGGGTATATAATGAATTCACAAATCTTGTTTCCATATTATTAGGTAAGGGAACATGTGTCAATGAATTATATGGAAATTTTAATTATTTAAGTGAACTCTTCATCAAGAAGAGTAGTTTTAAGAAGGATAATGAAGTGCCCATATGTCAACTTCAAGGAGATGTCACGTTTGTGATTGACACTTATTCAAGGAATATTAATGACCTATTTTATAACTCCTCTTGAATTATAATTGGTTTTAAATACTTGAAACTTGGCATGGTGAATCTTAAATGCCATTCTTTCTCTCTCCTCTCTTATGCTCTATATATTGAAGCCATTTTGGCATTGTATACTATTCACAATTGGTATGGCAAAGCCTTGTTGGTTTGACATAAGGTTTTCCATTTGAATAAATTTTTCTCAATATAGTTTATTATTTGTAATTATTTCCTAATTATGTCAAGTAGTCTATTTTGATGATAAGTGACGATGATTATTTCTCCTTGCTTCCATTCTTCTCTTGTATGCATTGTGTGAGTAACATTTCTTATAATATGTCTCATGAAGTGTATATATTTGTTAAGTGTATTTTGAAGTGAGAAGGATATTAGTAGTGTCTAATATTGGACCTCCTAGTTAACCACCTTTAGAATTTCATGGAAATTTGCCTCCATGTAGAAACACTCATACTAGAAAAACCTTTGAGTTAAGATCAGTTTTAGCAGTCTGCCTTCTTAGTGAAAATGCAATAATTTTTGTGGAGATATTTTGGTATATTATCCCCATTAGTGTAGGTTAATTTTATTTTTCCTTATTCCATTTTGACCCCTAAACAAGTGATTAGTCTAGTGAAGTACGTGAGCCTAAAAGATAGATCAAGGGAGCTATCCCATAATCTAGAGATCTATATCTTGTAGTAGCTTGTCCATATGTAAAGATAGTTACATGTTATCTCAAATTTGATTCATTAAATTCTCTAGGGTGAAAATTTGGGATATAAAAGCTCTGACACACCTAGTGGGACATGAAGCCCAAGAAATTTGTTCAAGGTGGATACTGGTGTTGATAACAAGGAGGTTGTAATAGTCTACTTCTTGTAGTATCTGGTGAGTCTAAGAATTAACCCCTGGTGTCAGATTAGTTCACTAATTCATGCCCAAATTAAACATATGATCTCTTACTAAAGTAATTCATTTTTTATTCCAAGATATTCCTCATTATTCATACAAATCAAACAGATTTGATAACACCTATCCTTACTAAAGGAGATCATACCTTGCTCATAAACCTATAAGAAAGTTATTGATTGGGCCAATATTACATAATCCTAAAGCCACCATGGCAAGGAACCTACCTTTTTTACCCTTTAATGGATATATTACTCTAATACTTTCACATTATGATGATATCCCCATATCTACCCTCAAAAGTGTTCCCTCATACACCGATGAGACTGCCATTACCCCTATTAAGCATATTAGAAATATTGATAAATTCTATAATATACATCACATAATTGAGGAGAACATATAAATAAGGTTGTTGGATTTCTATTTCAAGGGTAAATCTCTTGATTGGTATATTACATTGGCCCCTAAATCTATCGCCACATGGGATGAGTTGGGAGATGCTTTGAGGATAAGATTTGAAGACAAGAGTGACAACTTGTCATTGACTAAGAAGGTGACTAGTAGAAGGAGAGCACCTCAAGAAGTTATCCAATAATTCAACACAAGATTTAAAAAGACATGGGATAGGATCCCAATCTTGGTAAGACCTACTACACATCATGCTTTCCTTTATTATCTTAAGGCTTTTGATAGTGACATTTCTATGATGACACAATCTATGGGAGGTAACACATTCCATAATGCCTATGAAGTGGCCATTAGGGATAAAAATTATTTAATTTAGGATAGGAATATTTCCCCAAGACCTCCCATGCCTCTATTCCTTGATTTACAAACCCCTATACCTGTTGTTTCCCCCATTCCTACATCAAAACATCAATTTGCTTCCACTAGTCAGCTAAACAAATCCAATGAGGCAAAAAGAATGAGATCTCTTAAAAAAGATATTTTAAGTCTCAAAAGCATACAATAGCAATAAGTGATGCCTTTCCAAAGCCACTATCATCATAATCAGTCCTACACTAACTATCAAGACAATAAACTACCCTTTTAAGGTCATCCTCAAGGTAAAGTGTAACTAGTTTAAGCAATGTCATATAATGGCTATAATTCCAATTCTCCCTCCACCTAAAAATCATTAGTGCCTACTCAAAATAATCTTGCCCAAGATCATGATGGTTAACATTCATGGGATCAACATCATGATCCATATTCATATGTCAATGAGTCCTTCAATCAAGATTTCATGGTAAATTTAAGAACAATGCCAACCATGACCCAAGATGAGGTAGCTAATGAAGGAGAAAACAATTTAAAGAGTGTTCAAGTGGGTTATAACTTAGTTAATTGGAAGCAATACAATTCATGTTTTGTGAATTACTAAGGGTAGTTAAGAAAAGATTCAAGTCATATAGCTTCAAACATAAGGGAAAAGAGAAAGGTAATTGAAGAGGTTCAAGGGGCTGGTAATGGTTCATCAATGAGTCTTCAAACATCCCAAAGGGAAGGTATGTCTAATTCCACCCCAAATGCACAAGTAGATCAAATAATTTAGAATGTTAAGAGTTCTTTCACACCTCATAATTCTCAAGGTATAGGAATCACTATTCCTATTAGTAGATAAGCTAAGGTTAGTGGCTCTTTCACTAACATTGTATAGAAGATGAATAAGGCTCATGTGAATGTATCAATTTATGATACACTTGTAATACCTAAAAAATAAAATTGCTCCAAGAAGAGCCATCCAAACTTAGTATAGCAACCAAGTAGCTTAGTGGGAAAGAGGCAGCCTTGATAAACACATTGAATCCTAGTGAAGGTCAATAAAAAAAAGTTGATAAAGTAGATAAACCTCATCCCTTCTATCTTTCCATCATAATTATAGATGATTTGATTTATAACTGTTTGATTGATAGTAGAACAAGTACTTGTATCATTTCCAAGTAATTAGTTGATAATTTGAACTTGAAATATGAGCCTCATTCTAAGGGAATATTACAACTAGATGGTTCAACTACCAATAACATTGGAATAATTAAAGGTTTATAACTTATTCGTCATGTTTGTCCTACTTTCATCATTTATCAAGATGTTGTGGTGGTGGATGTGCCACCTCACTTTGCTCTTTGCTTGTCAAGAGAGTTTACTTCTAAGATTGGAGGATACTTGACTTTATATTGGTCTTATATGGCATTTAGGACTAGTTATGGTGTAAAGGGGTCAATCAAATCTGAACCTCTATCTAGTTTTCATGTAGAGCCATATATGCCTTATACATCTAACATGATTTACAATGTCAGTGATGAAGAAGATCCTCTTTATGATCAATGACCTCTAACACTTCTTGATGGCATATATGACTTATACCTTGATGAATCATGAGTTGTGTTATGTAGAGGGTTATGATAAAATTATAATTCCACCATCCCTATCTCTAAACTTGCTTGAATCAACTCAAGATGCTTTTCTTTATTCACTAGGTTCAATCTTCAACAAGAGACTTTCAATCACTCACTAGGTTTAATAGCCTCATTTTATATATGATTGTCACAAATCATATTTTTAAAACATTTCTAAATTTCATTATAACATACACAATTATCTCATTCATACCCTCAACTCATTCATTCATTGATTCATCTTCTTTCACTCATTCACTCACTAGCTTCACACTAGGTTCACAACTCAAGGCACAAAACACCAAATCTTGTTTTAGGTATCATGATCACATCCTACCATCATGGATAACCTTAATTTATCATAATAAACTTATCTTAACCTATTTAAACCTCTCATTCACTTTTGATCCTTCACTTAGACACCTCACCTCATTAGTAACACAATTCCCTTGTAGCCTTTTTTTCACAAATATCCTTTATATAAATAATATGAAAGTCCTCATAAATATATAATCCCATATTTTGGCACCCTCTATATTCTCAATACCTCCCCTTAAATTTCATAATCTAACTCTCTATGCAAACACTACTTCCTTTGTAAGATCCTAGCCAATTAGGCCTTTTAGCCCTCATTGCACTTGCTCAATCACCAAATCCATACTAGACCATATGTTACTAGATTAAAACCACTTAAATAATTTTAATCATGGAAAAACATATTATTACAAATTTTCATGGGTTTTCCACAGTTATAACTCAATTTATTGGGGTTTTTAGTTTCCAAACCCTAGTTAGTTATTGTAGAGGATGAGAGAGGTCAAAATTCAATATCTTTAGTTTTAGGTCATATCAAAGAAAAATGAGACCTTAATAAGGTATATTATATCAATTTACACCTTATCCAATGGATAAAAATTCTTGATCAATCTTTTTATGACTTAAAATGAGCAAAACTCAGAATTTTGTGTCCTCTTAGATGATTATGTAGGACTGCGTAAGGGTTTAATGGTTTGTTTCAATTAAAAAGGTTTAAAAAATATAAATAGGATATTATATATAATTTTTATCATTTAATCTCATAACAAGACTCAATCAACATAATAAACCATCACTTTTTCACAACACACAATCCTTCTTTGGCATTTGACTGTGTAAAATAAGGTTCTACCTGTGCAAATAGGGTTTACTCTTACATGTGAACTGTGCAATGTACACTTGATATTAGAATTTAATTAAAAATATATATTACCATACCAAAAATAATATTCTTACCTATATACCAATCTCAATGAGGACAATGATTCTCTTGACATAAATACTTCAATAAACGTCAAGATATCACATTCCTTGACTGTCATAGTCAGAACATGGGTTTTCCTCTCTAAGATATTCTATTTAGGTTCTTTAATTTTATAATGTATTAAATAAATAGTGAAAATTATCATTATTTAGTTTTACCTTTAAATGATCATACATTTTTCTTTTTTATATCAATCTTCTTCAACTTCTTTAAATCCTTCTCTTCTTGATTGTAACCTACAATCTACCACTCAAACCTGTAACAACACATAAACAATGATATGTTCATGGCATCAAGGGAATTTTCATGGAAAAATACAAGTAAGAAAAATTCACACACTTTTAATGGAAGATTAAACACACACAAACCACTTTTCTTTATTAACTTCAATCATCTTTCATTACATATACAATCCATGAATAGACTCTGCCACCTGCTTGGAGAGTTTTACATTCTTCTTTTCTTGGTTTCTCACTCTCCTTCTTGTATCTCTCTCTAATTTCCTCCTACTCTCATCCTATTATACAACTACCATTATCATGCCATATCTATGTTGGTTTTGGTAGTTATAATTCAAGACTCTCTTACAATGGCTAACTCAACGTGTGAGTGGCAGTTACACTAACTAACATGACTCTTAATATTTATATCACCTTAATTAATTAGACATAAAATGCATTAAAAAAATATTTTCATGACTCCTTTGACCCTTTTACAAATATATTATCACCTAACCACTTCATACTATGCTTATGGTCCTTTTAGGCTTAGTCTATGATTTGAATTTTCAAATTTACACTTTTTAGAGGGAAAAATACAAACACATAAAAATCACACTAATGATGACTCATGAAAATTCTAAGACAAAAAATGGACCCTATAGGATACTTCACACATTTATACCCACAAATGGACCATCTATGACCCCTAACTAACACATGAGTTTCAAAAATTGAAAGATAGTGTTTAGTTTTTAGATGCTCCTACATCATACTCCTCAGGAGGGAGAAAATTGAGTGATAACATATTATTTCTTGCCTTATAATTCATTATTTGATGATATTTAATGCTCACCTTACTGATTCTCCTTTCTTTCTCCTTTCTCCTCATTAGACTCTTGTGTTTCTACTTCCTTGTCTTGTCTATTTTCCTTGACAACTCATCCTCTACCTTTATGAGGTGTACCACCTAATGCAACACTTTATTTTTTAAATTTTCTACCTTTTCCAACTCAATTTTTCCTTCATCATAATTTTCTTCTAACAAATGGTTCTCACCCTTCATTCTTACTCTTTCTCCATGACTTCTTTCTTCATTGATCTCACTTGGTTCTTGCTTCCCTAGTGATCTTTACTCCTTGATAATGCTAGTTCCTCCTTCCTTGTACTCTAGTAGCCTCATAGGAATCTCAACATTTTTCACTTGTTCAATAATACTCTCTTTTTATACCCCTTTGTTACATTTTTCCATCTCTTGATGTCTCTTCACATAACCTTGCTAATCTTGCAAAAATAACTACTTGTCCAAATATCCTTCATCATGTTATGATATTGTTTGGCATCTTCTTGTCTTGCCATCATCATATATATAAATAAAAAACTCCATTTTAACTTCACCCATGGAATATATTACATTTTGGACTTGTTCATGCTTCAATTGCTTTCTTTCCAGTTTGCTTGCTTGTGTTTCACTATGCTGCTCCATTCTTGATTCTTATTTGAGATCACTCATAAGCTTATCTTGTTATTCACCTATATTAATCCCTTTTTATGGACTAAAAATATTTTATATAATCTCCAATTCCTCCTTAAATGTGAGCATATATCTCTCCATGATCTTCATCAAATTTTAGACCATATTATTCTTCATCTTCTTCCAAATTTTATCCTATACCAATATGTGCAGTCATTATGTCTTCATTCTTCATTAATGCTTCACCTCTATGTGAATTTTAACTCTCACCTTGCTTCCCACTTATGATCATTGGCATTATTTCCCATGATTTGTAGTCTTTGTCCATGATCACACTCATTGATTGAAAGAAATCATTTTCATACTTGTCATAAATGACTTGTTTACCTTTCCACATGTTTGTGCTCTCTTCACACTTTTCATCTTGCTTCTTAATATGGCTATTCAGATGCATCTTCATCTATTTGTCTTTTTTTTCCTCCATCATGTCTTATATTTGATTCTTATACTTTTTTTTTTCCTATTTATTTATCCTCTCTTGGAGTGTACCTACACGACTTTCCTTTTGTACCCTTTCCATGTTCTTCACAACCCATTTTATACCTTACACATTCTTAGATTGAAATTTGCTTTTTGTCTCATCTTATTCATATTTATTGGCTTGATATACTACCATGATAACTCTATGAAACCTAACCTTCACTTCTTTTCTCTTTACTTGCTCTTGTCTTTCATTTGTATTCTTGCCTTGCATAACCTCTTGCTTGAGGTTTACCTCTTCTTATACATCTATCTTCTCTATTTTCCTTCACTTTTTAGGCCTAATAGACCTTTCTATTATAAATCTTATCTACTTTCTTATTATACCTCTCTTGTGTCTTCTTATCTTTTTCTATTCCTTTATCTAGGACTTTCTTAGCTCTCTTGACTCTCACTTGGAGTCTTCCTCTTCTCTCTCTTGAGATTCAATGACATTTCCACTCTACCTTTTCTAGATCTCTTTTTATTAGTTTCAAGTCATTCACATTGGAATTATGGGTTTTAGTTTCTCTCTTCAACAATATTTTATTTCTCTATGCTGACCTCAATAGGTCATACCTTCACCATACTCTTTTCCCACAATGCCCTTGCAATGTCATCTCATGCAATCTTCATAACGTTCTTGACAATATCACATTAAAAATATTTAAAAACTAACTCAAAATATAATGAAACCAATATATTACCTTTATATGATACTAAATGATGTATAGGGTTGTGAGAAAAGTCTAATTCCACCATCCCTAGCTCTGAACTTGCTCAAATCAACTCAAGATGCTTTACTTTGTTCACTAGGTTCAATCTTCAACAAGAGACTTTTAATTGCTCACTTGGTTTAATAGCCTCATTTTATTTATGATTATCACTAATAAAATTTTTAAAACATTTATAAATTTCATTATAACCTACACAAGTATCTCATCTATCCCCTCAACTCATTCCATTCATTGATTCATCTTCTTTCACTCATTCACTCACTAGCTTCACACTTGGTTCACAACTCAAGACTAAAAACACCAAATATTGTTTTAGGTATCATGATCACATATTGACACCATGGATAACCTTCCTTGATCATACTAAAATTGTATTAACCTCTTTAAAGTTCTCATTCACTTTCCATCCTTCACTTACACACCTTAGCTCATTAGTAGCATAATTCCCTTGTAGCCTTTTTTTTCACAGTTGTCTTTTTTATGAAAAGTATGCAAGTCCTCATAAAATTATGTAGAGGTTATGGGGAAAGACTCAAACACAACATATCATATTCTCACCTAACCACATCATACTATGCTTATGGTCCTTTTAGGCCTACTCTAGGATTTGAATTTTCAAATTTACATTTTTGGAGGGAAAACTCCAAACACATAGAAATCACACTCCTGATGACTCATGAATATTATAAGACAACAAGTTGACCCTATAGGATCCTTCACACACAATTATACCCCAAAATTGGCCATATATGACCCCTAAATAACACATGAATTTTAACAACTAAAAGATAGTGTTTGTTTCCTAGATGCTCATGCATCACTGAGCAATATGGATTTGAAGAAACTGGTTTTGGTACATACATCCTCCATGAAGAATGTGATGGATCTCTTGAGGTAGATTATGATAACACTCTAGAACAAGTTGTATGGGGAAACTATCTTTTGCACATGGATGATGATATGTATATTCTAGCTATAATAAAGCATGGTAGTCCTAGTGAGTATTCAATTCTAACTGCCAAAGAAGATATTGTTCATGAACATGAACCTCAAGGAGAGATAGATGATATGTGGCAACAATTCAATGCCATTATGCAAGAGTTTGAATAGGTAAGTAGGTTTTCAACTCTTCAAAAATAATGTAGGCCTGATGATGAGGTCAAACATGAAACTAATGAGCACACAAAAGATCTTGAGGTCTCTACCAATCAAAAAATAACTTTGGTAGACCATAAAGTGGTTGATGAGCATAAATAAGACAACCTTGATGACTTCCAATAATAGACATAGATTGGTTCAATTGAATTGGAATTTGGGAGGGGTTTCATGACTCCTAATGATCATATTGAGGAGTGCCAAGTGGATATGACATAGGTCAATTAGGCTACAATCTCAAACAAGCCTCTTAGAGAGCTATATTGAGTGTTCATGAGAGCTCCAAGTCATACACTTTCATTTAACAAAGATCCAAAAAAGGTAAGTCATTTGATTACCTCCATAAGCAAGTGTTCATTAATAAACATTAATTCTATTATGGTTTATTTTCATGGATTAATAGTGATTCTAGGAGCAATGTCTTTGACCCTGGTTGAAGCAATGGAAAGTTGTCTTTCAACTCAAGTGTTTGAGATCTTGTATATATTAGGATATTTGTGTGTTTTCTTTGAGATGTTTGTGTGTTTTCCCTAAGTTCTTATTAGTACATGTGTGTGTCTTAGTGTTTTGTTTTGTGTGTTTATTTCTTATTGTGTTTGGCATGAGTTTGGTGTTTATTTAGAGGCATATTAGTGTCAATTTTAGTATATCAATGACTCATTTCCCAAGGATAGGACAAGACAATTGGTCCTGAGCATAGAAAGCATGATACCCCCTATAAATTGCCAAAATATTGACCAAATTTTACCCTAGGTTAAATTTAGTCAACCCCCCTTGCATATTCAAATTTTCATAGGGTCCTCTAAGTCATAGAATGGTCACCATGGTCTTAAACAAAGTCAAGTTATATCTTGAGGGTCATAAAATATGTTTTAAGCCTTTGTCATATTTGTTGTTTGTCCTAATGTCATTTTATGCCACCTTTTGGGTCATTCTAAGGAATTTTAAATTTTTTTACACAAAATAGCAAATGTCAAAGAGTAGGATAATGCACTTAATGTTAGGGAATGTCAGAGAATAGTTTTGAAATTGAAATTTTTAGGTTTAATGTTAAAATAAGATCACTTGTAAAAAGGGTAGTTTTAGATGTTGTACAGATTGAAGTGAATCATCTGGCACATATGAAGGATTCAAGAGGATGTTATGGCATCCTCAAGGTCATTTCTAGGATTAGGTAGCTTCAGTAGATCCATAAATGTCAAAAACCAATTTCTCTCTCCTATCACTCTCTTGGACAAGTCAAGAAGGGTCAATAATTTTCACTTGGTATGGATAAGAGAAGAAGAATTGGAGTGAATGAACTTGGTGGATGTTAGGGGTCCCTATGTACTTACATTTCATGGCCATAGTTTTAATATTTATGGTACATACTATATGGATAATCATTAATGTTGTTATCACCTCCAGACTACTTACATAACCCTAACATCTCAATTTTTCTCATTTGCTTTCATTTTGGTGATTGGTTTGTGTGAACCAAGTGATACATATAGTCTTATAGATCATATACACACATTTAATTTGGACTTAATTCTAGTTGGCATGTGTGGCCATGTAAGGACAAGTAGAATCATCCTTATGCTAGAAGTGAACACCATTGAGGTCTGTAGAACAATGCTTTGATATTTATAGGTGAAGGTGTGAAGTGGAGGTTTGAAAGGTAACTTGAAATGGGCATCCTTAGTGAAATGTGTTCTATAAACCTTAGTTGATCATGTAGGTATCTAGTTTGAGGTCATAATGAACTTATATCATCACTTTCATCTATAGGCAGAATACATATTGAGTATGTTCATCTCAGAGTTTGAGTGTCAATGATTTGTGAGAGAGCCAAGTTATATGTTTCAAGCTATGTAGTATATATCCATTACCTTCATGGCCTATAATGTCATATATAAATTCATGAAGGAGGCTAAGTTTTCAAAATAGTGAGACCATTTATTATATTCAATTCAACACCTATAGGTGTAGAATTGGAAAAACTTACAAAGAGGGAAGTTTTACCTTAACTTCTCTGAAAGGGATTCCGCTCATACACAACAACATCTCATGGTGAAGGTTTATGAGGTATGTGTAAGTATAATGTATCCCTTATTGCAGCCTAGGCCTAGAGGTCATATCTAAAAAGAAGAGGAGATTGGTTAATAAAAAGAGGATGAGGGTTGAGTGAGGTTTCAACTTAGTCATGTTTCTACTAAAAACACTCAGAGAACTATAGTGTTAATAAGCCAAATGAACCTGAAACTTAGAAGTGACCTATAATATAGTGATGATAATAGGATGATGCATGGTATCAACATAAAAGTGAGTCCATTTAGGTGTAAGATAATCCTAGTGACCTTAAGAGAATATAAAGGTGTGAAACATAGTACTCAAACACATGACCACCTATAAGAATCTCTTATATTCCCTAATTGCCACCTACAATCTGACTCAAGAAATATACTAGCCCTAAGCTAATGAAAGATATAGTTTGGTTGGTGATCAAAGATATAAGATGAAGATGAATGTGTATAAACCACTCTCACAATGATGATATCACACTTCATGTGATTTTCATAGGCAAAGGAGATAGAGAAAAGATGAACTAAACTGGGTTTCTAAATCTCATACTCAGTCAACCAAAACCCTATATAGTCCTGACAGTCTTATAATTAGTCTTGAGAGTTTGAGATGTTGAGGGATATATAATGTGATTAGGGATTTAAGTTTAGTATAGAGGTTCCTCATGAGTTGGATTAGACCTCCATGGTATAGTTTGGGCCAAACTAACAACACAAGTGCCCACTGTTTTGTCTCAAACTAGATGCACTCCACAAATAATGTAGCTACAAACCTAGTGCATCCATGGTGAAAGGATGAAATGGAGAGTATTAAGTCACTATGGGAATAAGTATAATGTTAAATTAGAGATGAAAAAAGGTTGAGAAAGCCCTACAGTCACTATGAACATTCAGATCTGGTCACATATTAAGGAAATACAGTTTATGCCTTTAAAGCCTAGAACTAGGTATGAACCCTCATGGATTCTAATGACAATAATATAATCATATGATCCATAAAACTAAAGTGAGAACATTCATTTGATAGTATAAGATCAATAAGAATCATTGTTTTGCAGAGAACAGCTCAAATTGGACATTTTTGGCCTAAATCTATCTCAGGGATGTCCAAAATGCAAACAACTAATCGAGAAACCATTTTCTTTCACTTATATTTGTACAAATAATGTGCATGGTATCTCAATAACATAGGGAGAGTTTACATGGGTCATATAATTTAACTCAGTGGAATTGGTTTGAAGGTTAAGGGCTTAACCTTTATGAATCATTGTTAAGAACTTGAATGACCTAAAACCCTACTAAAAACCTTATAAGATTTTGATGAGAAAGATATGGTGAGAAATGAATCAAAGAGGGATAAATTTAATTGGGAAGTGTTTTTTATAAACTTTTAAATCTTTTAGGATCCTTACCACTCAGTTTTTCTATACTGTCACTTGTATGGATAAGTTAAATTCTCTATTTTTTTGTAAGTATTGAAGTGATTTGAAGGTGTAAAAGGGAATAGGTGAGTGAAATTCATGGTGGAAGGTGTGTAGAGATATATTACAAATATTAAAACCTCATTATCACCTCAGTGATGCATGAAAACCCCTTTTCTAATATGGTTATTTCAGGCAATCTTGGACAAAATAGTGAGTAGCAAGATGACTGCCTAAGTTGGAAACGAGGGGTGTGATATTGAATATTATAGAGATCTAATTGATGGAATAGAAGACAAATAGGTTTTGGTGATGTGTCTCACATCTCTAAAATGAAGTTTATTGAACATGTACTGATCATCCTAGTGAAAAATGTGTGAATTCAGGCCTAAAGGGTTAGTAAACAATTGTAAAGAAGTGAACAACAAGTTTCAAAGAGAAGGTCATAAGTTGAGGGGCATATAATGACTTCACAAATATTGTTTTCATATTCTAAAGTTAGGTAACATGTGTCAATGAATTTTATGATAGTGTTAAATAGTTAAGTGAACTCTTCATCAAGAAGGGCAGTTTCAAGAAGGATAATTAAGTGCCCACATGCCAACTTAAAGGATATTTCATGTTTGTGATTGACACTTGTTCAAGGAAACTTCATGATTTGTTTTCTAACTCCTTCCATTGAATTGTAACTAGTTTTCAAGACTTGACACTTGGTGTTGTGACTCTTCAACATCACTCTTTCTCTCTCCTCTCCTATGTTCTATAT
The DNA here is from genome assembly GCA_037957365.1 of Torreya grandis. Classification (NCBI taxonomy): domain Eukaryota; kingdom Viridiplantae; phylum Streptophyta; class Pinopsida; order Cupressales; family Taxaceae; genus Torreya; species Torreya grandis. The sequence goes on from JARHVA010000516.1 coordinate 4,387,871, forward strand.
ATTGAAGCCATTTTGGCATTATAAACTATCCATATTTGGTATGGAGAAGCCTTGCTAGTTTGACATCTTATTTTTCCTTTGAATAAATTTTTCTAAATCTGGTTTAGTCTCTACGATTCTTACTTAAGCATGTCATGTAATCTATTTTGATGATAAATAATGATGATTGTTTCTCCTTACTTCCATTCTACTCTTGTATGCATTATGTGAGTAACATTTCTTCTAACAAGTCTCGTGAAGTGTATATTTTTGTTAGGTGTATGTTGAAGTGTGAAGGAGATTAGTAGTGTCTAAGATCAGACCTCCTAGTTACCCATGTTTATAATTTCATGGCTATTTGCCTCCATGTAGAAACACTTATGCTAGAAGAACCTTTGAGTTAAGATTGGTTTTAGCAGTCTGCCTTCTTAGTGAAAATGCAAATATGTTTGTGGAGATATCTTTGATGTGTCACCTCCATTAGTGTAGGTTAATTTTATGTTTCCTTCTTCCCTTTTCACCCTTAAACAAGTGATTAGTCTAGTGTAGTGTGTGAACCTAAAATATAGATAAAGGGACCTAGCCCATAATCTAGAGATCTATCTCTTGTAGTAGCTTGTCTATATGCAGAGATAGTTCCATGTTATCCCAAATTTGACAAGGTCTCATTGACTACTATAGCTTTAAAATTTTGGATATGAGTATGTTGCTTGAGAAGTAGAAAAAAATGATCAATAATGCTTACTCATTCACATGCAGTATGTTTTTATGAATCTTTCTATTATAGTTTCAATGCATCCTATATCATTTTCTTAAACAAATCTGAAGTTAGCACCATTGAACATTTGTCTCCAATTTGAGATCATGAAGTAAGGTATGATGAAGGGTCATAGTTTTTGCACTCTAAATTCATATAATCATACCTTTTATGAATAGGAATACAAATAATGACATGATTAAGATACACCATGATACCAATTAGAAATGATATGAAGTGTGTATACTTTAATATTAGTAATATAGGGCCTAGGATGAGACCTAATGGATAACATACTTAATTCAATTAAATAGGGTTATGAATAGAAGTGATTTTATATATGACATAGAGTATGACATTGTAATACATTCAAAGAATAAGGAAAGCAAGAATGATATGACATCTAATATAGAATTTTAAAAATAAAGTTGTATTATGCTAAGTTTTGTATAATATTTGAGAGATCATATGTCAGGATGTCTATGTAATTCTTCAATTCATTATTCTATCAATATATTACAAATAATGGAAGTGTACATTATTATACATAGAATAAATATGAAGCCTTGGTTGAACCATTACAATAGTTTATAGTAACCTCTTCATAATTGAAGAGTGAATTGACATCATTGGCTACCATTACTAATGAGTTTAGTGATATAGTATTGAAACTATAGGATCTATGCCATAATGTAAAATTAGAATTAGATTGAACAAATTGGCATGTATGTGCGATATCTACTTCCAAATAAGCTGACATTAGTGCAGGGAAAGATGTGCACCAATGATAATCTTCAGTGCAATCTAGTAACCAAAATCCTCTTAGATTGATCATGTTTAAATATTAAGTAGAATGTATAAGTTACTAGGTCCCACATAGGAAAAAAGGGTTCTCATCTGGTCTATAGTTATGGTTTTCATCCTAGACAATAACTCTAGTGACTTGACCAAATTTGACTTTTAGGTCAAATCGAGGCACCCCTAGGTAAAAAATTGACTTTTAGGTGTTTTAGGGGTCTAATACATATGTAACAAGGTGTTTTATAGGTTAATTAATGTCATTTAATGTTATACTAGCCTTAGTCCTTAGTTATTATAGTCCTTTTAGTTATTTTGGGTCATTTTGAGGTCAAAAAAGGTACATTTAATGACTTGTACAGATTTATTGGGAAGTGTGAGGGTTTAAAAATATGATGTCACATAACATGTGTTTCAAGAGGTCTTAATAAAATGAAATAACTGAAAAATGGTAGGTTCTTCAGTAGGAAGGGTAGTTTTCTTATAGAAAAAAGAGATTTTAGTACTTGTATAGCTCATGGGGAAGTGTGCCACATGGGAAAAGCTCATGAAACATCCCTTAGTATTAATAAAACTCATATCAGTGATTGACATGCTTTGAAAGTGCCATTTTTGAGCTAAAACCATTTTACTCTTATTTCACCTTTCTTAGCATGTAGAAGTGACCTTCAGGTTTTTGCTTAGTACGAACAGCTAAAGAGGTTTAAATTCAAACAATTTTGGGAGGTTGTATTATGATAATATAAATTAATTTAAATATAATTATTTTTAATGATGTTGGCTTGTGATACATGAACCATCCTCATGAAGTTGACTATACTTTTATGCCTACTGTTTCATGCACCCTACCAGTTTTGATCTATTTTGGGCTAGTACGTATGAACCAATTGGTGATATTGGTTATAGAAGATGTTGTATTCCTAATAATATTATATAAATTATTGGTTTTAAGTTTCATTATGTTTTTATGAGAAAATTAGCTTAGGTTGCAAGAGGAAACACTTTTCTATGCAATAGGTAGTTTTTATCATGTTCTAGTTTCTCATGATTTGTCAATGGATCCAAAGAGTTGGGATAGGTTATTTATTATGTTTAAAATATGATTTAATCTCATGGACTCTCAATTTCATTCTAAAAATCATACTTCATGATATTGCATTCACAAAGATCATGTAGCTTGTTCACGCTATGACTGTCACACACAGTCAATATTAGTAAATCACATGTTTGAAACCTATATGACATGTACATATAGGTGTGTTTAAGGTTTTTGAATTTTGGGTGTATCTTTTATCAGAATGAATTGGTGATCAAGCTTCCATATGGTGCTATAAAATTGGAATTACAGTCTTATGCATCCTTTTTTCAGTTAGACATCCATGAACATGCTTACGTATAGGTGCCAACAAGAGGTTTCAAATGTTAAAACATGGCATATAAGTTTACATAAATATAGTTATAGAATTATATATTGTTTAATTTATTTTAAATAACATGGAGAATTTTATAGGGTCAATTTCATGATATCAATGCCCATCACACCAATCTTGCTATCTAGCTGCATATAACTCCATCTTCACTTATAGGGGTCCTGATAGAAACCAACAATATTGACATGAGGTGTATAATATAATTAAGGTTTTTTAAGTGTGAAATATCATTTTAAAACTTTTTAAGAGTCCTAAACTACATTAAAACCTACAAACTATGCACATTGCTCACAAGACCATTCTCTGCCTGCACTGTGAAATGAATACCTATAGGTGATAAAGGAGGGAATTAAAGAGTCATCTTGAGGTGTTTTAGTATAAAATGGATCCATTTAAAATCTTGTTATGTTTTGAAAATCATGGTATAACTTCTTAAAAATTATAGGTTGAATAGATGGGGTTGAAACTTTGATCAAACATAAAATGACTAATATAGGGACACTTTCCCTAAAAATGCAAAATAGAGGTCAAGAAGGATTTTTTGAATAACATATGACATGGTTGAAATGATATTTAAATCATATATATTGGTAAAACATATGTCCTCTATAATGGAAAAGACCTCTACCAAATATGAGAGTCAGAAAGTGAGGAGAGGATGGATTTTTAGAGCCTTAAAGTGGCCTTGAAAAACACTAAAGGTCTACATTCTTTTCTACAATTTTAGAAGTTTGAAAGACATTTGCATTAATCAAGCAAAAAAATAATTCCATCATGGATAAATTCATCTCATGAATTGGGTGGTGAACATAATGGAATGGATACCATAATTATAGGGTTGATGCATGATTTTCAAGTTTCATGAGTGTCTACAGGTAATATAAATAGTGAGCCAATATGGGTGTTTAGGTGTTGATTTAGATCACTAAAACTAAATTAAATTATAATATAATGTGATGTGACCTCAAATAATTTAAGGGAGGTTCCCAAACATCATAACCAAGCCCAATCGGAGCTATATACACCTACAGGGATCAATAGACAGGGGTGTCTCAGTCATGGCAAGAAGAAACCCAGTTATGAACACAAAGAACATACAAGGTGAATACATTGTATAATAATTTATAATTTTTTTCTCATGGTTTAATGGAGAGTCTCTCCATATCATTACCAAACCCCAAATGAGCTAATACACAACTACAAGTAGAGTTTCAAGGAGCAGTCACAATCAAACAGGAAACTCATTCACCTAGGCAGGAGTGTAAAGAGTATGTGGAGGTTAGAGTGATAAGTGAGATAGTAATAATTTTAGTATAGTTTTAATAGTATCATTATACCCTCATTAATTATGAATGAGGTAGATAAAGGTTCTAAAAATGTACATACAACCCCTACTTAGGCCCTTGTACACAATCAACTCTTCACAGTCTGCCTTTGAAGGAACTAGTCTTGGAATTTGAAGTTTTGAGGGGTCAAATGATATGACCTAAGCCTAAATTTTGGTGTGGGATGTCCTAACCACTTTATCAAATCCATAAAATGTTCATTTTCTCTGAGAAAAGAGGGGAAGTACCCCCTATTTTGTCTGAGATAGGGGATACTTCCCCTCATGCATACACTATCAGTTGGGGAAGAAGGGTGTTAGGATGTGATAGGGAGATAAGTATACCTTAAAAATAGATGAGATAGGTTAAATTATACCCAATAAAACATGGGAAATAAATTAAATAATAAGGAATTTCATTAGAGGGGTCTAAATCTCTTAAGGTTGCAGACTGGTCCATGAGGGATGATTAAGCCTAATGTTCAATCAAGGGTTTAAATTCATTTCTAGCCTTAATTATGACTAAAAATATATTTTAACATGTTTTTAGGACCATATGAAAGGTATTTGGGCATATATTTTTTAGGGGAATCCATGAGGAGCCATTTTGGGTTTCAAGGACAACTCAAGCCTAATAGGCAAGATTTAGGCCTAAATCCAAACAAGGTACCAAATTATTTTTAAACCTTGTAAGAATATTTAAATTCATTTGGGAATGTTATTAGGGTCACTACAGAATTTTATGAACCATTGGGATGCAAAAAAACCATAGAAAAAGCCATTTTTGGACCTTAAGACAATTCAGGCTTGTTGGAATGGATGGGGGAGTTCAATAGGTTAGGTGTAAAAGCTCACATCTTCTTGGAGGATTTTCATGGAGGCCATAGGAGCTTAGGATGTTGATGAAGGTCTTGAAATATGAATTTATGGATTTTTTTGCAAGTTTGATGTCAAAGCTTTATGAATGAACCTTAAGAGGTCAAACTGCTCAAAACCCTTGCTAAACCCTTACAAGGACTAGTTTGGAAAAATGGAGTTAGAAAGTTATTATAATGAGATATTTTGACTATGATGGTGATTTAAAATTTTATAGGGCTCCATAGATATTATCCCCATACTTTTTACCTATACTGACTTATATGGATAGGGTACAAAATAAGCTTTTCTTGGTAGTTTTATACATTGTACAGGCTACAAGAGGATTCTAAAGATGAAATAAAGTTTGGATGGAAGATTATTACTTTTAATAACTCCATAATTTAATTTAATTCCTTTAAGAAACTTATAATGGTTTGAAAAATAGCTCTCATTTTATCTAGTCAAAACTGACATAGTGGACAAGCTAGTGAGAAGGATGGAAAACTCCAAGTGAGGTGATTTTAAGGTGTGCCTGATGATTCTAAGAACATGGTGTGTATTTAAAATTTTCATAAAATACATACCATGAATTTTAATGAGAAAATAATGTCAATTTTTAGGCCAAGTGTGTAGGGTGCATGAAAGAGGAGTTTTCTTGATAGCAGATGATGATATCTCATTTTGGGATGATTTCAGAGGACCATGATTGCAACCAATGCATGGAGTGGCATGTATGAAATTATTATCCTTCATTATAATAATTTTAAATATTTATAATCATTTATGAGGCATTCAAACAAGGCTAATCATGAAGGTAATTTTTTTGAGCCAAAATGAGGAGTTTTATGCCACTTTGCAAGAGTTTGATGACTTGTATGGACACTTGATCTCCCTGACCTAGCATGGTTCATCCCATATCATATTATCATGCAAAATTAACTTATTTTATTATCTTTACAAGTTTCCTTTTTATCCTTTAACTTCTCTATTCTCTTCTCTCTCTCAAGTTCTATAAGAACTAGCCATTTTGGCCGCTGTAACTTATGCTCCTCATGAGTATGGCAAATCCATGCTCATTTGTATACCATTTGATCAATAAGACTACTTATTTTTACCTCTTCATGAATTTTCATAGTTTTTTTAATTTGAATGTTGGATCTTGTTTAGTGAAGACTATAGATTCCTTAACATGTTGTCTCATTCTTGTATTCTATTTGCAGTTGGAAAGCTTCTTCTTGTAGGGCATGTGAAGTGTTCTAGAAAATTTCAAGGATTGAGTGAATTAGTCTTTTCATTAGTTCCATTCAAGTCCTATTATCTAGTACCAATATATTTACACATTCATCCATAACCTCATAATGTAACATTGATGTGAGAAGATGTAGATTGGAGAAGTGTATATTCAATTTATCCCTTGATTTCATGTGTAACATGCTACTGGTTGGAAGTCATCATCTATTTAGGTGTATCACCTCCATTTGGTTAGTTTGATTTAGTTATTTCTCTCCCTTTTCCCCTCAAAAGTTAAAGTGTAGTTGTGACCCTAAGTGGTACATCAAGGGAGATAGCCCTATTTAGAGGTTCACCTCATACTTAGGCTATCCACAATCCTAGAGGTGTTTCCATTGTGCCACTTGGATGATGAGAGCTTTTACATCTCCTAAAAGAGTGAAAATAAAAGTGACAACATGACCTTAGGAAAGCTAACAGTATCCTTAAGAAACTTAGGGTCCACATTGATGATACTAGATTACAATAATTTTGAAACTCACCTCTAGGAGCTTTCATCTGTATGTTAATTTGCACAGAGAGCACATGGACTATGAATTCACTATTTAAGTTAGTAAGGTCTCTTCTTATTCCTTGAAAAACATAATTATTTATATATTTCTAAAGAAACCATAAAACTTTAATATAAATAAAGAACCAAAGTTTTTGAAATAAAAAAGGGATACAAACATTTGAAAAAATAATACAAAACATAATATGATTCTAATAAATATATTTATGTGCAACATAAATTGGAATCTAACTCAAGTATAATTATAAAAATAAAAATCCAATAAAACATTCTTATCTTATGTTTCACCACTACATATAAAATAATACTGACAACCAGTTCCCATTTTGAACGTAAGAGCACGTAAAACAAGCTCATTATGAAGTAGGAGCCATAAAACAATATTTCTTAGATTCAACACAAAAAGACCACACAACATTAAATCATAAATATTCCAATTATTATTAAGACTGAGATAAATTATTTAGGAGAAGGCTAGCCACTAATATATTTGTCTAAAATTCACTTCAAGCACATGATGGCCCTTTAACCATTTGACATTTTCCCCAAGAAATAATGTCCTCATCCATTAAAAAAGCTCAAGAAATGGTCTTTAGAACACTAAACAAAAGTGTATAAGTTTTAGCTTTAATTTGGGGGATATTGTACATAAATAACCTTAACATCATCTTATAACATCCATTTACTAAATATGAATAAAAGTCTTGAAAGTTTTTAATCCACTTGCTGAATAAAAAAATTATAATACCCCTAGTTAGAGCCAAAGGCTTATCCTTATATAAAATTTTCCACCATAGAAACCTAAAACCTTTACATATAATGTTAAATCAAAATAAAACATGTTGATTAACAACCAAGGACTTCACCTACACCTAATATTTCCAAAAATATTGAAAAATAAAAGATCCTATAGGCCTAATCGAGAAGTTTCCAAACATCAAATCAAATAAATAAATGCCTTTGGCATTGTATATAAAATTTAAAGATACCAATATCCATGTTAAATCAAACCAAAATATTCCATGGTTCATATCTAGACAATGATCTCAAAATCCATTTAATAGAAAGAGAAATAATTTGCTTCTTAAGATCTTTGAGTCCTATTCTTCCCAAGACTTTTATCTTATAACAAATACCCCACTACACAACATGTCTCTTTTTACCTCCCATGCCATCTAACCATATAATATCCCTAATAATATTGGGTATCTTATCCACATTAAAACAATAAAAAACTAAATAAGAATAATATTGTATTGAGAATGAGGATAACACTTTTTGATAGACTTGAATTATGCTAGACAAGGATAAGACACGTGCTTTCCACTTAGTAATTTAAAAAAAAAATACACTTACACATATTAATGATGGAGTAAGAGAAAAATGAATACCAAATTATATCACCATATTATAAGGTCCCCTCCAAGATCATCCAAAATATCAAGTCCACTTAGGTGGGTTCTCCATCCACCCTAATACCAAGGATTTAAAAACGAATATCTTAGACTTGAAATTTGAACAATAAATATACAACCTCATAATTGATTGAGAAAAATTGAAGTGATGAATTTATAAAAAATAAGGAAGTATCATCTGAAAACTAATTATAAATAATTTAATTTTCATTAGGAAGCATAATAAACCTAACAAGAGGGTCTAAGGCTGCATCTCTAAGAAGATAATGTAGTTCTTCTCCAACCATCACAAAAAATGTAGGAGCTAAAGGACACCCTTTCATAATATAGCACTAGAAAACAAAGGATTATGTGAGTTCACCATTAATTTCAACTTCAAAATAATCATGTTGAAAAATAATATAAATCACTCTCCAAAATTTATCATAAATCCCTAGAGCTCTGATCATGATATAAATAAAGGAAAATTTAATCTTATCATAGGCTTTTAAAAAATAAAGAAGGTCCATACAACATTATCCCTTGAACTCTTAGCCCAATTCATACCCTACCAACTAGTGATTAGGTTATCTATAATGAATATTCCTTCCATAAATCTAATTTGTGTGATAGAAATGCTATTAGGAAGAACCTTATAAATCCTGATAACTAAAAAAATAGCATTTTTTATGATACATTAAAGAGGGTTATAGGTATCTAATTCATAATTTGGGTTTTATCCCCATCTCTAGGAATAATATTGATGATTCCTCTATTAATTTAATTCCCTAAGGTCCCTACCTAATCAACTTCTTGAAAAATAGTATTAATCCTATCCACAATCTAATCCTATTAAGCCTTATATAATTTAACTGGAAAACAATTAACACCAGGAGACTTATCATTTAGAAGTTATTAAATTACATATATAATATCATCAGTAGGAACATAAATACCTAACCCTTGAGTATCCTACCTTCATTTTTTTTAGGAACACAAGCATATAAAATGACCCTATTCTTATCAATAGACCCAAAGGGCCATCAGATAAAAAAAATATTGGTAGAATAAAAAGAAAGTTTGTTTGATCTATTTAGGGTTATTTGACACAACACCCCTAATATAAACTACAATAAAATTTTCCCTATTATGCTTACCTTAAGTATTTTAAAAAATTATTTAGTCCCATTATTTGTGTGCTTAGGTCACATGAGCCTATATCTGACCTTGACACCTAAAGCAAGATAATTTTGCTAAGATTTATACTAGTGCTTAACATATATTAGTTCCTTAAATAAGAACTTATCATACAAATATTTTTTGAGTTTGTTTTAATTAATTATCAAATATTCCTAAAATTTCTTCTCTTTATTCCATCTGAGTCTAGCCTTCACTTTACCAAAACCCCTGATAAAAATATGACAAAAAGTAATGCATAGATTCCAAGTTTTAGTTGTTAAACAAAGAGAAGTTTTTTTTAAGAAATGCATAACATAATCCTCAACCCTTGTAGACAATTCTAATCCATTTAATGGGACACAATAAGTTTATACACCCATTTCCAATCATTGGAAAATGGTGTCAATTCTATATGTAACGAGAGGGTTTTCATTTCATTTAAATGCAATATTTAATTGTGTAGATGGTAAAACAACATGCAATATTATTGATGAAAATTATATAGTTCAGTTAAATTAAGATCAGTTTTGATAAGTGGCTATATGCTTCCTCTTAAAATGATGGAGTTTTGTTGTTATGAAGGCAATATTTTTTTTGGGTTTATTCCAGACTACATATTTTGATGAAAAATTCATTTCATGATCAGAACTAAATCTTGAATTTTTCTACTTGTATATGGATGAAAAATAAACATTATAATCTTAATTGTGATATACCATAGTCATAAACATCATTTTTTTCAAACTCTAGTGTAAATTCTTTTGGGTGTAGTATAAATGGGTTACAACTATAATATTTTATGTTATCCATTGTGAGAAATAATCCAATATTGAAATGGAAAAGGTGAATAATTATGTTCAATTTAGTATGAATTATCTCACAATATTTTATTCATATAAGCTGTTTTGGACTTACTTTTTTGAAGCTTTGGATATATAATAACACCTTCCCCCATTTTATTTCACTTATTCTGAAGATGCATGAGGCCAAACCCTAATAATATGACTTCTTGAAAATGAACTATTAGAAATGTTGATTTTATATACATACCCACTTTTAATCTTGATTATAATTGATGATAGGAAGGAAAAAATTTCTTGATTAGTTTTCATATAAATTTTTTCCATTAATATAAGTTTATAAAAGATCTTGGTTTTGAGTTTTAAGGATTTATAAAGTTATAAATCCTAATTTTCATTTTAAGTTCCTTATTATAAAGATGCTGATTCTTACTATGTTAAAATATATTTTCTTTGTGATAAGGACATTTTTGTTCATGTATATTAATTTTCCCTACCTTTTCAATAGAAAATTTTAAGTAAAGTAAATAATTAATGAATAAGAGCACTATTGCACTTATGAGCACAACTTTGAAATATGTAGAACTAAAGTATTCAATGTTGTATAAGAAGACACACACCCTAATCAAGGCTATAAAAAAATTAGGCACTACATTATTTGTAACAAATTCCATGCCATAGTGTTTGTTACCATAATGAAGCTTTTTCTTAGGTAGGAAAAGTTTGGGGAGTATGAGGTAAAATAAATGGCCAAGTTACAAGAGTATGATATTGAAATCAAACCTTTCAATTACCCTTATTTCTAGTGGAACAAGCCAAATAAGGTCTCTTATTTCTTTCAATGTCCATAAGTCACCTATGATCACACAAGTTTATAATCACCAATTCATTATATCTTAGCCCAACCTTGGGATTCAAACTATTGGGAATGTTTCTAAACTAGTTGTGTAAACATATGAGGTCACCATTGGGACATCTTCAACCTATTTAATTATAGATGTTTCTATGGGTGTTATTATAACCTTATCATTTATTAAGTGATACCTTGTCTACTCCCCCTTCATTGGTTTCAACAACCCCTATTTTTAAATCTTATCTACAGATATCCCCTACTATGAAGCTTAGTTCTCAAGCACCTTCAATGGTTAATGTGATAGCAGAAGTCCCTAAGATTCCCATGCCACCTCCTCTTATTCTAATAGTGCCACTAAGCAATATTTTGTTTATGGTTATTGCTATCACACTAAATTGTGCCCTTGAGGAAGGTTGTTCAAGCCTTTCTAATCTAGGTAATATCATTGTGACACATCTAAAATGTGAGTGGACTAATCAATGAGGTGAATATCTAGATATGGATAGCTCCATTGATGCTTCACCTTGAAATTTATTCTAAACCTATTGATTGATAGGAAAAAGGGAATAAATGATTGAAAATAAGTAAATGGGAGGTGTTGCACCAAACTTAACACCCTCCACTTGCCTATACTGCACTAAGAACATGAATAAGGATTGAAATCTATTTCACTAATTCAACATGAGTTTTCAAGCATCAATATTTCAATATGAAGGTTATGGCCAAGACATTAGCCAAGAGGGATGAACAAGAAGGCTTGTAGGAGACACTAGTGAATATTTACATATTCAACCACTGTAAGACCATGTTAGACACTTCATATAACCTGATAAGATGAAAAATAACCTAAAAAGAGGTAATAAAATAGGATAAATGAAAGGAATTTGTCGACACTATCAAAAACATTCATCAAACTACCATGGATATACACTAGTTGTAGTATTGAAAAGGCTCTAAATCAACATATATTCAGTTTAGAGGCAAAGTAAAAGTATTTAGCATTGTAGGGATTCACAATACATAGATTAAGGATGATTTCCATGAAACATCTACCTATTTATATAGGCAAAAAAATCTAGAGCTCGAGGTTTGAATTGGATTTGCCCACTAATAAGGTGATAACATATTCAAATCATGATTGGAGAGGTCAGTTACAAGGAGTGGGAATTTCCTTGGGATTGCCATGGACATGCCTATACAACTTCCTACCACTTAATCTTGTATTTGTCCTTTATACTCACACATGATTTTGATCTTCATGTGCTCATTCCCATGATGGCTTAGGCTAGATTCCATTGAATTCCACCACTTTTATACTCATTTCCTAGTCGAGGATACCACTCCATGAATGATTATATAAATCAAATTAGTTACAAAACCTACTCATGAATTTGACATCTAGATGGGTGTTAAGTGCCATAAAATTTGCCCTCAGTCAATACCAACTAGATGCTAGCAAACCCTTTCGTGGTAGGTTTCAACCATGTGTCAACATTAGGCTCATTCTAGGCTTCTAGCAATTTTGATAGTAAGATGGGCCATCAAATTTAAGCCATTGCCTTGATGGATGTACAACCAACATATCCTTTTTTTTGGATGGGAGGCCTACCACCTGGTTAATTCTCACTCTTTTATTATTCTGACTACCTGAATAGACTATTCATCTTATAGTGAAGCAAGATTTCACCACATGGCATCATCCTACTTACCCATTGTATGGACATCTATTATACTTTTTCTAATCACTACAGTGTTATGGAGTAGTAGGATTACACCATACAATGCCATCCTACTCGCCCATGCTCTAAAAAACTACTATAATCTACAAGAAACACCATAGGACTGTAGAGCTATAAGATTGCATCATGTAGTGTCATCCCAGTCACCTATTAGCTTGGGGCTATGACATATCTCTATGCTGTACATAAATATTTAGGAGAGCAAAGTAGTGGGATTGTGATACGTGAAAACATCACACTTTCTTAGAACTTTGATGATGTGGAGATCCACTAGGAAAGCTAAAATAAATTTGGCTAAGTCTTAAAATCATTTTAGAATAGGTTGAGGACTGTCAGGGTCCAACATGTGGCACCAAGTGAATTTGAAGAATTGACTGACTAAATGCTTTCAATGATGGCTTGGAGCTATTGGGAGCTATGTATGACTATTGCGTGACACTAGGATGATTGAAGTGGAGTCTTATTACTACTAATAACCTGGAAAGCCATCAAGACATCACCAAGAGCCTATTAAATTTAACATAGTACCTCCCAAACCTATCACCAAGAAAAAAGCCTAAAATTAACTAAGTCTCAAAGATCTTTCTTGACCTACTGGGTAATTTTTTAATAAAAATGACTGTCTTATTGATAAAAAATGCAATATGTGGTTGCGGGTAAGTTTTAAAGAATTGATCAAGTGTCAAAAGCTTTCCTTCCTTCACAACTTTTATTATTAGGCCTTTTTCTTGGATAATTTGCCTTTAGCATCTACTTTCAGAATAATTTTTTTGATGATTCTTCATAGTAATCTTTGACTTACACCAACTTTGTGAACATATCAAAACTATAAAAACTTACAATGTGACCCACCTAAAAATTTGAATTGAAATTTTCTCCTCCATGGTGAGAAAAAATGGTCAACATTCTTGGCAAGCTCTAGAGGTGCCTACCTATTAAGCACTTTAGACCAATATCCTTATACATCCATTAGGCATGGAGTCATAGAAGCATCCAACATTTTCACATATAAAGACACAACCCTATTGTAACTTGTTTAATTATTAAAATAAGATCCATCTCCAAATGGATAATAAAATTAAAAACAAACAAGAAGTGCCAAAACATTCAAAGGAAAATAACATTTAAACTAATGTGGCACAAAACTTAGATAAAACTAAAGTGGCTAAACTACTATGTACAAATTGAATACAAGGTTTTTAAACCACTAAAATCAAAAAAATATACTCTTAGGTCTTGTCCATGTGGTTGATAGAGATGGTGGACAAGCTGCTGTTTGGGTGCCATTCTAGTCGGATCAAAATTTTTCCTATTTTTCAACCTCCCTATCTTATCTCCAAGTTAATCAACTGAAGCAAACATATCTCCAATATAGATGGAGTATTTTTATGGTTCAGTGCTCACCTTATGTTACTCTTCATCATTGACAAATCTCTCCAATGGGGTCATAATTTCAAACTTTATCTTTGATGGCTCATTAACACTATATTCTTCAATTTTGAAAAACACCTCATCAATGTTCTTACTAGGAGATGCAAGCTTACAAAGAGTTTCAACATATTGAGTTAGCTCAAAGGATTGATACCATAAGTCATTATGAACTTGTTCATATCCACCTTGAGATTATTGCGTTCTAATGAGTGAGAAATTATCATATTTTTATAGGTTTACAAACTAACCCAGGAACTGATAACCATATTTGAAAACCACAAAAAATCCTCATCAAGTGAAGTAGTCTATTTTGATGGCATGTTTAGAAGGATAATATTAGCCTTAATCAGATTGTATTCTACTTAAAAGAGCACATAACCTAATTCTATAACCTTAGAAAAGTCTTGTAGATGTACTTCACACATTTATGACTTATTTAGATCATCTTATAATTATGTGGAGGTTCTTATGGTGATGTTATTAGCAAGAACAAAGGAGGAATTGAAGTCTATACCTTCTTGAACCTCAAAATAGTCCTTAGCCCATTCAAATGAGTCATTAAGAGCTTCTTCACTCATTCTTCCACCATGTTCACTAGTCAATACAACTACCATGACTTCCTCCTCATGATCATGGGGATCAACACTCTTGGGTGCAAGCTTATCTTCTTCTTGATCAAGAATATGCTTAAAAGATTGATTTTCTCTTCTTTGTCCCAAATCTAATCCAATGGTATGATGAGGACTAGCAATGATGATTTTCTCATCATCTTCACTTGAATCACTTTCCTCATAACCTTGTTAAGGCTCACTCGTGGCTGACTATTCTTCATCAAAATTCCATACAATAGGCTCTTCTTCCAAAAGGGAGATGGTGGGAGGGAAAGAGAGTTCATTAGTTTGTTTAAAGTTTATGAGGGTGTCTTTCAAACTAGATCTTGAAGGAATTATTTTGGATTTCTTGGGGAAGGATTGATGGAGCTTATTTAGATATAGGCTCTTATTTAGTTTAAATTCCCTAATCTAAGCATTCTTTATTTTTCTTATCCCATGATTCTACCACTTTTTTCCAACTTAGAATTTTGAAGGGATTCTTTGGGAGATCTTAGGGAAGGATGGATGGAACTTGTGCCAAGACTTATTCATTCTTTTCCTTCCAAGTAGTAATCAAATTCTCACATTATGATATGTTTGATCTTCATAGATAACTCCAACTTGAGGGGTGGATGAAGGGTTCAAGAAACTTGGGAATTTCTTTGGATTAGCTTCTACAACTTCCTCCCTCACTTGATTTTGGATTGGCATATGAGGGGTGGGAGATAAACTAGGAAACTTCCTTGGTTGAGGATTTTGATGGAATTGAAGAAGAAGAAATTCATATATTGGTCCATCTTGATAGCATGCTTCTAAAAGCTTGGCCTTAAGCTTAAATTCTTATACTTTAGCAACCATTGCTCCTCTTGCATATGCACATGTCTACTGGTCATAGGCTTTCCTACAAGGAAAATACCACTTGGATCTTGAAATCATGTCAGCAAGTGGAGATAGGTTAAGATCATGAGGGGGTTGTCTTAGAGCATATGGAGATATATAGGACTGACTCAACTCATCAAATGGATGATAAATAAGTTGAAGGTCTTGATTAGGGGATTGATAATGGAAGAGAGGGTAACATTAATTATAGGTAGGCTTCTCATACTAATAACTAGATCCATATGGAGGAAACATAGGGTCATTGTAGGACTAATATTGATATGGATCAACATAGGTTCAATATGCATCATCATACTGCTAAAAAGGAGGTGTAAAATAAAACTCCTATCCATACCCATCCATAAAACTTATGAGGAAAATAAAAGCAAGAGAACTATCAATAATACCTTAAAAAAGATACCTGGGCTGCTAGAACCAAATGGTTGAAATAGACTTGGAATCTCTACTAGTGTTTATGGAAACTACCTCCAAAGGCTGATATACTGAAGAATAACACTAATAATTATCCACTAGATGACTTAAGGATCATCAAAATAACATCCCACTGGGCATGCCAAAAACTATTATCACACTAAATTTCACCCTTTAAGAAGTTTGTTCAAGACTTCCTCATCTAGGTTAGCATGAAGACACCTCTAGGTTATGGGTGGCCTAATAAATGAGGTGTATCTCTTGATAGGGATAGTTACCTTGATTTTTAACCTTGAAATTGATACTAAACTATTGCTTGATAAGAAAAGGGGAAGAAATAATTGAAAATAAGTAAATGGGAGGTTTGTACCAAACTTGACACCCTCCACTTGCCTATACTGCACTAAGAACATGAACAAGGACTAAAATTTATTACACTAACTCAACATGAGTCTCCAAGCATCAATATTTCAATATGAAGGTTATGGTTAAGACATTAGCCAAGAGGGATGAACAAGAGGTCTAATATGAGGCATTAGTGAACATTTTCCATAGTCAACCATTGTAAGAAAATGTTACAGACTTCATATGACCTACTAAGATGACCAAAAAATTACAAAGAGGTAAGAAAATAGGACAAATAAAAGGAAGTTATAGACACCATCACAAACATTCATCAAATTACCATGAATATACACCAGTTGTAGTATTGAGAAGGCTATAAATCAACATATAGTTAGTTTAGAGGTAAATTACAAGTGTTTATTAGATCTGGCCTTCAGCATACCTAGATTAAAGAAGATTTCCATGAAATATTTGCCTACTTATATAGGCAAAAAAATATAGAGCTTGAGGTCTAAATTAGCGTTACCCACTAACAGGGTGGTTATAGATTTGAATCATGACTAGAGAGGTCAGTTAGAGGGAGTGGGAATTTCCTCAATATTTCCATGGCCATGCCTATTCAAATTCATGCCACATCCTCTTCAGCTTGCATTTGTCCTTTATGCTTGCACTTGATTTTGGTTTTCATGTGCTCATTCCCATGATGACTTGGGCCAAATTCCATCAAATTCTACCACTTTTCTAGTCATTTCCTAGTAGACACTACCACTCCATGAATGATTCTATGAATAAAATCAGTTACATGACCTAATTATGAATTTAACATCTAGGATGAAATGGGCTAACAAATTTACCCTCAGTTAGTGTCAACTAGATGCGAATGAAATGTTTAGTGGTAGGTTTTAGCCACATGTCAACATTAGGCTCATTCTAGGCTTCTAATGGTTTTGATTGTTTTGGTAATCAAATGGACCATCAAATTTAAGCCATTTACTTATTGGCTACATATCCAACATGTCCTTTTATTCATATAGGGAGCTTGCCACATGGATACTTCTCATTATTTTATTACTCTGACTACCTACCTAGATTGTTCATCCTATGGTGAAGAGATATTTCACCATGTGGTATCATCCAACTTACTCCTTATACAAACATTTTTTTATTGTAATGACCATTGTGAGGATGTGGAGCATCAGGTTTGCACCACATGGTGCCATTCCACTCACATGTGCTCTGATAAACTACTACAAGCTACACAAAATGTCACAAGATTGTAGAGATATGAGATTGCACCATGCAGTTCTATCTCCCTTGCTCACACTTTCATAAACTATTTCAAGCTAAAAAAATTATCACAAGACTATAGAGCTTAAATATTTCACCATGTGGTGTCATCCTACTCACCTACTAGCTTAGGGCTCTAACATCTCTCTAGGATACATGAAAATCTCCAAGAGAGTAGAGTGATGAGATTGTGACACATGGAAGCATCCCACTTGCCCATAAATTTGAAGATGTGGAGATCTACTATGAAAGCTCAAATAAATTTGAATAAGTTTAAAATTTTTTTTGAACAGGTCAAGGATCACCAAGGTCTGATATGTGGCACTGGGTCAAGTTGAAGAATTGACTAAGTGTCAAAATGCTTTCAATGATGGGTTGGAGCCACTGGGACTTGTGTATGACTATCACATGGCATTAAGATGATTGGAGAGGATCCATATTACTACTGATAACCTATAAATCCATTAATATTTTGTTGGGAGCCTATCAAATTTAACATAGTGCCCCCTAAAGTTGTCATTAGAAAAAAAACATGAAATTGACTGTCTTAAAGAGCTTTTTTGACCCATAGGGTAATTTTTTAATAAAAAAGGCTAAGTCATATTGATTATAAATGTGACATGTGACTATAGGTAAGTTTTAAATAATTAAATAAGTTTTAAAATACTTCCTTCTCAACTTCTACTATTTGACCTTTTTTCTTGGATAATTTATCTTCATCATCTGCTTTCAAAACAAAAGTTCTGATGATTCTTCATAGTAATCTCTAACTTGCACCAACTTTGTGAACTTATCAAAATTATAAAAACTTGTAACTTGACCCATTAAAAAATTTGAACTAAAATTTAATCCTCCATGGTGACAAAAAATGGTCAACACTTATATCTCATATTCCTAAAACTCGCATTGTGGTCCCTAGTACAGCTAAGATGAATCCCAAAAATACGACTATTCCTATCCCATAACCATTAGAGGTAACTATGAATAATATGACATCTAATTTTAATTTCAAACCCAAATTTACCATTTCATCTATTATCACTACTCTTATCACTCATCATCACTGGTAACTAGTTCTATTGAGACCATTCCCATTCCAAAAACATTCTAAGATTTAACTACATCTCATACAACACTCCCAATAGTTGAATATGATAAAAGGGATGATTTTAAAGTAGATTTGATACAAAGAATGCATCATGTTAAAGTATTAAGGCTTGATATGATCATTCATGATCATCCTAAGTCAAACTAAAGTTTGAGAAAGCCAAAATAATATTGAAGATAGTAACCATAAGGAAGTCACCAATGATGGTACACTTACCCTATGTGAGACAGAGGAGGAGTTATTATTATTGATAAATAATAAAAAATGTAAAGTAAATACATGGATAAAGCCTTAAATTCTTCAAGTAGTGAAGCTTGATTTGAGGAAGAGCCTACATCTGTGAAAAAATCCACCAAAATGATCACAAAAAGGGTGGTCTAAGGCATGAAAAAAATGTCAAATGACTAAAAAATCAAACAAAGGTTAATATCCCTAATAAAATTATGAACAATGTTGAGAGTGCACTAAACTCACTTTTTACTTCATTAAAATAGGTATGCCAAGATGAACTTAAGAGTGAACTATTGTAACACAATATTCAAAATTATTTGGAATAAATTACCAATATGGTTGAGAAATTTAATGAGATTGTCACTATGGTGAGGAGGGGTATTGTCCCAAATTTTAGACTTATGACCATGTTTGACATAAATTTGTGCCAACATTTTATGTTTCATACCAAAAATTCATTGGAAAAAATGTCAAAAAAATAGATGACTATTATGTCACCATTGAATGGTTTTAGAGAGGAAATTATTACTTCCTTAATAGAGGATAATATGCCACAATTGTACATATAAGAATATAGTCTGATAACTATAATTAAATTTATAGCAATTCTTAACAACCTCACAAATACATTCATGATAAAATTAGTTGATTCAAATAGAGGTGGTATTTAATAGATTGTAATTTCATCATACATGTAGTGAAGAAGATGGAGAAGGCCACAATAATTAGGGTATATATTGGTAATCCCATGTATAGTCATGCATAATTTGTAAACAAAGTAGATATTCTATTCAAGAATCCCATCATTGATGTGTATTAAATTTATGAGAGCTATTGTTTTTTCACATAAGTGTTTAAAGAAAAGTAGGTGGTTATTTGAAGATCAATTCACAAGCTATAAGTCTAGATGGACTTGGAAACTAGAAGATTACTTTTAGTTCTCTGCTTTAAAGTTGGACAAATTTATTTTAGGAGCTTAAGTTTTTTAATATTTTATATTATATTTATAACTTATAGTTTTTATAATTAACATGATTACATGCAAGATTTTTTAGATGTGTTAGTGACACACCTTTGTCATAAATACATTATATTGAGATAGTTTTAATAAGAAAGTCTTTGGGGAGATGTTGAAAGCTTAAGAAATCACTATGGATGTTAAATGATTTTGTTTATTTTTTTTAATTTCTCAATCCAAACTAATGCTACAAGTGTTCTTAGCTTTGAGTGATCATTGAATGATGTTTATAATCTTTACTTTAGTATTTTTAGATTGAGTGTTCACTAGTATAATCATTTATGTAGCTTAACTTTAATTTAATTTCAACTGCTATAAATGAATGCACTTTTGTAATTCAATGTGGTTAATTTAGCTTAAAAAGTGATGCTATTGAAATTTAATGACAACTAAATGATCCTTAGACTCTCTATTTACCTTATTAAAGTTTAAGTGAATGTTGAATTTGATAAACATTAGTTGATTCATAATGAATCTTATAAAATGTTTACTTTATCAAAAGAGTATCTTGGTAAAGTATAGAGATTTTCATTGTGCCTTACCCTTTCCCTCCTTTTGATTTTTTATCATATTCAAACCTTGTAAAAGAAAATCATTATGAATATCCATCCATTGATTATTTTTAATTAGTTTTAGGTGGAGATAATTTAACATGAGAAGCATTTTCCTTGGGCACATTATTGTCACATTCCAAACTGATGTTATTCCATAATTTTTTAATTTATAAAACCACATACTTGTAATTGATGCATTGGATTACATGTTTGATCCTAAAATCAGAGGGTTCATCATGTCACCTATTGGTGGGCAACAAACCTACAAAAACATCTAGCTTACCCATTATTGGACCCCAAATTTTGACTAAGTGTTTTGGTTTTTTGGCATAGAACTGACATAGAATGAGAGGAGCATGGTAGGCTAGCATGGCACCAGAAAACCATGGTGCAAAACTAGTGAGGCACATAAGGACAAGGGTAAAGAAGTATCAATGCAAGAAGACATAATTATAGACAAAACATAACAATGAGGAACCTAACAGCATAAGACTCAGAATAACAATAGAAGATTTGGGGAATGCATGGGAAGCAAGAGATGGTTGAGGAATGATTCTCAAGGACCATCTAGACCTTAACCACCCCGAGTTTCACATTAACCCATGAAGAGGAGGACATTTGAAAGCAAGGATCTAGCATCAAAGAAGTATATAGGGGGTGCAAAGGCTTGGTCCTTAAGAGAGAATAATTGAAAGACTAACACAACTCTTAGTATACTAAGAGTTCATTAGCCAATCATGCATGTTTTCATTTATTATGTAACTATTTGGTTAGGGAAAAATAAGTGTAAATACCCCTATGAGGAAACATGTAAGGTGACTGATTATGGATAGAATATTGGAGCTATATAATATATACTTGTGGATATTACAATAAGTTCATGCATTGTGAGTGTATGTTAACTAATATTTGGGTATGAATAGTGGATTGGATTAATTAATTTTGTTGCTTATCTTTCATAATAGGATTATAGAACATGCATTATGAATTGATAGTCCCTTGAACTTCATGGTATTTATGTTTATGTTTTTGGTGATTGCAATTAATAAGTCAAGATCTATAGTAGTTTATTTATTTTTAAACTCAAGTATATGACTAGTTTTTTACTAAACAACATAAACCATAGGAACCGGTCTCTTATTACGTGCTTTGGGAAAAAATGCAAGACCATAGTCTTATGTGAAAGGCTAGAACACAAACTTGTTGAGGCTATACTCTAGTGCTTAAAGAAATGTGATTAATAGAAAAAAAACCCAAGATTTTGGTTCTGTTTCTAGGACCCATAGTGATTACTACATAATAATGGAAGATGCTTGAACATATGACCATTGAAATCATTGAATAATGGATTACTGAGTTCAAGTATAATTTTATGGTTCCTTATCTTGAACTAGGAGTTTTTGCATGTCAGTGGGTGGAACAACATATCTACAATGCATTATATGAAACCTTCTTTGTTGAAGTCCTTGTTCATTTTCATGTTTGGCTATCTTCTTATGCTTAAGGTCGATCATTAAATTTTTGGAGAAGACAAGCTTGGATGTTATAACGTTAAAGGGATTTTGCATGACTAGGAACATCATGGATAGGAGCTATTAATATCTGGTGGAGAGGAGTGTTTAATAGCTACATTCTAGAGTATGTTTTAACCACTTACACTTATCTTGAAGAAGCCAAGTTCTAGTTCTTTTGAGAGCCACATGGTCAAAATATTAGACATTTCCCACTAGAAGTCAAGAAGTTATTCATTGATTGTGGACTTGAAACTCTGTCAATGGAAGGCTAAATCTATCCTCACATAAGCCACATAATTGGAAAGGGAATATAGAAGTGTTGGTAAAGAATTTTAGGTTCAGAATGATAGCTAGTCAATGGGCATCATGAAAGCAAAAATATAATGAAGCTTGGTAGAGGATCATAGGAGGAAGTGGCATATGAAGGGACCAAGAGAACTCAAGAAGTACTATTAGGATCAATAGGGAAATAGGAATGCACAAGGAATCCATCACTTTTGAAATGTGCCCCATGCCACTTTTATCATATGAAGGAGAAACTATCTGGATAGAATAGATTGAAGAATCGAGTTTGAACCAACCAAGTTCTCTGAACATAGTGCACGCTCATGATTTTGAATCAAAAAAATTATGTTTACATAAATATGATATAGATAGGGTAGAATTAGAAACTGATCTTGTAAGGGAAATTATAGTTGAGCCAATTATAACTTATCCAACATTAACACTTTCTTTTCCTCTTCAAGGGAATTACATTACTAAACTTGAGATGCTTGGTAGACTTGGCATTCATAGTGGACAAATTATAAGCCTAAATATTATTAATCAACCAAATACTACACCCCACATCATGCGTGATGCTGTTAGAGGCACTAGAGGTGGACTAGGAGGTGACATGGGAGTAAGTGATGGATTTACCCCTTAAAGAACATGATTTATGGATTCTCAACAACCACCAACATAAGAACCTCAACTACCAACACTATATTATGAAATGACACTTCACCTACTTGAATATTGGGGTGTGGATAATTTTTTAGAGCATGTCCTTAAGTGCAAACTCATTTGGAGAGTGCAAGGCATAATTTATTTTGAGCGAAAGGCCACACAATTTGAGACCACACTTCTAGAGAGAGTGCATAAGTGGTATAAGAATTTTAACCCTCAATAAGTGATAATTGACTATGATCAGTGCAAAATAACATTCCTTCAAGAATTTGATATTCTCAAATTTGAGCAATAAAGTATCACCATGCTGAAAGATATAAAGCAAAATCTCACTGAAAGTGTATGGGAGTATGATGCATGGTTCAAAACACTCTTGTCAAAACTTTCATTTGAAACTAGTGATGTTCAACATGCCTAATGGTTTGTTGGAGGTTTGTTTCTTCCCTTTAGATGAACATTGTCTTAGAAGACCTTTACTAACCTAAATAAAGCCCTAAAAGTTGCCCTGAATGCTAAAGTTGTTATTAGTATTAACACTAGAATCAGTCCTTTCATGGAAGCCCAAATAGATTCAATGGTGTTGAAACTAGAAAAATTGATTGAAAATAATGCGTATGATAATCATAATGGTATTTATTGTACTGATTATGAGTGTAGAGGTCATAACTGAAGTAACTGCATAGGCAAAAACATCCATGATGTGCTGAAGTAATCATGTGAAATTTTCCATGAAGAGCATGATGTACGTTCATGCCCTCTCCTATAGTAGGCTACACATTGTAAGGTGTCTAAATATTACAAAATATGTGATGCTTACACCCATGACACAAATGATTATTGGATAATTAGTGATATACATGAGGCATGCATGTGTGATACCTGTGAACATAGGATTGTAATAGGGGGAGATTAGTATTGTGTTAATGAATAAAATTAAAAAATTAAAAACACACTAAACTAACACCCAACGCCTACTCAAAGGGGGAGCTTAGTTAACAAAAAAAAATGGAAAACAAAACTAAAACATGAAATAAAGATCTTCCTTCACCTTCTTTGGATGCTCCAAATGCCTGTTGTAGTGGTTTGCTTAGTTTGTGCTCATGAAGTCTGCATCAATGGAGTGTGGCTACCTCCATCTCTCTTTGGCACCATGTTTGGCTTTGGATTGGCTTGGCTTGGATCAATATTTAGGCATTATAACAATAACTTTCATGAAGATTTGGAATCAATTTAGCATTATATCTTTGGCATATAAGATCTTAGAATTCAATAGGCAAGGCCTCCTATTTATAGATTTTCAAAAATGGTTAGGATCAACCTAAACCATCCATCTCAAGATGGATATGTATGGCTAAGTATTAATTAAATTATATAATTAAAATTCATAAATAGGCTCATCAATATTTGGGATAGAGTGGCAATGAATAAGCATGGAGGGTCTTCATGAGGCATGGGAGGGGTTAACCTTCATATTTTATGCATTTATGACCTAGGGATGTCTTCCAAAGAAATGATGTCACCTAATGATGTAGATATTTAATATTCATTTCCAAAAAAAATTATTCAAAAAGTTCCATGGAATTTTTAATTAGGCTCATGATTTGGTTTAATTATCTCTTAAGCATGATTAAGCACTTTGATGCAAACCTTGGCTCTTTGTGCACAAATTACTCAAATTGGTTAGAATGTCTTGTTATTGGCCTAAAATTTGACCGGATTAGAATTATGATGAAAAGTTAGACACATTAGATTTTTTATCCCATTTAGGATGTTACCAACACAAATAAAAAAGGCATGTGTCTTGTGTAAGAAATTTGATAGGAAAGAGCAATCCAGGGCACCTACGTGCAAAATTAGCATTTTGACTCAAAATGATTTGATAAAAGTTAGATTCTTCATAAATTACATTACCCTATTTAGTGACACTAGCCAAAATCAGCACTTGAATATGTTAGTTTCAAAGCTTTTAATGTGTTTTAGTGTTTTTAGGCTAAATTGTGCATTTTGGTAGAAATTGGTCAAAAGCTTGATTAATGGTCATTGATGGCTAGTTTTAGGTGTCTACAGTTTGCCCCTATTTGGGAAGGCATTTCAAGTTATAAGCATAGTAATATATTCTCAAAGAATGAAAAGGTCTTGTATGCTTACAACTACAATGATGATGAATTAATTACATGATTCCACCTTAAGGGAATGATTGGCATGAGTAGGTTGGCATACGATCCCTTGAAAAGAAAGAAGTGAAATGAGGGGACCAAATAAAGCAAAATGATGGAGTGAAAACATAATGAGTTTGAAAAAGTAGTCAAAATCATTGAGAATGTAAATGGAATAGTGTTTAATGGTTTTTCCAAAGGCAGTTATAAGCATTGTACCTTGATAGTGGCAATGTGGTATGATAACATAAGGATTTTCCCAAAGGTGGTTATAATATTTGAGAAGATGGAGCTACCCCAGTTAGAATAGAAAAAAAGATAGTAGCATGCCCCTGTATGGGTATAAAAAGTAAAGTGGTGACAACATAATGATTTGCCCAAAGGTGGTTATAATCATTGAGAAATGCAGGTGGGATGATGTGCAATGATTTTCCCATAGGTGGTTATAATCATTGGACCCCAATTATGGAAAACATGATTGATTCAACCAATGATTGAAGACATGATGATAAGAACCTAATACAGAGGATAAAGATGAATTGGGATAAATTGCTAGTAGGGAGATGCTCGTCCAAACTAAATAAAGGTTGAAATTATTTCATTGCTTAATTACATTGTGTAGGATGTGATCAAGATTGAATCTAGGTGTTAGTGTTGAAGAGATGTTGATTTTTTCATTACTAAATAGGCTTCCTAAAGGTGAGGTTTGTTGTAGCACATGTTGGTAGGCATCATGATATCACAACATGAGGACTTGGCCAAAATATGCATAAGGACTGACTCTTGTAATCTAATACTCAATAGAAAATAATGCACCAATGATAAAAACCATGATGACAATGTAAACATATGAATATGGATGGATTCATGTGTAAATATGGGCAATGAATCACCTAATGAATTGACATAGACTAAATCAAAGCAACAATGCTGAAAGCAAACAAATAGGCACACAAACAAATAAATAAACAACTCAATCCATATAAACATTGCCCCTATAAAATAGTCAATAACTTAACAAACTAATAAAATAAGGGAATTGAAGAAAAGGAAGGGGGTAGCTGAGTTATCTCCATATGAACTAGGCAAGTGGATGCTACCTACATAATTCCATAGATGTAATATCTAACAAAAACTTTAGGTTAAATGTAGTTCTCCCAAAAAGTGGGAAGAAATGATAACTGATGAATACAAATAGAATGATTGTGATAGAAGAGTAGGAATGGTCTTGAAAAATGGCAATCGTGTGGTATAAAAGGCCAAAAAAGATGAGAAAACTAAGTGACAAGTGATTATGCTTGCAACTTAGTAAGGGTTCCCAGAATCCTTAAGGCAAAGAAGTGGTCAATGTTTTTGGTTTTTTCTAATATTTTTACAAATGTTTTTGGAATGTTTGGAGTATCTCAACTCGATTGATAATGACAAGACACTAAATGGTTCAAGCTCATAAAATAGTGAGAGTGTTTCATATGTTTCTCATAAAATGGTGAGAGCATGGCTTAGGTTGATTGCAAAATGGTGAGAGCATGGCTAGAAAGGGTGACTAAGCTAACCTTAACAAGTATTGAGCATTGCCTACATAGTCCTAGAGTAGGACCTCAAGTCACTGTAGTTTTACCATTCAATAGAGGAATCTGACTAGTGTAGTAACTAATTCAAACAAAATAGGCATAGTTGGTATAAAGGCATAATACAATATAGAGAATGGATAATTGGTATGATCAAGGCATATAAAAAAGTGTTGCCCCTTATTTTCCCATAGGTAGTTATAACTAGGATAAATAGCATAGGTCAATGATACTAATTTTTCCATAGGTGGTTATAATTAGGATCAAGACAATGAGAGAACATGAAATAAGAAATGAAGGATGAAACTATCAAATGTCTATCATACTACTCCAAAATACTACCTCTATCTAAAACGTTTGAAATAACTATTGAAACTAAATTTGAATCCTCTTGTTGAAAGCAGTGATGGAACCAAATAGAATGAAACCAAAGTCATAGGGCTGGGTAGGGAGGGAAAAATGAACTTGGTTGATAGAGAAGGTATGGTAAAATAGACGTGATATGAATAGTGATATGTTGGTAGGATGATAGGCCAGTAAAAAAGGTATTATACAAAGAAGATTAACAAAATGATACAACTTAAAATGGTCCTTATAGACAATACACCAAGTCACTCAAGCATGGTACCACTTGAGGTGGATAATGTTCATCAGCGCATCAAGTTCATGATCATCTAGTGTGGTTAGTCTGTATACTCTAGCTCCAAAGTTTGTTGTAATGATAAAAGGCCCTATCTAGTTTGGTTTGAATTTACCTTTATGCTTCTTCTTGGCTATGGCATTCTTTAAGATAAAGATCACCAAGTTCAAATGTTATATGCTTGATGTGATGATTGTAGTGGCCTTTGAGTCAGTTTTGATATGCCTGAAGATTGTTGAGTACAACTATGCATTTTTCATCAAATAGGTCTAGATCTTGTAGACAAGCTACTCAATAGTCACGATCATCTAGGACATGATTGAAAGATATGCATAGAGATGAAAAATTGACCTCAATGGGAAGGATGGCTTCTATACCATATAAAAGTGAGTATGGAGTGGATCCTATGGGTTTATGGTGATTCGTATGGTATACCCAAAGGGCATAGAATATCTGAAGGTAGCAGTCATGACCGACATCATTGATAATTTTTTAAAGAATATGAATAATTGTTTTGTTGGATGCCTCAACCTGACCATTACCTTGAGGGTAATATGCTATAGAAAAATGTTGTATGATGTTATATTTGGCACATATCTTGTCAACATCCTATTTCTTGAATGATCATTCATTATTAGATATAATGTCAGAGGGGATACAGTAGTGGCAAATGAGATGGTTGAAGATGAACTTGGAAATTTGCTTTCCAATCATGTAAGTGAAGGGTATTACTGCAACCCACTTAGTAAAATATTTAGTGGCAGTAATGATATGTTTATGGCTATTAGATGAGGTGGGATTGATCCTCCCAATGAGGTTAAGGCCCCATGTAGTGAATGGCCATGGTGCCAACATTGGTTTCAAAGTCTTTTATGGGGCATGAATCAAATTAGCATGCCATTGACATTTATCGCACTTCTTTACATATGCAATTGCATCTGCATCTATCATCGGCCAATAATAAACAATATGTAAGAGATTTTTAGATAGGATGTCTTGACTGGTGTGGGTTCCACATACTCCTTTGTAAACTTTTTGTAATGCTAGTGTAGATTTTATTGAAGTTAAATAATGAAGAAGAGTTCTATCAAAACTACAATGATAAAGGGTTGATCCAAGTAAGGTATAATGAGTGGTTTGGTGGATGAGGGATTTGGTTTATTTGTGAGAGAGGTTAGGTGGTAAAACTTGATCATAGAGGTAGTTTTAAAGGTCAGATTACCAGATAGAACTAGGACCAAAAATATTACAAATCATTGTAGTGGTTGAAGGTTCATGAGCTGGTGTGAACAAATTTTTGATGAAGTAATGATACTCTCTAGATTTATCCATTTGTCAAATTAGAGAGCTGATAGTAGCCATGGCATCTGTAGTTCTATTACTTGCCTTTGGTATATGCTCAAACTGGATATCTACAATTTGCTATTTTAGAGTGTCAACTATGGCCTTATATGGAACCAACTTGTCATCTTTGGTCTAAAAATGGTTTGTAAATATATTGATGATTAACTAAGAATCACCACAAACCTTGAGATGAGATATGTTCCATTGTACTACCTGTTAGAGTCCTGCAACAAGTGCTTCATACTCGACCATGTTGTTTGTATAAAGAAAATTAATCCTAAATGACTTAGGGATCAGATCCCCTTATGGTGTAATAAATAAGAGGCCTTCCCTTGATCCATGTGCTATGAATGATCTATCTAAATATAAATTCTAGTGTTGATCCTCAAGATGTGTGTCCATGATGGTCATTATGGATTCACTAGGAAATTAGAATGTGAGTGGTGTTGTATTAGTAAGGGGTGCTTCAACAAGTTGATCTGTAAGAACTTACCCCTTAATATCTTTTTTATTGATGTAAACTATGTCAAACTCACTAAGAATCATGATCCAAGTGGCCATTATGCCTTGTAAAGCTATTTTAGATGGTAGATACTTGAGCAGATCTACTTTTAAAATGACCATGGTCTTATTGTTCAACATGTAGTGTCACAATTTCTGAGTTGTGAATACCATGTCTAGACATGCTTTTTTAATAGGTGTATAATTGTGTTCATATGTGACCAATGTATGGCTTAAGTATTATACTGCATGTTATTTTATATTGTCATCATGTTGAGCTAGAAGTTTCCCCAAAGCATTATTTGTAGTTGATAGGTATACCAAAAATGGTTTTCCTGGCATAGGGGTAATAAAATAGGCAAATTTGCTAGGTAATATTTTAGATACTAAAAAGCTATTTGGTAGTGATTATCCTAGTGGAATGAAACTCCCTTCTTTAGAAGATGTGTAAATGGATGACACTTATCTGCTAACTAAGATATGATGCATCAAATTGATTGGATCTTGCCCTGCAAACTATAGAGCTACTTCAAAGTAGTTGGTGGTTTCATCTTTGTTATGTCTTGGACTTTGGCTAGATTGACTTCAATGCCTCTGTGAGACAAAATGAAGCCAAGTGATTTGCCTAATAATACTCCAAATACACATTTATTTGGATTTAGCCAAACTTTGTACTCATGTAGTCTTTTAAATATTCAATGTAACACTACTGGGTGATCGGCCCTAGTCTTTGATTTGCCTAGTATGTCATCGATGTAGTCTTTAATAATATCATGCATCATATCATGAAATATGATGGTCATAGCTCTTTAATATGTAGCTCTAGAATTATTAAGACCAAATAGCATTACCTGATAATAGAATGTGCCCCATAGAGTGGTAAATGCAGTTTTGTGTTGGTCTTCTAGTGCTATTCTGATTTGGTTGTATCTCAAAAAGCCATCCATGAGTGAAAGCATTTCATAACCTACTATGGAGTTGATGATCATGTCAATATTAGGCAATGAAAATTCATTTTTAGGGCAATATTTATTTATGTCTCAAAAATTAGTATAGATTATGATTCCTTCAAGTTTTTTGTTAATAAGTACAACATTAGATATTTATTTTAAATAGTTAATGGACCAAATACATCCTACTTCTAAGAGTTTTTCTAACTCTTTCTTTACCAATACAATAATGCAAGGATGTATCTTACATAACTTTTGCTTAGCTAGTTTGGCATTGGGATTTACCACAAGGTGATGTAAAACTATGGTGGGGTCCAAACCTGGCATGTCAGAATAAGCCCATGCAAAGATATCTATAAATTCTCTCAATAGAGTTGGAAAGACTTCACGTTCCTCCTTAGTGAGGGATGCACCAAATTTTATCCATTTTGGGTCTGATGAAGTCCTAATTTTTACCTTTGTTGTATCTTTGACTAGAAGGTTTGAATCATATTCTAGGATGGTAGGCAAAGACTTGAACTATCAGGCTATATCAGAGTCCACTATTAAGATGGGCTCTTCAACTTCTCCTAAGCATGATGAATCTAAGTCCCCCAATGGGAGATCTAGCCATGTGATAAAAATAGCTAGAAATTCTTGAAGAATTTAATCAAATACTTATTGTTACTCAAAATTTAACTCAGATCCATAGGCAAGTTTATCATTGGTGGTCTTCTAGTCTAAATTCAAAGAATGAACACCCCTATCTAATGGCACCTAAAATAGGTTTTCACCGCTAGACTGGTTTTTATCTTTACTTTTTCCCTAGTCAAAAAGTGCCTTAAAGAGGTTTTCACTTTGGGACCTCAATGTTTTATTTATTTGTTTTTGGCTAAGGGTGTTCACATGCTCTCCAAAATATTCTTCAGGATCCAATGTGATTAAGAACCTTGATTTATGATCTCCTAACGAAACATTGTCTCTAAGGCCTAGAAAATCATAGAATGTCTCATCATTCTAAAACTCATCAATTGGTAAAATGGATTCTTGTTGGTCCCAATCTATCAATTGGGGAGAGTATAATGGTAGTGGGTTGTGATGAATAACTAAGGTAAGGGTACAAATGGAATGAGGGTTAAACATGTTAGTTTCAGCTAGGTCATTAAAAAGGCTATGATCAAACACTACTTCACTACTAACATCTTCATCACTAGTTAATAGTGATAGAACACGAGTAAGGTATATGGAGGCACTCCCAGATGGTTTAAATCCAAGTCTATAGGGTCTTTTATATTTGGTCATGGAAATTGCCTCAAGTGTTCCTTATTGATTAGGTTTGAGGCCTCCTCCTTCATAGTCTTGATTTTCCATGATCCTATTGGGAATAGGATATTTTGTACTCTTATAACAATTAGCTTGGTTGTCAATGTATAACCATTATTCATCTCCCATAAAACGGTCTAGTTCTAGGCCAGATGCTGGTATAAACATGATAGGTCCTTTATCTTTGCTCTTTTGTTACCATTGTGGATGAAGTGACTTAGTTGTAGGTCTTCCAAAGGATTTTGGATTCTATGGAAGTTTGGAAATATGAAAGGTATCATGTGTTAAATATTCTCTTGAGCTATTAGCCAAAATGGTGTAATGATTGCAAGCTTAAAGAGGTGGCATGTGGGAAAGGGAATCTAAGGTATTAGGATCTATGCAATTGTCCTCTAGAGAATCATTAAGTATGACCTTTCCTTTATCTTACTTAGAAATTTGATTCATGTCATATTGGTAATTGTAGCTTTGAAACTCAACCTCAAGATGTTTGCAGTGCTCATGTAGGTACAAATATCTTAGAATATTCACTTCCATCCCTGAATGGGAGAACTTGATACATTAGTGCAATGTTGATGGGACTACAAAAATCTCATGTAACCAAGGTTTACCTAAAAGCATATTATATGAAAACTCAATACCAAGCACATGGAAAAGTGTATCATGGGTCAAAGGCCCAATGATAATTGGTAGGCTAATGGTGCCTTGTGATTCTCTCTCCTAATTATCATAGGCTTTGATAGTTATCATTTCTAATTAAAGATCTACCATTGTGTACCCAATAAGCTTGATGAGCTTTAGAGACACAATGTTGAGGCTTTCTCCATTATCTATAAGGACATGTTTCACTTTGTGTTGCTTTATACAAAATTCAATGTATAATGGATTATTATGGAGTAGGCCAAGGGAAGGCATATCGCTTTGGTTGAATGTGACTTCTTGGGTGGGAGCTAGATGTCCAACCAAAGCCTAAAATTTATCAAGGGATATGTCATTAAAAATAGTGTATTGGGTTAAGAAATCATTCAAAATGTTCTTGTGGATTATTGACATTTGCAACAAATTGAAAATGGAGATGTGGGCTAGTGTCTTCTACAATTATTCCACAATATCAAAATTATTTTTTGGGTCAATGGTAAGTGGCTTATTCTGAGGCTGAATGGCTATTTAGATAATGGGCAAAGTGGCAGATGGTTGTGGGCCTGGGATGGTAATTTTTGACCTCTGAGTTGTGATTTCACAATTAGAATTGGATAAAGGACCATGATTACTAACAAATGATGGTGATGGTGTGGGACTAGATAGAATAAGTCTTGGTTGCCAATGCACTTGTATGTGGTCATAGGGCAAGGTGGAGTTATCGATATAAGGTCCAAAATTGGGAATATCTATTTATTTTTTTGCTTGTGTACAGTCCCAGGTCAAGGAAGGATTATCAAAGTGATTGGATTGGTTTGGTATGGTTAGCAATGGTCTCATCTGATTAGAATTTGGTCTAGGATTAATAGAGATGGTATTAATGCTACCTCTTGTAATATGGCCTACAAATTTATTATAGTCATGTGCAATTGCATGGTAGGTTTGTTTGTTATTACCATTCTAATCTTAGTTCTATCTATTATTTTGGTGTTGTTGATTCTATTGTTGGTTTTACAGGTTCTATTAGTTTAGCCTTGGATTTTGGTACTATTGATTTTATTGTTGCACTGATTGGTGTTGTTATTGCTATTGTTAATGTTGTTTCTACTGGTTGTTATGTTGGGGAAA
The DNA here is from genome assembly GCA_037957365.1 of Torreya grandis. Taxonomy (NCBI): domain Eukaryota; kingdom Viridiplantae; phylum Streptophyta; class Pinopsida; order Cupressales; family Taxaceae; genus Torreya; species Torreya grandis. The sequence goes on from JARHVA010000516.1 coordinate 4,421,351, forward strand.
AGAGTTTTGATAAATACCAAGAGTTTGATTGGAGGTGGAAGCACCACCATCCAATGTGATCTCCCCATTATCTAACATATTCTTAATCAAATGCTTGATTTGCACACATCTTCATAAATTGTGCCTATTGCCCTGATGATATTCACATAATTCATTTTCATGGTACCAATTAGGATAAAGAATGCCTTATGAATAATGCTTTGGTATAGGCCAACTAATAAAATTAAAAACATCAAGGTTATAAAACATAAATTCAATAGGCTCTCCAAGGTCACTAAAAGCATGATGAGTAGGTACTATTCTCCTTAGAGGAGGAACTTGCAATGGAAAAAGTTATTGTATTTGTTGTGCAGGCTTAGGCTATTGTGTTTGGTGTGTTGGATAAAGAGGTTATTGAGTAGGAGTAAGTTGGAAAGGTGGTGAAGGTTGAGCAGATGGTGTTTGCACCATTTGTACATGATGTGACTCAGTTACTCTATTTCCCACAACATTCTTATTATGGTTGAATTGCTTTGGTCTATCTTGGCTATTGGCCTATGTCGATTGTGATGCTTGCATTTGGAATTGATTTTGATTTTGGCCATTTCCTTGATTGGTACCTTGATTATGATTATTAAAAGTGAGATTGATGATTCCTTTATTAATAAAGGCTTTCTTGATCAACAAACCTTTATCAATGATCTCTTTGAAAGTATGTGCATATTATAGTTCCAGATGATAAGCTATCTCACTATGCAAATTTTTAGTAAACACAGTGGCTATTTTTTTATCTAGTAAAGTATGGGTGAAACAGCTTGCAAGGGCTCTTCATCACTATAGATAACTCGCAAAACTCTCACCAACTTTTTGTTTTGCTTGTGCCAAGTCAACCAATGAAATATCATGTTTGAGATTATAGGAAAAGTGTTGCACAAAATTTTCTAAAAGGTCATCAAAATCTATTAATAAATTCTTAAGAAACTTTAAAAACCAATCCAAGTCTTGTCCTGCTATACTCCTTGGGAACAAAAATAAAAGGTATATGTCACTATATGCCACTTGCTGGCATACGACAAAGAATTCCATTAAATGGGATTTGGGGTCACCTTTTTTCTTGTATTTATCAAACTTTGGGGGCTCATATCCTAGAGGAAATATAATATATAAGTAGTCCATGTTAAAAGGATAGGAACACACATTGTCCAACTTAAAATTTTTACCTTATTTCCCAGCTTGGATGGCAATGATTACATCCTTCATTTATTGTAATTCTTGCTCTAGGAAACTTGTGGGAATATTTGCCTGAAAAAATTGTTAGGCAGTCATGAGTGGAGCACTTAGACCAGGGTATAATGGAAGAATTTTCTAGGGTATGATGGATTGGTTTGGAAATGGACCAAGAATACACATATGTAGATTAGGGTTTATTGGAATTGCACATATTGTGGTGCAATATTCTAATTAGGGTTGGTTATGAAGGTTTGGTGTTGAGGATTTTATGGTTGGGATGGAGGGATATAACTATACTATACCTACTATGGTTGAAAAGGGACATGCTACCAACTAATCAAACCTTGTTGTTGAGTGGGAAATTATGAACCAAAACCCTATTTTTGAATAAGTGGCACATTTTGAATAAAAGGCAATTGTTGCCTAGTAAATACTTGAAAAATATTGGAACATCCTTATTGCATGAATCCTTATTAGGAAGTGAACACATGTTGAAGATTCAACATATGTCACTAACCAACATTTATACATTATTAGTTAGACATCATTTGGTTTTGAATTGGCACACTAGCCTACGACTTAAGAGGTATGATTGCAATTGCCTGATGAGGTGGAACATTAGTTGCCCTATTAAGGTGGCAAAATATTCAACCTCTATTGCATTGGTATACTAGATTGTGCTTATTGTTATAGAATACCACTTGCCACTTTTTGAGGAGTAAGATTCATCACATTTTGCTATTGAGGTGTGGCATTAGTTTTTGGTTAGATACATAATCTTGTTGGTTGTGTGCTTGAAGAAGTGGCTGGTTGAGGATTAGAAGTAGTTGGTTTAGATTGGGATGTAGAAAATCTTACTCTCTAATTTTTAAAACCATTTATGGTGTTAACTAAAGACACATTTTGTTGGCTAGCTATTTGCATATTAACACCACTTTGGTTTAAATGGGATGTTGCTCATGCATTATCCACTATGTTTTGGCCAGTATTCTACATAGAAGCAGAAGATACTTCTTTAGTGGTTGGTGTATAAAATAAGTTGTCAACTAAAGTATTCTACAGAATGGGTCTACACCTTGAGTGTCTTGATTAGTGAACTCTATTAACACTCTAGTTGAGGGGACTAAATATATGAGAGGCCTACTTGACATGGTCATTTGGTTAAAATTATGTGATAGATTCAAGTAGGTTTGGTATGTTATCTGAATTTATACAAAGTGATCCTCCATGGGGTCCTTGCCTTTGACAAGCATTCTAGGGTCTTGATATGTTGTTTGGACTAGAGTTAAGGGATTGCTACAAGAACACTATTGACTATATAATATGTTATGAGGCATTCTTACTAGACTTGGCAAATTCTCATAGGGGAAGCCTATAAAAAAATTGGTCCCTACCTCTATGGCTCTAACCAAAATCTCAGCTTTGTTCTCCAATAAATGATGCTAAAAAAAATAAGGATCATATGTGGAAGGTGCGTTAATAGAGTATGGTTGTTGAGAAAAAGATTCTTCAACAATAGGTACCATAGCTAGGTATCGTGTAGTTTGTGCTTGATCCTATTCTAAATATGGTGGCATATTAACCAAATAGTTAGCTAATGGATCTTGGTTTTGTGCCCCTATTTGAGTATTATAAGAGAGATAAGGATTTGTGTCATTAGCAATACTATCTATGTAGAGGTCTTGCACCATTTCTTCTTGCACAACCACATTACTAATCCTTGGATTGTACTTGAGTCCACTACGAGTATAAGAACACATGTTGGGATCCATAGTGAATGTTTTGTCATAGAAAGGGAAGAGAGTTCAAAAAAATCTAATAAGACAATGTTTGAAAGAGTGATGTTCAAACTCGGTCTAGATTCATCAAAAGGATGGATAGGTTTACGTAATGATTTATTATAAAACAAGCTAACGTTAAGTATCTAACGTTACACATCTTATGCAAAAAATATTGAATAACTGGACCAAAACTCAAAATGCCAAAATCTAAGGTTGAAGCATTTCAAATTAGTCTAATCTAGGAAATAAACTATTGCTAGGTCTTTTCACCAAACATGGTGTCAAAAGCTAGGCTCAAATAAGGCATGTGCTAGGAATGTTGGCCAAATTGCATCAAAAGCTAGACTTTAAAATAGATGAGAATTTAATCTAACGGATTTGAAACACTTCTAAAAAAATTAGGCATTTGACTCTTGGCCATGAACTTGATCAAATAGGTATAAGGTATGAAATAAAAGGCACTTTAAAGATAGTTCATTTTCTTGCAAATAATGATATAAAACTTGGTTCTTGTGATAAATAGGATAGACAAATGGTGTAACTATCTTAGACAAATATTCACAAAAGTATACTTGGATTGGCTCAAAAAATGTGTACAAACTTGAACTCTATGTAAAAAGGTCTAAGAAACAACGTTTTTAATGTTCTGGGTAACATAAAAATGTTAGAATACTCAAAAGACATGACAAAATGTTTGTTTCAAAAAATCTCTAAGGTAAAGATGGTTTTCTCACAAATTTAGCAACATAACACTACCTTTCTTAACTCAAATGACATACATACCTTCAAAATTTTGACAATATCTCTATGGAAAAGAGTATGTATTCAAATGATCTTGATGGAAATAAGATGGTAACACAAAAATGTTTGGTGCATAGAATCAAAGTGTAAGTGTTTAGCACAAAATGACTTAAGTTTATTAAGTGGTGATAATAATTACAAGTCTTAAACGGCCTTCAATTCAAATGGACATTTAAATCTAAGTTAAAATAAGTTTAATGTGAAAATGGTGAACCCACTTGACACATCAACCATTGGAACTTGGAAAGGTTAAAATTCAAATGTGAATCATAAATAAAGGTCTTAAACAAACTTTGGTAAAAGGTCTAGACTCAATTGGATAACATAATTGCACCAAAGTGGATGATATGACTCCATGTTTTGATGAACTTTGAACAAGGAAAATTGATGATTCACATGGGTAGCGTAACGCCTCTTTGTTCAAAGGAAGATGAAGACTATGTGTTTTGGTTTGTATCATTCATTCACACCAATTTTTGACTCCAAACAAGACTTTAGTCTTGGACAAAACCAACTATTAATCGCTTTTAGGCCCGAAAGTGTCAAGGTTGCTTGGTATTGTTGGAATTTGTTAATATACATATTTTGAGAAGCTTTTAGTGTTCATCCAAAAATTAAAATTAACATTATATAGTAGGGTTTTTACACCCCCCTTCTCTCAAATGATAGTATTGTGACATGGACCTTGAGGCACACCTTGCACCAACAACACTTCCGTGGCAAGTGGGGATTTGTTCTAAAATATATAAGTTTTTGAATGTCTAGATGGATGAATTACATAATGAATTTCATATTCATTATTAATATTTAAATTAATTCCATGATAAGTACAAAATGGTTGGCCTTTAATTTTTTATAAATTATGAGGAGTGATGGTAATTAAGGATAATATGGATTAATATTTTGTCTGTCACTTGGATTGTTGCAAAAAGGTCTAGTTCTTTTTTCAACCACTACATTTATCACTTGCTCAGTATAGTGCGATGTCCAAAGTGTAGATACATCCCATGTGCAACTCCAACACTTGAAGGTGGTTTAACCATTCAAACTTTTGATCCTAGAGGGAGTGGTTGAAGTCAATGCTAGGATATGAAACCCTGAGTCAAAGCTTCCCTAAATAACTTGCGAGAGGTAATGAAAGCCCCCTCGCAAGCCAAGTTTGCATAAAAATAAATGACTAAATAGAAAGACTTTAGGGTTGTTTTCAAGGTCACCCAAATGATTACGAGTTTTTGGGGAGTGCTTTAGATGACATTATTTCTATGATTTGGACTAGGGATGTTTGCAATAAGGATGGTGCTTTTGATTTCAAAAGTTTCACAAAGGGGATGAATGGAAGAGCATACATGCAATGTCCCTCTTTTTTCAGATCAAGTTATAATTAAAAACTATTGAAGACAAAATTTGACAAATGAATTCAATTTTAAGCCCCAAATGAAAGATGAGGTGGTTTTATTTTGACCCCTTGGTATTAGGTGCTAAGATGGAAAATATTGCATAAAATGACCACATGAAGCAAACAAAAAACCTAAGTTCATTTTAATCCCAAAGATTGAAGCATTTAAGACTTAAGATTGGGTTAGCATGTTCATTTCAAACCCAAATGAAAGTGTGTTTGGTTAGTCAAAATCAATAAAAATAATTCTAAACTAGCCCCACAACTTGCAAAAACACAATTATAAGGGCCTACTTTGAAGCAATTAAGGGTTTGAGTAAACAACATTAAAATTTTCAACTCTCTATTGCAATCCCACAATTACATAGTCAATACCATTGTTTTCCTACAAAAATAAATTTTTAAACAACAATATCATTGTGATGGGTTAAACCAGATAGAAAACACAATATCTCTATTCTTGGACAAAATCACTAGCCAAATCAACAATATCACTACCCTAGAAACAATATCTATATTCTACAATAATATCACTATTCTAGAATGATATCACTAATTTGAAATGAAATCACTATTTGAATGAAATCACTAGCCAAAATGATGATATCACTGCTTGGGATGATGATATCATTGCTCTATGAAATCACTACTTAGGGCTACAAAATTGCTACTGTGACAACAATGATATTATAATAGAGATCAAAATTGTGATACTCAAAAACAAAAATGCTACTTCTAAAAAAATGGATTTTTGACCTAAAAATCTAGTCTTTTGGCTCCTTCACTCCAATATTCTACATAAAATTGGTTAGTAGGTTTCTTAAAAGAGCCTTGTGATCAATCTTGTGGGCTAGGGTCCCACCGGACATGCCATTTGTGAACATAGGATTGCAATAGGGGGGAGATTAGTATTATATTAGTGAATTAAAAAAATCAATTAAAAACACACTAAACTAACACCCTAAGCCTATCTCAAAGGGGGAGCTTAGTTAACAAAACAAAAATGGAAAACACAACTAAAGTGTGAAATAAAGATCATCCTTCACCTTCCTTAGATTCTCCAAAATGCTTATTGTAGTGGCTTACTCGGTTTGTGCTCATGAAATCTGCATCAATGGAGTGTGGCTACCTCCATCTCTCTTTAACACCATGTTTGGATTTGGCTTAGCTCAATATTTTCATGAATCTTTGGAATTAATTAAACATTATAACTTTGGCATATGAGAGCTTAGAATTCAATAGGCAAGGCTTCCTATTTATAAATTTTCAAAAATGGTTAGGATCAACCTTAACCGTCCATCTCAAGATGGAGACATGTGTCTAAGGATTAATTCAATTATGTAATTAACATTCATAAATAGGCTCATCAATATTTGGGATAGAGGGGAAATGAATAAGCATAGAGGGTCTTAATGAGGCATGGGAGGGGTTCACCTTGCTATTTTATGCATTTATGGCCTAGGGATGTTTTCCAAAGAAATGATGTCACCTAATGACGTAGATATTCAATATTCATTTACAAAAAGAAATTATTCAAAAAGTTCCATGGAATTATAAATTAGGCTCATGATTTGGTTTAATTAGCTCTTAAGCATGATTAAGTACTTTTATGCAAACCTTGGCTCTTTGTGCACAGATTACTCAAATTGGTCAAAATGTCTTGTTATTGGCCCAAAATTTGACTAGATTAGAATTAGGATGCAATGTTAGATGCATTAGATTAATTATACCATTTAGGATGTTGTCAACACAAAATAACAAAGGCACATGGCTTGTGTAATAAATTTGATAGGAAAGAGTAATCCAAGGCACCCAGGTGCAAAATTGACATTTTGACTCAAAATGATTTGATCAAAGTCAGCTACTTCATAAATTGTATTTCCCCATTTAATGACACTATAGATAAAATCGACAATTGAATATGTAATTTTCAAAGCTTTTAATGTGTTTTAGTGTTTTTAGGCCAAATTATGCATTTTGGTAGAAATTGGTCAAAAGCTTAATTAATGGTCATTAGTGGCTAATTTTAGGTGTCTACAATACCCACCAAACCTTTGTTTCCAATAATCAAGATAATGGTGGCTATCAAGGGTGAGGTCAAGGATGAGGATGAGGAGGTGGATGTTCCCCCCCAAGAATGTGTTATAAGTGTGGATCTCTAGATCACCAGTAATGAAATTGTCTCATCTACCTGTGTCTTTTGTAAAAAATAGCATCATTTGGATGAATGTCCTAACCTATACATGACCTTCACTAAGGAAATAAATGAAAAAGGTGCAGGTATGCTTCGCATTGAGAAACCTCACTAATGATTATGCTCTAGCACCCTAACATCCCAATAGGTGAATATCACTATGTGTAGTGGTGGGCAATCTCAGTCTACATCTAATACTATTGAGAAAATACAACATGAAGAGCCTCACACAAGGAAGTATCTTGATACCCAACAATAGAAGGTTGTACTCCAAGATATTATGACATTGGTAAGGGAACTACAAGGAGAAATTTAGTTTTTTAAAGACCAAAAAGCAATATTGATATACAAAAGGCCATATAATCTAAAAATGTGGCACGCGATGATTTTCAAGATCTTTGCAAGTGTATGATGGATGAAGACATTATCCCATAATTGAGTAGTTGGCTTAAAAATCAAGTACAAACACCAAATGACATTTAACCTCAATTAAATTGATCAACTGAGGATCATTGATTGAATCATGCTTGGTGATAAGATACCCCTGTTCCTCCTAGTCCTCAAGAGGATAAATAATATTGGTGAATGTTGCTATCGATGTTTGGGTGATTTGGGATATTTTGGTTGACATCGACATTGGAGTTAATATCCTCAAAAATGATACATGACACAAAATGGCTAGTCTAGCATTGCAGCCATTTCTATATGTATAGTTTATGGCTAATAAAACTCATGTTCTACTAATTGGCATCCTTAAGAATAAAATAGTCGATATCCTTGGAGTATTGTTCAAATTTGATTTTGAAGTTCTTGATTTATTTGAGGTAGATGGTTTTCCATCTCTATTGGGATGAACTTGGTGCTATGCAAATAATGAAGACTTAAGCTTCAAAAAGTGCTACATCAGTTTTGGGAATACTGATCAATGCATCATTATTCCATTAGATCAAACACGTGGGCCACTATATGTAGAACCTATAAATATAGAAGAAGATATTAACCACATATATAATGTCACCACTAGCAATGGTGAGCATCATGATCCTACTCCTGATAGCATTCTCTGATGGATGGACACTCAATCCCTTTTTGATACTACAAGTAATGCTTGTTATTATTGGGCCCATGATGACTATGACCTCATTGGAAGAATGTGTAGTGCCATCGACAATTGCGAGAATGTTCAATGCTAGTATCATAAATGCCATAGGTTATTTTGCCTTGTTATCAGATAAGTTATAAGAGGACTAGTTATAGATGTACCATTAGAAATACTTGATGAATCTCCTTGATTTTATGGACAAATAGAAGTCCATAATTTTATCTAGTGCCTTGAAGACTTCTATAAATCTGATAATGATTGTATACAATCATTGGTTCACCTTTTTGTTGGTATAACTATAAGGTGGTGGTGGATCCATAATGAGTGACTTCTCCATTGGGATCAAGTATGCTTTGTTTTGCACCACTAGTTTCATCATGATAACTAAATACAGGGTATAATCAACTATAGCAGAGTATGAGTATCAGAACCACACATAACAACGTGTGAATCCATGTGGAGGACTAAAGAGTCTTTCTTTCTAGAGTAACTATAGGCACATGATTTTTATGGAACTTTATGAACTTGGGATAGTGCATGGTATTTTCATGAATATTGACACATGGGTACTCATTTTTAACACCTATTAAAAGAGAACATGAACTCAATGTTATCCTATTCATATATGAGAATGTATATTCACCTCACTCTCTAATCCATGCACAAGGTAATTGTTAATGAACCTAGTCCCATTAAAGATCTCCTAAGATATATACATGACATCCCAAAAGAAGGGTTAGTTCTCTTTCATGATCGTACTAAATAACTTGTTCCCACACTTGACCTTGTCTTTGATTAGGAATGTTGTGAAGAGATATGCCTAGGGAAGCACAAACTTATATTTTAGGTGGATTGAGGTGAAGGTTCTAACCCACTTGACCCATTGGTAAACCATTTATATATCCCTATATATTATGGCACATAAATTATTCAAGATACTAGTATCGATATAGGCCATCCTTACTTAGAACCTCTTCAAACTATCTTACGTAACATTGAAATAGAGGAAGAACCAAAAATAACTACTATAGGTAACTACTAGACTGACATAGAGGTCTTAAAAATATTTGAATTATTAAAATAAATACACTACTATAGATCTTGACTCATTAATCACAATCATCAAGAAAATAAACATAAATGCCACGAAGTTCAAGGGACTGTTAATTCATAATGCATGTTCTATAAATCCTAATATGAAAGATAAGCAACATAATTAGTTGATACAATCCATTGTTCATACACAAATATCAATTAACACACAACACCTAAAATTATTGCAATATCTATGAGTATATATTATATATTTCCAATATTCTATCCATAATTTGTCACCTTACATGTTTCCTCACAGGGGTATTTTCCCTGACCAAGTAGTTACATAATAAATGACAAAATGGGTGATTAGCCAAAGAACTCTTAGTAGACTAAGAGTCATGACAGTCTTTCAATTGTTCTCTCCTAAGGAACTAGGCTTTTAGGCCCCCTCTATACATGTTTGATAATAGATATTTGCTTCCAAATGTCCTCTTCATGGGTCGGTGTGAAAATCATGGTGGTTAAAGTCTATATGGTCCTTGAGAATCATTCTTAAAATATCTCCCACTTCCCATTCCCTCCCCAAGTATCTCATTCTTATGCTCTTAGGTTTATCATAATTATGTTCCATATTTGATTGGGTCTTCTCGTATTGATACTTACATGCCCTTTTCCTTTCGTTCCTCTCTAGTTCCATGCCACAATTGTCTTATGCCATGCTAATTCTCTGCCATGGTGTTCGTGTGCCATGCTCCTCTCACATTATGTTGATTCCATGCCAAAAATCCAAAATAATTAGTCAAAATTTAGGGTCCAACACCCATTTTATTATAGTAATTCAAAGTGATAGAGTAAGGGTAGAATGAGAAAGTTGGTACCTAAGTGTAACTACGGTGGGTGTCTTTAGGTATGTGTTGAGTGTCGATCTTTCTCCATGCAAAAACTACAATTTAAAATGTATAAATCAATTTCCAATTATGATACAAAAATTTAAGTAAAACATTGAATATATTTGAAACTGATAAATCAAAGAATGAATAGACAAGCCGGTATGCAAACTAAGTTTCCCTCTAGAGTCATTATAAAATGACGTGATTATGCCTTATGGAGATGTTAGTGCTAAAACCATGGGTTGAGCTAAATATGTCCCAAACCTATTTGAAGATGGATAAATTATTAGAAGTTAATTAAATCATAAATTAAATCCATATTATTCATTATATTTTTCTAAAAATGGGACCCAAAATGGTCTTCAATAAATATAATAAAACTTGTGTAAATAATCCTATATAATGTCTCAAATATGGCCTACATATGCCCCCAATATGATAACATTTGTAATATAAGTCATATGGCTTGTGTCACAATATCATAATATCTATGAATTGTCAACATATGCCACTCATATACCCCCATTATGATAACCTATGTAATCTGAATCATGCAATCTATGTAATAATATCATAAAATATATGAACCATTACTCATAATCCTATATAATATCTAACATATGCCCACAATCAATGTTAAATCTATAATAATTCATGCAAACCTATACCAATATGAATTAATTAATGCTTAAAATTTGAATTTATTCATGTGAAGGACTAGTCTCTAAGATAAACCCACTATGTATGCCCCCCTTTTGAGGTGATAGATGTAGATTATGAATTACTCATATCAAAAGAAGAGAGTTACATGCATCATGTTATATAGAAAAAAACTAAGCATGTAAAGTATGTGCTAAGATGATTAGATTAAGTCATCTTAGAGAGATTAGATCATTTGGGCATATATGAAATATTTATCTTAAGTCATATAAATGTCATGTCAAGTAGATATAGTAATGTGGCATGAAGTAATAGTCATTGTATTAATATCCATTACATGAAACATAGTAGATAATGTCTTTAGGGCTTATTATGATATCAAAAGTAATCAATCCTAGAACTTAGTGAGGAACATGATCAAATCCTTTGACTATATTATTTAATTTATGATTATATTCCGTATTGAAACAATATATTTAAAAAAAATTATATTGCATATATTCAATCTTGATCCATTAATAATCAAAACATGTTTGATTTATATTTTTGAGATTTTAACCTAAATGAAAAAGGTACATTTTGATTTATAGTGTGTTGAATAGGAAATTCAACCTTTTAAAAAGATATCAGTTCTTCAATATTCTTCAATATATGGACCACATACGCAAAATAGGTAAAGACTACATCATTCGTATAACTATATCATAAGTTATCTTTGTAAATAGTTGACCTCTTGAGCATCTTTAAGATGAAGATTTAATCTTGGGTATTCTTAAGCTGAATAATTATAGCATATGCTTTAATTTTATTAGTTAACATGGTAGGATATAAAGGAGGATGAGGAGAATATTATGACTACCTCCATTCTGTTGCACATGATGGAGCACCCTACCTCTTCTAGTTGTAATAGAATGGATTAGAATCCAATATATTCCTAGGGAAAATAATGGGAGTGGGATAGTAACTAGCATGACCTTGAGGTATAGGGGATGAGGAACAAAATAATTCAAGCATGCCTTATGACACTTAATAGTAACTAGAAGCATCTTGGATTGGATATTTAAATAATAGGAGTTACTAAGGATAACTAAATACTCTTGATTTTTTATTTTAGCCATAGTTTTATTACACATAAGTTTAGCCTATTTCATTACGTGGTTGTGAAATATATTACATATTTGATGAAATCAACATTTAATTATGAAAATCATAGGTTGAATTATAAAACATAAACTATGTATATCCATTATATCCATGAGTTATTTATGTGAATAAGGAGAAATAAAAATCAGCTCTGAAACCCTAATGCTAAAAATAAAACCTAAGGTAGAGTTCATGCTCAAGGGAATGATGAGTTCATCAAGATATTTTTATCTTATTTTGGATTTAGTAGTTTAAATAAATTAAAACTTGAGACTAATTTAGATTATATAATATATGTTTAAATTAAGAAAATCTGAATTAACTATGAATTGTTGCACTTTACTATTTATAGAAATAAAACAAGGGGAAAGTGTACTTGGCTTGGTCAAGATTATTTTTTGGTTAGTGAAATTGTATAGTCATCAAAAATGATCTTGAGTAGGTTTTTGGTCACTTAGATCAACTAATTATTTGAGCCTATTGAGATAAATTTGGTAATGTCTGGACACCTACGGTAATTAAATTCATCTAAGGTTTATCAGATTTATCATTGTGAGAAGTGGCAAAATTTTCTATCTCAGATTATTTTACCTTTTTATAAATAGATATTATGTTTAATATCAGAGGATTCGAATGTGTGTAGATTTAGATTCATCTTCCTTCACCTTGAAACCCTAGATCCACTTTAGAAAATTACTTCACGTATAAAAATGTGTAAAAAAGGATGGATTGAACAGATCTCAACTACCCATCTCATTGAGTACCTAAACACTACCTACATTTTAATACTCTTAGGATGGGTAAACCACACATAGTTCTCCCACATAGTTGTGTGTGTTCAATCAGTGTTATAATAACATGTGATGTGATCATGTGTGTGGATTTTGACACTTAAAAACCTATGAATTTGACATTAAAATAGTACTAAGAATTATTTTTGAGTTGTTCCTTTGAGGATTTTTCAAATTTGGATGTTAGGGTAGTGCTTCAAGGATGTGTGGATGTTTTCCTCAATGTGTTAGTTTAATTATGGATGTCTACTAGATGGAAATATGCTTAGGCTTGATATGATTATATAGTTGATTATTTAGGTAATTTACCTATACAATGACATGTGAAACATATGGGCTAACCCAAAGTAATATTTTGAATTTGGGAAAATAATTTTTGGGGAACACATAGATGAGTGTAGCCAAGGCAAATAGTTCTAATAATCAGATCGATTTGACTATAGTTAGATGCATCTAGGACATAAAAAATAGTGATATAAGATTAGTGATAATATGTGTAAGATGATAACTTATTATTGAAGTAGAGTCTATGTAAATGTTTTGCATGCATAATGACAAATCAGGGATGCTGGACCCATAGTTACGTGAATGCTTAGAGAGAGTATGAGCAAAATTCAATTGTGTATGCACAAGTCATGTATGCTAAGTCTTGGTCAAAAATGACATTTTAAAGTGTCTAATTACAAAATTTATGTGTCTACATAAGGATATGAATAGTAATCCCATTATTTATGACCTAAAACTTAACAAAATTCAAACTCAAACAAAAATTTTATGCATATCCAAAAATTATTGTAGTGCATAATTCACAACAAGATTTTAGTGTGTTATAAAATATTTGATATGGCATATTTTGACTAAATGAAAAGATTTTTATGGAACATGTTGAGTAAATAATAGCCATCATCCTTGATTTATCCATTAAAAATCATATTTTTTAATCATTTCATTCAATAAAAGGATATACAATTGTTTAAGCTTTTCAAATAATTTGTGTTCCTTATTTATGTTACCATAGTTTGTAATTGAGATTGCAATAGAGGATTTTTACCTTACACTATGATATACATGTAATAAATATAGAGAAGGTGCATTATTTTTTTGAAAAAAAGACTCAAGTAAATGTGGTGACATGGATTGCAATGATTTCCATATGAAAATAATTTTTGTGTTTTTTAGTGTTTATTTAAACCTACATAATTAGTTCAATAAAAATATATATAATTTCAATTATATGTATTATTTGTTTTGATATTTCATGAATTATATCTAAAAAATATTATATTTATTTTAGTAATAATTGTCAAAGTTCAAAAGTGTCAATGTAAAACAATCATTTAGTGCTACTGGATGTTCCTGGAAAATGTAATAGAACATGTAACTATGTGTTTATGTGAAAGGCAGCATATAGGAATAAAACACAAACATAATTATAGAATGGGACTAATATTCATTCAATTTAGAATTACATGTTTATCCAGACAAACGTAGACTTAAAGTATATAGAATATTCATTATTTTTATGTAATTAAATAGAACTAAGCAAAAATTGGTAAAAACTATGCATGAAACAAGTACAAGACATTAAAAAAAACCATTGTTTGATCTCTATATTTTAGAACTCTTTTCCATTACAAATGATCACTATATATATAACTTAAAAAGATATGATGCTTTACATTCTATATTTTTAGTTCTAGATTAAATAAGTCTTTTCATATTCTAGTATTTTGGAATGCATACATAGGCTGAATACATACAAAATGATACAATTTTTTATACATAGTCCACTTGTCATGCATCTACACTTTGAGATTTTACAATCATATTCTGCTACCAACACTTTCCCAGACTTAAATAGTTGTTTTTCCCTAAGATAAAGTTGTATGAAGTGTGCCTAATGATGAAACTAGTGGAATTTCATGTTCAAATATGTTGGTCCAAAAACAATAAGTGCGGTAATCACTTAAGGTATTATTTATTGGTTTTCACCTCTTTCTCACTAGTTAGCTTCCCTAGTGAGTTTTCAACTAAGAAGTTTACCAATCTACCACCTTTGTAGGGGTTTTTTATGTATTGGCATAAACAATAGGCTACCCTTTATAATTTTTCAACCATCTTGGCCCCACTCCTAATGCTTAATCCCTTTCCTACTTAAAAAATTCAAAAATATTGAAAATTTAGACCTCACAATACCTAGAGAGAAGGTGAAGGCATATATTATGTTACTAGAACTAGAGGAGGATGATAAAATGGTGTTGTGATTGGAGTTATTGTCAATGATATTACTATAATTATACTTCTCATGACCCTACTCCTCCCTATGATTACACATTGGCTCACGTGCAAACTACTAACCCTAGTTATATTGTTTAGAGTAATAGTCCATTCGCTTGGAACTCTCTCACATGATATTCTCATCCCTCATACATCCTCATTCCATCTTGACCCTTTCTCACTTCAAGCAAACTCTCTAGAGACCCCCCGAGTCCTGTTCAATAAACTATTGACTTGTTTGGGCCCTTATTTATCCTAGGCCATGGCTCAAGGAGGAAACTCATGGCCTAGACCACACATTTCCTTCATGAAAGCTGTAGCTTGGACATAACCTAGGTAGAATGCATGAAAAAGTGTCTTGAAAGGGCCAAAACAACTAGTTTTTTATGATTTAGTGGATTAGGGTTGAGATATATTGGTGTTTCCTCATTCATTTGAGCCTCTCTCTTCATTTTTTCTGCATCTCTACTGTAATCTTTCCCATTGATCATTCACACTCAAAGCTTGGCTACCTCCTTGAATCTCTCTTAGTTCTTTCTTAGCACAATAACTTTCTTGGTGAAAAGGGATTCCCTACTCCACTACTACTTCCATTGGTTATTCTCTTTTCTATTAATAGTGTTCCTCATTCTTGTGTACTTCTATTTGCCTCTTCAAGACTCCATTTCACCCATCTCTTATGCTCCTTGCATTGGCTCTCACAAATTAGTGTTTTCTCCTTCATCTCTTCCAAAGATTTTGGCTCTTAGTTTGGACCCAACCTACACAAAGCTTGATCTTCCTCCTCTCTTGCCTCCTATCTTGGATAATTAGTTGGTAGAAAGTATTCACATCTATATTAAGTTTGATATGAGAGTACTTTGCTTTTCAAAGTGAAACTATTTGTTTATTTTTAGTAGTATACATGCTAGGGTTTTAATTATTTTTAGCAAAATAGTAGTTTTTTGCATTGCTTAAAGTGGTTTTTGAAGTCCTACATTTGTGCATCATTAAATAATACTTTAATTGATTGAAATATTCCTTTATTACATATTGTTTCTCTCTTTGGAAGCTTTCCTCATTGCATAGTAGATAGACTAGAAAACTTGCTCAAACATCTTCTCTCTCTCTCTCTCTCTAAAAATAGAATATTGCATTATTAGAAAACAATAGTATTGATTTAGAAAGGTAGCTCAAGTATAGAATAGGCATGCTCTTGTACCCTTTTTTAAAAACATTTTTATGTCTTTCATTTTCCTCAAAGTGCATTAGTTGCTAGATTTAAATTTCATTAGCTATCTCATTCAATATTGTTGCTTTTGTATTGTTTATGAAATTCATAGTATAGTTTTATCCACTTACTTTATTATGGTTAGATCCTTTAGAGGTGATTTCATGTTTTGTATGATTTTTCGTGCTAGCCCCCACCTAGCTCACAAGTCTATCTATAACTTGGTGTAATCTGGAAAACTAGATAGCCACTATAGACATCCTATAGCCCATAGAACCCTTGAACCCTCTAGCCTCTTAGTGGTTTTATTTAACACCCTACCAAACATTGGTGGTTCCATTTAGATTCTTGGAACTACTTTCATGGCATGTCCAATGAGACCTCACATATGGTATCATGCTAGTTCTATCCCATTTAGAGCTCTATTAGCCAACTCCCCTTTATTAGCTGTTAGGTTTTACTTTCAATTATATTTTGGATCTCACCTTAGTTGTTTTTTACTACTTTAGTTTTGTGTTATTCTCCCTATTGTTATCTTCCATGTTTTTCTTATTTCATTACATCTATGGTTGACCTCCCACCTTTGGGATGTCATTCTCATCAAATTTAGGGTCTCATCCCTAATCTCACTCATGAGAAAGCTTTAACTATAATGGAATTCCATAGACACCGTAAGACCCAAGAGGTTTCCTCAACCCAAAATGGTAGTCTACACCCTCTCACATTCGAAAGGGAATAAGATTGGTAGGACTATAACCAATGGACTCAATCTCTTTTTCACTAGTTTTAAGCTTCATTCATCTAAGGATTTTTTTTGCTTATCTTCAATCCATATCTCACTGACCTATTTGAGGTGATGAGGATCCTCTTGACCAGTTAAGACCTGATGAGTTGTGTGTAATCATTGATGATTTCCATATAAATCTTCATGTGAATAATTACATCCTTCTCCCCCTAGGATTTAGAGGCATGCTTCCTCTAGAGATAGAGTTTGTATCCATTCAGTGTCGAGTACCTCAACTAGTTCTTGCATGAGTTCCCCACCTTTCTCTCGATAAGAAACTCTCCAATAAGAACATCCACATGTTCATGTTTTGGATCAGAGGTATTCCCACTTGAGAAGATACATTCATAATGAGGGTTCTTCCCATCCTCCTAGCCCTTCCTTTAGAGTGTCCAATGAACATGCTAATTTTGATCACCAATTGTGGACTAGAGATCCATAGGATGTGTATCATGAGTCTCAATGGCCATTTGTTAATCCTTGTTTGATGGCATGTGACCAACATCATAGATATTTTGGCCATCATGACCATTTCCATGAGTATGCCACATCTTCTCATCATCCCCATAGGAACTATCACACTTCTTATGGTTATTCCCCACCTCATGGTCAAGATGATTTCCATTATGACTAGCCTCCCTATCAAGAGCCACCTCGACATCATGATCTCTATGGCCATGGTTATGATGATGTCTATGGGCATAGGCAACATCATTACCATCATGAGCTTCCTCCTAGAGCTTGTCACCAACCTATTATCAACTATGCTTATGAGGATCTCCATCAAAATCCTCTAGCCCCTTGGGTGTATGTTATTCCCCTTCCTAATCTTATCTATGAACTACCTAAATTCAATGGGATTCAGGACTCTATTCATATGGAGCATATTATGACATTCATGATGGCATATATGGATTGGGAATAGGATGAAGGCATGATGTTAAATATCTTCACTCATTCTTTATGAGTTGAATCTTTGGTTTGGTTTTAGAATCTACCTCTAGATTCTCTCTCTAGTTTTTAGCTCTTTTTGGTTGACTTCCTCCAATATTTTGATATTTATAAAACTTTTAACCTCAACATCTAGTCACTCACCTCCATGGTGTAGGCCAAGGGTGAGTCAAACTTTGATTTTGTGCATAAACAACATTAAGCCATTCATACATGTAGGATTCAATTCTCAGATGACCAAATTTATGATATGTTCATGTGAGCATTAAGGTAGGAGGATTGCCTTGAGGTTCTCAAGCATGAACCCACTTCTTATGATGAAGTTGTTAATGAGTGTTTAAATATTGAAGTATTTGAGGTGTATGTGGGCATATGGCCCATATCTTCCCAAAAGTCATCCTCATTACATGATCGCAACCATAATGTGATTGGTGATGGTGTCATTGATTCTCATCCCAAGAAGAAGGACAAGAAGGAAATTCATGAGGTTAATTCCATGATCAAGAAGCCAACTAAAAATAAGGCTTCTAAATCAGGCACTAAAAAATAATGGATGGTGTTTTCTTATGACCCCACCAAGTTTTGTAATTACCATAAGATGAAGGGGCATGATGATGCCAATTGTGTTGCCAAAAATTTTGGTAGGCAAGCCTCATCTCAATCTTAGATTTATCATCTTATAGAGCCCAACTGCAAGTTAGATGTGCTCAAGGAGCCTATGCCTGACCATGATAAGGAGAAGAAGAAAAAGAAAAAGAAAAAGAAGAAATCAAAGGCTAAGGCCCTACATTCTCCTTCTTGTTATTTCACCTCTTCTAACTCCTCTTCTTATGCTAACCTAAGAAGGAAATACAAGCATGAGAGTATCAAGGTCATTACTATTATCAGCATCACTCCTATTGGTTATGAGTGTTTTTTCAACACATGCTTGGATCGGGCCATCGACCCTATTAGAGAGACTAGTGGTGCTAGGCCTCCCATCCAACCCATAGGGGTAGGGAATCCTAAAGTTTTTGACATAACATCCTTCCCTATGATAGACAACATCCTTAATTTATCATAGAGGAGTTACATGGCGTCTCAATTGGGGAATCCATCTGGGACTTGCTTTGCCTTTGTCCTGAATAAATGGGCCTTATATTTGATGAGCTTGGTCTCTCTCATAAGGATCTACTACAGGATGATGTCAGGGTTTTGTTCAACTCTAATACACCTGAGCACCCTCATCCTCCCATTTTATCTTTCAACCTAGCCTCTTTTCTAGATGCTTTGATTCTTATAAAGAGGGCTCGGTTCCCTCTCTATATCGAGACTTTTGTAGATGAGTTCCACTTTAAGTGGTAAATGATTAATGAAGGAGCCACCTTTAATATCATTACTCTATGTGTATTTGATGAGCTTGGGATCAGTCAGAAGAACCTTTCCAATTCTCACCATAGGTGTGTTGGTTTCAATAATGACACAATTATACCAATGGGGAACATGAAGCTCTGTATCAATCCCAAGATAGTTTGATTTGAGTTTTATGTGTTAGACCTTGATCTTTCATACAACATGATTCTTGGCTATCCTTGGACCACTACCATGTAGGCCGTCACATTGGCCATATTTTACATGGTGTAGTTTATGCATGAAGGTGAGGTTCACACCCTATAAGTTAACCTAGATCCCTAGGCTTTTATTTATGAAAAGATAAAGCCCTCAATCAAGGCTTTGGATATCTCTTAATGAGGTTATGCAGGTGCCTACACACCCCTTATTGCTAAATCTCATTTTATCAAGGATGAGTGTTGTGATCTGGCCGAGTACCAATCCACATTCATCCTTTTAGAGTCTGGCACATGTTGACTGACTCCTTATTTAGTCCCACAATGTTAGGTTAGCTCATCTCTTTTTGGAGACCTCTTCTAGGATGTCTCTCTAGACATTTTGCTCCCATTTACATCATGCTTTTTGTATTAGAGTATAGGCTCTCTCAATGCATCTCTTACTAAGACCGTTAGAGTAGCTGAGTCTGATCTCCAGTGTTGTTTCATTCATGTTACGGCACATAACCTATTCAAGGAGAGAAAATATTACACCAAGATCATGTGGGATTATTGTAAGTACCATTATCCCCTTGATTGCCTTGGTTTGGATATCTCTCTCACTAAAGGTATAACTCTAGGCATTCCCTCAGTGAACATCCTAATAGTTGAACCTAAAGTGTTAGACCAATCACTCCATCCCACACTTGAGTGTTTCAAGGAAGGAAATGCTATGGATGTTGAAGGATCTATAGATGTCAACCTTGGAACTTTAGTAAGGCCTAAGATAATTAAGATTAGTACTAACCTTTCTCTAGAGGACTAGGATGTTTTGGTCACCTTCTTGCATCAATTTTTGGATGTAGTCACTTGGGAATATGTCGATATGAAGGGAATGGATTATAACATCATTATCCATAACATTTTAATGAATAATGGAGCCCATATATTCACCATAAGAAATGACCAATATAAACAAAAGTCTCCAAGCTAGTCAAGGCTGAGATTGAAAAACTCATCCGAGTTGGTTTCATTCATGCTATTGACTACTCTCAATGGGTTTCCAACATTGTTCTCATTTTTAAGAAGAATGGAACAATTAGGATTTGAATCAAATTTCAAGATCTCAATATGGCTTGCCCAAAGGATAATTTTCCTACTTCTTTGATAGACCATATTATTGATTCCATCATTGGTTTTGAGATCATGTCTTTCAAGGATGGGTTCTCTAGGTATAATCAGATTTGGATTGCACTTGAATATTATCACAAGATGACATTCACTACCCTATGGGGTACCTTTTTTTATGTCATCATTCCTTTCAATCTAAAAAATGTTAGGGCCACATATCAACATGGCATGACCCACATTTTTCATGACCTCATCCACAATATTGTTGAGTATTATATCAATGATTTCCTTGGAAAATATCATAATCAAGATGAGCATGTGTGAGACTTTAGTATCATATTTTATTGTATACAAGAGTATCACATCAATATTAACCTTGAGAAGTACATTTGTGGCATTTCTACTGGAAAGCTTCTTAGCTTCCTCATTTTGTAGAGGGGCATTAAAGTGGATCCTGAGAAAATCAATACAATCCTTGAGATGCCTCCCTCGCACAATATTGTTTAGTTGCAATCTTTTCTTGGAAGCCTCAACTTAGACATTTTTTTGAGGAGTATGCTCACAAATTCATACCTCTCACACATCTCTTCTACAAGAACATGCCATTCTTGTGGTACACTGAAGTCCAAATGGATTTTGAGGAATTGAAGTACATGTTTCATAATCCTCCCATCCTGATGGCACCCATTGAGGGGTACGAGTTCATCTTGTATACCTTTTTCACTGATATTTCCATTAGGGGCATGCTTATCAAAAGGATGACATTGATAAAGAGGTACTTATTTACTACATCTCTCCTACACTAGTTGGCCCTAAGATCAACTACTCTTTGGTTGAGTGGCAATGCCTCTCCTTAGTCTTCACCATGAATAAGTTTAGACATTACATTTTGGGTTAGACTACCAATGTGATTGTCTAATCTGATCCACTTCTCAATTTTCTCAACAAGACACACCTTGCTAGTAGGACTATAAGGTGGATCATGCTTTTTTAGGATTTTGACCTCTGCATTATTAACCAAAAGTCCACCAAGGGCTTGGCCATGGTTGATCAACTTACCTACCCCTAGCATGGATTTGGTTGATGATGCCTTTCCTAATGAGATGGTCTACTCAATTGATCATGTTGAGGTATCTAAGTGTGATTGGTACCAGGACATTATCTGTTACCTTGAAGACTAGTCTTATCCCATCGACACTCATTCTCAAGAATGCTATCAGATCAATAAGCTTGCCATTAATTATGTCATTCTTGGTAGAATCTTATTCAAGAAGGGTCTTGATGGTGTGTTGATGTAGTGCCTCACCCTTGAGGATGTTCCTCTCACACTGGAGGAATCCCACAAGAGCATTTATGGTTGTCACCTAGGACAGTAGGCCACTGCTCAACATATTATCAGGATGGGCTACTATTGGCCCACTCTTGTTAAGGATGTCATCTAGTATGCTAAGAAGTGTAAGATGTGCCAAGTCATTAGGGTTGCCATCAATGCCCCAATAGGCCTCTTATACCCTATCTCAGCTCCTTGGCCCTTATCTATGTGGGCTCTCAAGTTCATCAATGAGTTTAAACTAGCCTCTTCTGATGGTCATTACTGGTTCATCATCTCCATTGACTATTTCACAAAGTGGGTTAAGGCCATGCCTCTTAGCAGCATGTGTGGGAATATGGTTGCCAAGTTTTTTCTAAACTAGCTTATTTATAGGTTTAGGGTTTCCACTATGATCATGGCCAATAATGGTCTAGGATTTCAAATCCCTAAGATGCGTGAGCTTGCTAAATTCTTTGACTTCAAGCTTAGTTTATCCTCTACCCATTACCCCTATGGAAATGGGTAAGTATAATCTTCAAATAAAACTTTGAAGAAGATAATTATCGATACTGTGGCCTAGTCCAAGAAGCACTAGCATCTCGTGCTTTATCTTGCCCTTTGGGCTTATCAAACTAGCTTTTGAATGGCCATGGTGGCAACCCGATACTCTCTCATGTATGGGTTTGAGGTTTTTCTTCCCTTAGAGGTCTCCATCCCTTCATTGTGGGTTAAGACATTTGGATATCTTCTAATGAGGAAGAACATGCCATTTTCCTTGTTGAGCTCGAGTAGTTAGATAAGAAATGCCTTACTGCTCTTGAGCATAACCATACTTATTAGTGCCATCAACACACCCAATTATAGAAGTTGGTACACCCTCATCCATTCAAGTTAGGTGATACAGTCCTCATTTTTGACAAGGAACACCATAATAAGGTCAAACTTGCTCACAAGTGGTTTGGCCCTTTTGTTATCACTATATCTCTAGAGAATGAGGCATATCATCTCTCAACCCTTGAAGGTGAACCCTTATGGCACTCGATCAATGGGTTCCACCTCAAGACATTTCATGTCTAGGGCCCATGTATACCTCTAGGGAAGTCACCTATGGTGGTAAGGTGAGCCTTCACTCTCTTCTCCCACCACTACCTTCATGCCATTAGTATATGTGTGTGCATGTGTGTTCTTAGTTAGTAGTGTCTATTGTTTAATCACATTATATCTAATAGTCTATATCAGATGAAGCATACATATCACACACAAAAATCATATACACACATGTGCTAATCATGAGAAATATATGTATACATATCATAAAAATACATGTATATCTTTAAGTACATCAATTGGATTCTTTGAGCTTGGGATCATAGTACCCAAAACTACCACATACACGGCTACACACACACACACACACACACACACACACACACACACACACACACACACACACAAGTCAACCTATGATTGGAGATCTATCTATGGTAATCATGCCTCTAGTGGAGATCTTGATCTCTACCTAGCAACTAGTTGAGCCATAGTCTCTTTTAATGAAACAAATCAATCTACCCTCTCTCTAGGTGCCTCTACTCCTTTGGTCTACTCTTGGGCTAGCTTTGCCCATAACTGATCTATCTTGGCCTCCAATCTATTTAGTCATATCTCAACTCATTCTAGCACTACCTAGTGATACATCACTACCCCCTAATGCTATATTGTATCCATATCTAGTCATGCTATGGATACCTCATGCTATGTTGATTCACCCTCTAGCTATATAATCATGTGTCATGCCCTCACTAGCTCAAGTGAGGCTCATGCACCCACCTACCAAAATTGAGTATGTTACTCTGCCCCCACCAATAGATGCAACACCTACTCTATCAGTGGTGTCATTATCACATCATGGAATAGCTCCCTCAATAGTAGGTCCACCTAGGGTCCAATCTAATTAGGTTGGTCTTCTACACACACACACATAGAGTATATGTCTTAGTTATACATAATATCTTGTTAAGGATAAGTAAAAAGATAAAATGTTATCTAAAAAATACACTTGTCTTAATTGGTAGTATGGATGGCCTTTATGGCTCCCATGTAGGTTGTGGTCCTCTTGGTGGTAGTGGTCCTCACCATGATAGTCTCTCTCCACCACTTACCCCATTACTTTATGTTAGCTACTGGCCATGCTCAGCTCTAGCTGGCTAGGGATGAGCACGTCTCTCTCTCACTATTAGAGCCTATATCCTTAGATGAAGGTAAGGCCTTTGTAGACCTCATAGCTACTCCATTCCCATGTAGGTCTCTATCATTGCATCCTTTGTCCATACCATAGACTTGTATGGATCATGGATGTATCTTGCTACTACATTTGGATCTAAGATGATTCACATAGGACTAGCCCTACATATAAACCATGTAGCCCATGTTGTGCCAACCTCCACTATTGGAAATGCATCATTGCCATATGGTATCTTTAACCTCATCAATGGGAGCCTCTCGTAGGCCCTTGCCATAAATAAGCTAGATTAAGTCAGTTTGCCTGCACTTGTCCACCAGATGTGATCCAACTACTAGTATAGTCTACCTAGGATATACTATCCCCAAGCATATCTATGGCCTCTCTCTATGCATTAGATAAATCCTATCCATGATAATGGTAGTCATCCTATACTCTAGCTAGTGTATAACCTCCTAACCAAAGTATCTACTATCACTATCCTGAGTGGTGGTACCACTAGTGACTGTTATGTGATATGAACCCCATGTCTATTCCACTAAGGGTGGGGTCTCACCAAGTAGACTTCTACTACTATTGAGTTTTATAACGATGGTAGGTATATCTCTTTGCCTATAAGATCTACCCCATAGAGCTGATAAATGCCCTTTATGATGAGATAGCCTCTAGCTCAGGCCCTAACTAGAACACATGCCTCTTTAATACCCATGCAATAGCTAATGAATTACATAGGTCTTTAAAGTAATGTAGTAAGGGTACATGTACTAGCATCCAAAGCCCTACACTCTATAGGTGCTCTTGATCCTTTGCAAGTACAACATCCACTTCCTCAACTAGTTATGATGGGACTCTCTCCTGGTTGGCCACCTCACATGGCCTATCCATGTAGGCCTACTATTCTCTCACCTATGAAGCTATCCCTCTTCTGGTATGCTCACTCCTCTATGTGTTTGTACAAGCGAGAAGCATGCAAACCGATTTGTATACTAGCCATGAAACACGTAAAATGGAATGAAAAATAATTTTTCTATCTATTTTTACTTGTTTCTCCCCTTCTTCTTTGCTTTAACCCCTTTCGAGAGCTATTGGGCTCTTTTAGGCTCCTTAAGGCTTAGCCTAGCCCTTTATTGCCTTGAACCATAGCTTTCTAGGCAAAGATATAACCTTTCAGTGGGGTAGGCCATAATTTTTGTGGCCTACATAGGGATGTCCTGGGGAGCCCTAAGGCTCCCTAGTTATCCCTCCATAGGCCATGAGATGAGCTTCTATTGGTCCCATTACATCCCTCTTCCCAAACCCACCATTTTTCACCCTTGTTTCATCTGATTCATCCAAAAATTCATTTGGAATGAGTGAAAATGGATCTAGGGCCTCCCAAACCCCAAAAAATTGAATAAATTTGTAAAAACTTGTTTAGAGGACTTACCCAAACCATCTTGTGTGTCCTTGGCATGCTCTCATATCCTTATTTTCTCTACTTGGGCTTTGGGTTACTCATGGGCTCTCTTTTGGCTCTCTTGGAGTGAAAATGACATCTTTTCACTCTTTTCCCTCTCTTTAGCCTCTTTTTTAGCTTTTTGTGGGCCCTTTTGGGGTTTCTTTTCCCTATTTTTGTGTTTTAGACCATGAGACCTCTATTTTAGGGTTTTTTTCACATTATGAATGAATTGGTATCCTCCATTTTTTAATCCAAGGCTTCTTTGGGCCTGCTTTGTCCCCATTTGGTCCTCAATACCCCTTTTAAGTCCCCGTTAACCTCCCACCCCTGTGCCCTATTTCATGGGCACTGAGGGATAGAAGTTACTTGTTATACTTCTTTTAGTTAGTCATTTATTTGATTTTATATATTCGATTTGTTCTAACTCCCTGTCTCTTTTTTTGTCATGGTTACAAGTTGGAGGTGTTAGCTAGCTATGGTGGTTTAAGACTTGCTCTAGTCTTGTTGACTGGTCTTCATCTTCTCTGAACTTCCCCCCACTTTCCTTTGTCACCTCTTACCATGATTGATGTTGGTCAACCACTTTGGTTGTGGCTTGGTTGAATTATTTGACTCCCTTGTGTAACTCACTTACTTTACTTTACATCAAGATAACCTTTCAACATTTTCTAGTCCTGCATCTTTGACCCCCATCATGGTGTACCTCTTAGTGGTGATTCACATAGATAGTGACTATTGAGGCAACCCAAGACCTATAGCTATGACTTGGGTCATTGATTATCTATGGAGCCATGAGCTTGTTACAACTAATCACTTCTTGATCAATGAGATGAATAATGCCATTGAGTATCATGTAATCATTGGTGCTTTAACTGCTGCCCGTGAGTAAGGTGTGTGCTATGTATAATTGTTCACCAAATCACTCTTAGCCATGTCTCAACTCACTAGTGTCTAGGATATATTTAGCTCTGAGTTTCTCCCCCTCTTTGAGGTAGCACATGATTTTCTCTCCATTGAGGACATCTAATTCACCCACATCCCTCATAAAGATAACACTAGGGCTGATGCCTTGGTGAATGACATTTTGGATAGTATGATTTGATTTGATGTCACTTGTGTCCCTTATTTGTAGGAGCTAGAGCTAGAGATGGAATTGGATTTTGAATCACACAACATTTGCACTTTCACCTATGGATTGCATCATCAACATATTCTACCACCATTTGTATCTAGTAAGTGAATGTAATGTTTTCTTTTATCTTTTTAGTTCTTGCTTTCTTTTCCTTTGGTATGGCTTATAGGTACTTCACAACACTCCTTGTTCATTCCAACACTAACTACTCATACCTCAGGTGCATATGTAATCATACTTCCCATGACCCTACACCTCCCTATGATTACACATTGGCTCACATGTAGACTACTAACCCTAGTTATCTCACTAGAGTCATAGGGCACTCGCTTAGACCTCTCTCACATGATATTCTCATCCCACATACATCCTCAGTCCATATCGACCCTTTCTCATGCCAAATAAACTCTTTAGGGACCCCTCAAGACCCATTCGAGAAATTATTTATTTGCCTAGGCCCCTATTTGACCCAGGTCATGGCTTAGGGTGAAAACCTATGACCTAGGCCACATGTTTTCTTCATGAAAGTTATATCCCAAGAAAAATGCATGAAAAAGTGTCTTGAAAGGGTCTAAATGACTAGAAACAACTAGTTTTTTATAGTTGGGTAGATTTGGGATGAGATATATTGGTATTTCCTCATTCATTTGAGCCTCTCTCTTTAATTTTTTTTGCATCTCTTCTTTGATCTTCTCTATTGATCATTCAAAATCAAAGCTTGGCTACCTCCTTGAATCTCTCTTGGTTCTTGCTTGGCACAATAGCTTTCTTGGTAAAAAGGGATGCCCTGATCCATTGTTGCTTCCATTGGTGATTTTTTTTGCTATTGATAGTATTCCTAAAACTTGTGGATTACTCCTTGCCTCCTTAAGACTCCATTGTACCTATTTCATTTGCTCCTTGCATTGGCTATCATAGATTTGTGGCTTCTCTTTCATCTCTTCCACAACTTTTATCTCTTGATTTGGACTTAGCCTACACATAGCTTGATCTTCCTTCTCCCATAAAAAGTATGCACATCTCTATTGAGTTTTATATGAAGTCAATTTGCTTTGTAAATTAAAACTCTTTGTTTATTTACAGTAGTATACATGTTAGGGTTTGAATTATTTTTAACAAAATAGTTAATTTTTGCATTGCTTAGAGTAGTTTTTGAAGTTTTTCTTCATTTGTGCATCATTAAAGAGTAATTTAATTGCTTTAAATATTACTTTATTGCATATTGTTTCTCTCTTTGGAAGCTTTCCTCATTGTATAGTAGACAAACTAGAAAACTTGCTCAAACATCTTCTCTCTCTCTCTCTCTCTCTCTCTCTCTCTCTCTCTCTCTCTCTCTCTCTCTCTCTCTCTCTCTCTCTCTCTCTCTCTCTCTCTCTCTCTCTCTCTCTCTCTCTCTCTCTCTCACAAAAACTAGAATATTGCACTGTTAGAAAATAGTAGCATTGCTTTGGAAAGGTAGCCCAAATATAGAATAGGCATGATCTTGAACCCTTTCTTGAAAACATCATTGTTTTATTAAAACATTTTTCATTTGGCTTCAAAGTGCCTTAGTTGTTAGATTTATATTTCATTGGCTATCTCATTTCATTCAATATTGTTACTTTCGTATTGTTTATGCAATCCATAGTATAGTTTTAGCCACTTGCTTTACTATGGTTGGATCTCTATAGGTGATTGCAAGGTATGTGTGATTGTTCATGCTAGCCCTAACCTTGTTGAAAAGTCATCTATAACTTGGTGAAAGCTGGCAAATCAGATAGCCACTATAGACCTCTTATAGCCCATAGAACCCCTGAGCTATCTAGCTGCTTAGTGGTTTGATTTAGCACCTTGCCAAACATTGGTGGTTTAATTTATATTTTTAGAGCTGCAATTGATACCAAAGAAGATAGTGTTGTTATATTTATTTTTGATGAATTTTCACTTGTAGAATTTGTTTTCAAAGGTAGTTGCTATGATTAGATGGATGGTTCTGCAGCTTTGTCAACTTTTCTTTGTTAGAGATCTTGTAAGAGCTAATCTAGTGGTATGAATTGGGGATGATTGATGATTTATATGATAAAATTATCCATCTGGTATAAGTCCTCTTTGAACATCTTCTAATCAATGACAGATTCCCACACCATATTAACAATAGTGCATAAAGTAACTTGACACAACATGAGATTTTGAATGTCATCATCATTTTTTTATCATGAGGTGGCCCTATTATTTGAAACCTTATATTTAATTTATTATGCTTGCTTATCAACTTTATTTGCATGCTTCTACATTTGAATATGATCAAATGTATTGTTTAACATCACTTTTCTAATTTTGTAGCTTCTCCATCATATTATTTATTGAATTAAGAGACTCCTTTAGTGCAAATCTAGATACTCAAATGTATTTGATTGATCACCCATTAATGTTTTAGTTTTGTTGGCCTTGGTAGATTCTAGGTTGGATTTATTCCATTTGTTGTTTAGTTTTTACTTCCAATTGAGCATGTTCATAGCCACATGTTTAACTTGTATTACATCAGTGCCTAAGACTTGTTTGTATTCCTTGAGGAACTCAAACATATCATTTGTTTTTTTCTTCAAGTTCTAACCTTATGTTCAAAGTTTTAGTTTTTTGTAGTGAGCTAGTAATTTTTAAGTCAGGATAGAAGGGTTATGATTTTATTCTCCTCAGACATGAATTGGTTGCCTTAGACTTAAATGAATAACAAAGTATATGTTTCATCAATGATATATATAACCTTGTTGAGGTGGAGGTGAATTTCTATTATTTCTTACTTAAGTTTGGTTGCTTCTTGTTATATTTCAGATGCCTTATGTGCAATCAATTCCTAAAAAATGTAGCTCCCTCAATTTGCTTTACTAGAGATAATTTGGTCACATTAAGTGATGCTTATTATTATACTATATCCAAATATATTGCATAATTTATAGTTGTTTCATGTGTTAGTTGGTGTTATATCTATAACACATGGAGTGTGAAAATCATCCTTTGCATCAATGGTGTTGGGGCATCCCATAGCTAATAACTATATATTAACCTATGTTGTGAGGCTTCTTCTTGTGCACATATATGGGTTGATTTTGAGCCTTGTAACATTCTATAATATTTTTAATATTTATCTTTATGCACCTATTTTAAATCCTTTACTTGTAGTTGGGCTATAAATTTAGCCATATTTTTCTCTTGCTCCTCCTTAGATGTGAAAATTGTTGAGCATTATTCCTATTGTTGAGGTTTGACATTGGCATTATCATTAATGTCAAAGGTGATTATGAAGGTTGATGTCATGTGACTATCATTTTTTTTGTCATTGGTGTCTCAGAGGTGCTTTTATAAAGATAGTTGTCAAGTGCTTAAGCCTAGTAGTGTCTTAAGAAGGTATATGCATGGTGGCATGGTGAGATGGATGTTCTTAGGATTTTGAAGGTTTTAAAAGGATTTTTGACATTTTTTGAGTATGTGAGATTTTTTATGACATGATAGTGAGGTGTTGAGAGCATGAAAAGAGACATGGAGGCCAAGTACTTGAGTAGCCTAAAACTATTCATAGCATGTAAAGTCCTTGTGAAAATAGATGAGTATGATAACTTGGTAAGATAGATGCATAGAGGCATGAAAGGTTGTATGAAGTTAATTGATCATGTGTATGATATAAGTGATTAATGATCATATCTTTGTGTCAAGTATCAAGAGCTTAAGGAGTCTTGTCATGGCCTAGTCATGGCATGAGGAGACCATGTGTGAAGGCATGGACTTGGTTGCTTGGTGAGATAAGTGGTCCCATGCATGTGAGAAGATGTATGGTAGTGTTTGAGCATGGTAATAGGTTTTATGACATGTATATTAGGTGTTTATATCTTGGATAATGGTTAGAAGGTCAATGTCAAGGTCTAATGTGACTTGTAACTCAAGGCCTAGAGAAAAAAGAGAGCAATGGTGGCCAAATAAGGTATGAGGTTCAAATTTCAAGATAATAATGAGGATGTGAGAATTTATAGTGGTGTGATATAATGTATCAGGTGTGTTGACCAAGTTTGAGGTTAAATTTTGAAGGTTTAAGCTTGAAAAAGTGTTTTTAAGGTCTCTCGAGTGCATAATATGAAGAGTTGTTTGCCCAAAAAGGGGTTTAAAGGTTTTGTTGACATGTGTAGCATCTACATGAGGACCTAATATATTCATGGTATATGTGGAAGAGTCATATCTCAAATTTTTAGTAATTATTTTTTGGAATGAAGGGATAAGCTTTATGAACGATTGATAACAATGGAATATGGTTTAAACCCTCAAAGAACCCTAATAGTGACATGATATGAAATAAATTGTTATAAAGAATGAAAAATGGATATATATATATATATATATATATATATATATATATATATATATATATATATATATATATATATATATATATATATATATTAGTGATTTTACGTTGTATTAAACTCTTCCATGCATCTCTAGGTGTGATTAAATCTTCAAGTGAGTGAGTGGACACTATATGAAAGGCCTTATTTTTTAGAGATTTTTTGTGGTAGTCAGAGTTAACCGAGTCAAAGTTGTTAAATAGATGGAGGAAAAATTTTCAGACTTTTATTTTATTTCCATTATGGTTTATGGAAAGGTTTTATCCCTTAGGTCTTCTAAACTAGTCATCTAAGACAACCTATTGCTAACATGCCTAATGGTGCAAACAATGAGAAACCTAGGTAAAAGTGAGAAGATGATTAGGGATGTGTTATAATGGAATAGGGATGAATACAAGTGCATGGAGAAATTTTTAAATACATACTCATATTAAATTAAAATATTTTGAGATAATTTTATATAGCAAAAAGTTACTCATAAGTTGACTTGTCTGGTTGAGTGAGGTCTATGTACAGTGAGGTTATGAGATTGGTCTACAAGACAAATATTTCCATTTGACCATATTATAATTATATATTAAAATTTTATAATTATATAATAATATAATACATATTCATAATGAGTCTCTATAAATGGTCATACAGGTGATTGAAGGTCATTATCACCATGACTGTACTTTAAGGTAAATTGGCAGTTCTGGGTAAGCGAGTTGTAGTGATGAGTTTGAGAATCTATGCCCTGAGTTGAAGCATCTAATGTACATGGTGTTTATATTTTGTAATTTTATTTTATATCCATGCTTTTTATAAGGTTTTTTAGTTAGTGAAAGTAGTGAAAATATTAAAGCCAAAATGGCTTTATTGGCTGAGTGAGGTTTATGAGAGAGAAGGTCAACAAATTGGTATGAAAGACCAATAATTGCCATTATATACTATGATATTTTTATTGTAGGTTATTATGAGTATGTTTTAGGATCATGTTAATAAATTATAAGTACTTTAGTGTGTTCTTTTAGGTGTCAAAAGTTTAATTTCCCATGACTTTGTTTTGTGTCTAGTTGGTAGTTCAGAGTGAGCATTTTATAGAGAATAGGTTAAGCTTATATACCCTAAGTTAAATTATCTAATGAATTTTGTGATGACCCTGAGGTAATGAGATTTTTTAATATGTTATTTATTTCTATGGTTGTTTATCTAATTGGTGTTTTATCTTAAATATTTCAAGATAGACTTTCTGGATATGCACATGCCTAATTATGAACTGTATAAATAGTGTGATTCAAGTGATGATTGGAATTTAAAGATGTTATGGAGCCTATATGAGATTATTAGAGGTATATTTTATTGTTTTATTAATGTGTGGAGTTTGAAAGTGTTCCAAGGAAGGCAAAGGGTAACGTGTCCTAAAGTAGACCTAATGGAATTAGGTATCCATGAGACCTAAAGATGAAATGAGGCATAATTGAGGTATGCCAGACCTAAAAGGCCTCAAATAACATTTTATTAATGTTTATTATATGTCATAAGATATATTACATGGATTATATAAGAGGTTAAGGTTGTTTGGTTGACCAAGAAGGATATGAAAAAGAGGCTTGTATAAATACAAGGTAGTTTTAGGCCTATTAGAGTGTCTATAGTGTAAGCGAATAAGATAACACTTGGTTGAGAATAAGGATGTATTTTATACAATAATATAGGTGTCAATAAACTATAATTAATATATAATATAGTTAATTTATAGGAATATTAAGGTCATATGAATTAATCTATCTTAAAGAGACCTATTTAAGCGAAGAAGCCTAGAAGGTAGTTTGAGAGGGATACAAGAGATGAAGAAGGTGATTATCATTTTTTATATGAGAAAGAAGGTTTTATAAAGGTGATTAAAGGTTTCAAGTGGAAAATTTGGTGCTAAGTTATCTAGGGGGTTGGTGCCTCCTTACAAGTTGGTGCTTGTTAAAGCCTAGTTGGGTTGGTGCTTAGCTAGTTTGGGTTGGTGCTCCACGTGGAGTTGGTGATTCAATAAGTTGTGATATTTTGTCTTATAGGAATGTATTAAATTTTTAGTGATAAATTATTTTTATTTCCCCTTGCTAGTTTCCCACATATATGATGTGTTATCTTGTGTTCTTATGTTTCATGCATATGTGGATGGTTACTTAGTCATTGTCTGATCTACATGTTTGAATAAATGTTCATGAATGATTAAATGAAAATTTAGTAAAGGTTTTAAAGACTGAATAAATCCCCCCTATCAGTCATTATGATTCTAAAAATTGGTATTAGATCTGGTCCTTTGAGATATGCCTAACAGCCTAAAGGTGATCCGATGAAGCACAAGCATGGATTGTGATGATGACAGTGTTTATCATGATAACAATGAAGGTTTATTCATAAAAAAATATAATTGATGTTTTTAAAAATGGAAGAGTCTTATGGAAGAATAATCTAATCTTATAATAGAAGTGGAGTCCTTAAGGACATAGTTAGAGTAAGCATCAAGCAATTTGAAGACCTATCATAAATTTGAGGAGAGTTTAAGTGTCCTAGATGACATATTGAGTAGTAAAAAATATAAAAATGTCAAGGTAGTTCTTGGATTAAAAAAATATCATAAGGAGAAAGATCAATCCAAGGTGAGTTAGACCTTAAAGGTTAATGGTCTACCAAAGAATGATGGTGTTGGCAGAATGAAGACAAGTCCTATTAGATATCCTAATGCCATAAGGTATGCAAGTTATTTTAATGGTTATTTTTTCTCTCTTATCCAATTTGGTCATAGATCAAGAGACTGTAAAAGGAGAGACTAAAAAATATCATTCAAGAATGTGTATTCATGGATCTATGGATGAAATTATGGTATGAGAGAAGTCTACTAAAATTGTGATCAAAGAGGACACATTGAAAGATATTACAAGATGAAGTGTATGAAAAAGACCAGTCAAGACAAGAAGGTTCATAGTCATGTCACTAAGAAATGGATCAAGAAGACAAACCCTATAGATAAGAAGAAGGATGAGTAGAAGACTAAATAATAAGATTCTATGAAAGCTCAGAGTATAGATAACGGTTGATCAAGCCACATGTTAGGAGATAAGAGAGGTCTTGGTTCTCATGTGGTTGATCAAAGCAATAAAGATGAAGAGCTAACTAATAAGAATAAGGATGATAAGGTGGATGATTCAAATGCTTTATCTTAAGCCAAGGAGAATTCTAGTGAAATCAAGAAGTTTAAAGCTCCTAAAGTGAAGGATGAAAAGCAAATCAAGGTACAAAAGCCAAAGGTAGTCAAGGTGAGTCATGATCAACTCATAAACCAAGCTGGGCTATTTATTACTGTAGAGTATAAGTTAGATTTGAAATAATGTGAAGAGTATTCTTTGTTAGCTCAGAAGGATGATGAAGAGGCCAAGTCAAAGGTCAATCCTAAGTTGACAATCAAGACTAGAAGGACACTAAAGAATATTTAGTCTTGTGAGAGTATGGAGATCTAGGAATCTCCTAAATTTGTGTTGTTTTAGTGCCTTATAGAAGGTGTGACTCCATCAGGATTTATGGAGACACTCATAAGTAAGTGGAATCATGGTGGATGCTTTTTGAGATTTGAAATAATGTCAAGAGTATTCTTTATCAGTTTAGAAGGATCATGAAGAGGCCAAGTCAAAGGTCAAGCCTAAGTTGATAGTCAAGCCTAGAAGAATACTAAATAATATTCAATCTTGTGAGAGTATTGAGATTTGGGAATCTCCTAAATTTCTATTGTTCTAGTGCCTTATAGAAGGTATGAATCCATTAGGATTCATAGAGACACTCATAAGTAAGTGGAAACATGGTGGATGCTTGTTGATCTTTGACAAGTGTTGTAAGTCAAGAAGGTATGAGGACATGAAGGAGATATTATCATATAGATTTGAGTATGTAAAACATAGTGAAATCATGAAGAACCAAAAATCATAA
The DNA here is from genome assembly GCA_037957365.1 of Torreya grandis. NCBI lineage: Eukaryota > Viridiplantae > Streptophyta > Pinopsida > Cupressales > Taxaceae > Torreya > Torreya grandis. The sequence continues at coordinate 4,456,689 of JARHVA010000516.1, forward strand.
AAAAAGATTACAAAGTTTTTCATTGGGGTATTACCATGAATATTTGAGTGTTATATGTGCATCAAGATGACCCTAAGATCATAGAGTATCAAGGAAATGTTATATAATCTCAATTTTCATGTCATGAAAAAGACAAGTTATGACAAAGGTTTGTCCTAGTGAAGCATGTAAGCATAAACCTAGTTGTCATAATGATGCAAGGAGGATGTCATGATGAAGTTTGTGGACATGGAGGTATATTGATGCAAAAAATATCTCTAATATACCATATAAACATGGCATGAGTGATATTTTCTCTAGCATAGATGACTATATTGTTCCCTTGGAACAATATCTTTGATTGCAAACATACCTTATAGACATGGTGGACAAACATTGATTATAGAGATGTTTTATGCTCAAAGGCATTGCACGTGATTGCTCTAGGAATTTGAAGATGACCTTTAGTTCATGTATCATAGGTATATATTATTGATATGCCCTAGTTATATGAGGTGAAGATGATTGAGCAAGATAAAAGTCTAGCAGACAATGAACTAGGTGTTTTACAGACCTAATGAGCACTGAACTAATACAAGAAGGGTTGTCATGATGTAGATGGAGATAAAGATGTCTTATGGAGATAAAAGATTGATAAAAAGAGTATATATGGTGAGAACAAAGGTTGAAGGTCCAATCAAGCATGAAGGATGTCAGAAGAGGTTGTTATTCATTATATGACTCAAAAAGAGAGTATGGACACAGGGGAGCTTGTTAGCTCTGTGATTTAAATGATCAAGATGGATATATGAAAGTTCAAGTTAGTATGAAGGTAGGTTTGAGGTTGATGTCAAATATCTAAAGATATTAATAATAATAAAAAATTGATATGGATCTCTGTATGTAGTTCAGTCAAGATGTAGGTGACATAAGAGGCATGGTTTCTTGAAGAACAACTCAAGCATCCCAAAAGTTGTCTACAACAATTGGTATAAGCCTAAGGTGAGTTTTGGACAACATTTCATTATGAATTTGTAGATTTCAGGTCCAAATATCATATGGTAGTTTATGGAAAACCATTTTCCATTAATGTTAAAGGGGGAAAAAGATCAGAAAGGGCAAAAAAAGGCAAGATCCAAATCTGGGAGATGGTTTCCATATTCTTTTGAGTATATTTGCCATCAATGACAAAGGGGGTGATTATTGAGCATTATTATTATTATTATTATTATTATTATTATTATTATTATTATTATTATTATTATTATTATTATTATTATTATTATTATTATTATTATTATTATTGAGGTTTGGAATTGATGTTTTAATTGATGTCGAAGGTGCTTATTAAGGTTGATGTCATGCGACTATAATTTTTGTTATCATTGATGTCTTAGAGGTTCTTTTATGAAGATAGTTGGCAAGTGCTTGAGCCTAGTAGTGTCTTGAGAAGGTATATGTATGATGACATGGTGAAATGGATGTTCTAAGGATTGTAAAGGTTGTAAAAGGATGTTTGACATTGTTTTATCATGTGATATGTTGTATGAAATTATAGTGAGGTGTTGAGATAATGAAAAAAGTCATGGAGGTCAAGTGCTTGAGTAGCTTAAAACTAGTCATAGCATGTAAAGTCCTTGTGAGAAGAGATGAGTTTGGTAAATTAGTAAGATGGATGCACAGAGGCATGAAATTTTTTATGAGGTTTCTTGAGCATGTGTATGAGATAATTGATTAAGAATTAGATCTTTATGTCAAGTATCAAGAGCTTAATGAGTCTTATCATGACCTAGTCATGGCATGAAGAGACCTTGTGTGAAGGCATGGGCTTGGTTTCTTAGTGAGATGAATGGTATCAAAAATGTGAGAAGATGTATGGAAGTGGTTGATAATGGTAATAGGTTGTATGTAATGTAAATTAGGTGTTGAGAGTTTTTACAGTGGTTAGAAGGTCAATTTCAAGGCCTAATGTGACTTGTAGGTCAATGCCTAGAGAGCAAAGAGAGAAATGGTGGCCAAATAAGGTATGAGATTTATATTTCAAGATAAGAATGAGAATTTTAGAATTATTAGTGGTGTGATATATTTTCCCAAGTGTTTTTACCAAGTCCAATGTCAAAGTTTGAAGGTTTAGGCTTGAAAAAGTGTTTTTAAGGTCTCTCAAGTGCATATGATGAAGAGTTGTCTACCCGAGAAGGTTTTTCAAGTGTTCATTGGAGCATAAAACATATGCATGAGGACATAAAATATTAATGGTAGATGGGGAAGTTTCTTAGCTCAAATTTATAGGCATTAGTTTTTGGAATGAAGGGATAAAGTTTATGAATGATTGCTAATAGTGGAAGATGGTTTAAACCTTCAAAGAACTGTAATAGTGACCTGATATGAAATATGTTGTTCTAAAGTGATAAAAACGGATTGGTATGGCTATTTTAGTGATTTTAGGTTGTATTAAACTCTCCTAGGCATCTCAAAGTTTGATTGAGTCTTCAAGTGAGTGAGTGGATCCTATAGTAAAGGCCTTATTTCTCAAAGATTTTCTTTAGTAGTTAGAGTTGACCAAGTCAAAGTTGCTAAATAGATGGAGAAAAAAGTTTAAGACTTTTATTTGATGTATATGGTGGTTTATGGATAGGTTATATATCTCCAGTGTGATAAATTGGTCATCTAAGACAACTTATTGCTAACAAGCCTAATGGTGCAAATAGTGAGAAACCTAGGTAGAAGTGAGAAGATGATTAGGAATGTGTTATCATGGAATAGGAATGAATATGAGTGAATGGAGACATTATTAAAGGAATTTTAATGTTTTAAATAATTTTTTTATATCATTATATATAGATAAAATTTGCTCAGAAGTTGACTTGTCTGGCTCAGTGAGGTTTGTGTACAGTTAGGTTATGGGATTGGTCTGGAAGACCAATATTGCTATTTGAAAATATTATCCTTATATATAAAAATATTTTAATGATATCATAATATCATACAAATTCATAAATATTATATTTAAATGGTAATATAGGTGATTGACGGTCCTTGTCACCATGACTATGCTTTAAGGTAAACTGACAGTTCTGGGTAAGCAAGTTATAGTGATGAGTTTGAGACTCTATGCCCTGAGTTAAAGCATCTAATGTACATGTGTTTATATTTTGGACTTTTATGTCCTATCAATTATTTATATAATTTTTTTTATTCATTAAAATTAGTTAAAATTTTAAGGCCAAAATAGCTTGACTGGCTAAGTGAGATCTGTGAGAGAGAAGGTCCACAAATTGGTTTGCAAGACCAAAAATTGCCGTTAAAGCTTATGATAATTTTATTATAGGTTGTTTTAAGGATGTTTTAGGATCATGTTAATTCATTATGATTACTTTAGTATGTTCTTTCAAGTGTCATAAGTTCAAGTCTCTATGAGTGTGTTTTGAGGCTAGTTGGTAGTTTAGAGTAAACATTTTACAGAGAAGAGTTTGAGCCTATATACCCTGAGTTGAAGTATATAATGAAGTTTGTGATGACATTAACATCATGAGGTTTTTTAATATTTATTTATTTCCATGGTGATTTATACAATTGGTGTTTTATCTTCAATAGTTTAAGATGGCCTTTTTGGGTATACACAGGCCTAATTATGAATAATATAAATGGTGTGCTTCAAGTGGTGATTGGACTTGAAAGATGTTATGGAGCTTATATGATATTAGTAGAGGTATATTTTATTATTTCATGATATTTTAATACTATGTGTGGAGTTTTAAAGTGTTTCAAGGAAGGCAATGTGTAATATGTCCTAAAGTAAACCTAATGGAATTAGGTCTCCATGAGACCTAAAGATGAAATGAGGCATAATTGAGGTATTTTAAAATAAAGGGACTCAAAGAATATTTGATTAATGTTTATGATATGTCCTAAGATATATTAAATGGCTGACCTAAGAGGGTAAGGGTGTTTGTCTGACCAATAAGTATATGAACAAGAGGCTTGCATAAATACAAGGCTATTTTAGGACTATTAGAGCGTGTGTAGTGTAAGTGAATAAGATAGAACTTGATTGAGTAGAAGGAGGTATTATAGACCATTAGAGAGGTGTGAAAAATTATAAAATATATAAAATAGGTACTTTAGATGAATATCAAGGTCATATGACCTAATTTGTCTTGAAGAGACCTATTTAAGCGAAGAAGTCTACAAGGTAGTTTGAGAGGGATAAAAGAGAGAGAAGAGCTAAAGAATATGATCATCATATTTGGTATGAGACAAAAGTTATTCTAAAGGTGATCAAAGGTTTCAGGTTGTTGATTTTGTGCTAAGTCATCTAGAGGGTTAGTTCCTCCTTACAAGTTGGTGCTTGTTAAAGCCTAGTTAGGCTAGTGTTTAGCTAGTTAGGGTTGGTGCTCCATGTGGAGTTGGTGATTCACTAAATTGTGATCTTTTGAATTATAATAATTTAGTCTAGTTATAGGTATCAATGGGCTTTATTCTCCCTTGAGGGTTTCCCACATATATTATGTGTTATCTTATGTTCTTATGTTTCATGCATATGTCGATGGTTAGTCATTGTCGGATCTACATGTTTAAATGAATGTTCAAGAATGCTTAAGTGGAATTGTAGTAAAGGTTTTAAATATTGATTCACCCCCCTATAAATCATTTGGATTACAACAAAAACTACCTCTACTATTCCTTGGTTACTTCTTCAACACTTTGTTTACTCTTTTCTTCCTACTTTTCTAGGGCCTCTTTCTTCTTATCTTCCTTTGCCCAAGTCGTTGTGTTAGCCTCTACATTTTTATGTTGTGCCTCTTACCCTTCCTTCTCTACTTAATCATTATTTTTATCTATTTATTCTAATTATTTCTTCTTCTTCCGATTCTCTTCTTCTTCTTCCCACTTATAATTTTTCACATATTCTTCTACTTATTTCCTTTATTTCTCTTCTTATTTTGCATTTTATTTTTCTACGTAGAAGCTTTTTATTTATTCTTCTTCTTTTTATTCTTCTCCTCCTTCCTTGACTTCTTTTTTACATCTTTCTACACCTTATTTTGTATTTTTTTGGCATGCATATCTTCCTATTATGTTGTGATGTCCTCCTACACTTTTGTCTATTCTAATGGATGGTGCTTGCTTACTTGAGAATTATAAGCATTAGTGGTGGAATATGGAGATGGATTTAAGTGATTAAGTTAGGATCAAATCACATATGGATCTTATTCACAAATTATTATAATGGTGGCTTGATATGTATGCCCTTACTTATATACATTTCTTTTGCTCCACTCATTTAAAATTTTACATTGAATTATGCTAAGCTATCTTCATGTCATTATGCTATTAATTTTAATTTCATCGATTATTATGATGAGACCTTGGATCTTTTTTGGATAGGTTCAATGTTTTATTTTATGACAATATTTTATGTGACACATTGAATTTTAATTTCTAATGTATTTCCTTTATTGTACATTAGCTTAATATAACACACTGATATGCTTTGGGAAAGATGCAATCTTTGGATTAATTTATCATTAACTATTTTATGAGTGACCATTTATTACATGTCCTTCATACCCTTTTTTTTAGTGCTTCCTTCCTGGACTTAATCAATTGACCTCATCTTGACTTCTCTTTGTTTTACTCATTCATTATGTTTTTGATTTCCTTTAATACTTTATGGTATTTACTTTTTAAACTATGTTCCAAAGGCCTATAATATAGATATCACATTGTATACATCTACACTACAAAAAGACAAGAAAATAATAAATGAAACAAAATCCATAACTACCTGGTGTTACTCACCACCCACTCAATTGTTAGTAAGATATTAATAGATATAATTGGTGGTAATTATTAAGCCTACAATCATTTACATGCCTTGGAAAAATGGTTCATTTAAGATTCCTTGGTACTATTCTTTCTTGTTGCAATAATTCATGGATGATGTATGGTCCTTTCCATTGAATACATAGTTTACCTAAATGTGCCCAAAATCTTCTATCATATAATAATATTTTTTGCTTTAGATAAAAATCTTTCGATCATAGATTGTGATCATGCCATGATTTTTGAATCTTTTTATTTATTTCATATGTCCAACTTACTCTCTATCAAGTTTCTTCCATGTGAGTTATTTCTAACAACCTTTTTTGAAGTGAATCTTGATATCCTAGTCACATTATCAATTTGATTTGCAAGCTTGGAGTTATATATTCCATAGGCATAACTATTTTTATTCCATAGACCAAATGGAAAGGAGTGAACAATATATCAAGATTATAGTTAGTCAGGTATACCCATAGGATCACATGAATTCAATCCTCCCAATCATCTCTTTGGGTATTACATATTTTTTAAGCATCTTGATCAGTATTTTTATGGATGCTTCTACCTACCCATTGGCTTGAAGATGATAGGTTTTGTTGTTATGGTGTGATATCTTAAATTAATTTGTGAGGGTATTGATAGTATTATTCAAGAAGCGTGTTCCTCCTTTGTTGGCCAACTTCCCTAGCCATCCAAACCTTATTATGATGTTCTCATACAATAATTTATCTATTTACATTGCATTGTAACTTGGTTTCATAGTATATTCTACCCATTTTGTGAAGTAATCTATCATAGTAATTAAATATCAAGCATGACTATATTTACTTGGTGGATTCATAAGTCTTAAAAAATCAATGCCCCATTGCTCAAAATTTTACATTGATAACATCAAATTCAAAGACATTTCATCCCTTTCATTTGGCCTTCATATTATTTAACAAACATAATAGTTAGTTATGACTTTGTGTGGATTCAAGAATAGGGTAGGCCACCACAAGCCACTTTATAATTCCTTGGTGTGTTTCTTCTAAAAATTATGATCTCTCATGCTCCAAGGCTACTATGTGCAGTACATCATCCTTAACCATTTTGTATATAAATCCTTCTATAATATTGAAAGATATGGCTCATGTGATCAACTAATTTATATATTTTTTGACACAGTTTGCATGAAAAACTCTTTGTTTTAGGAAATTGCATATGTCCTCCATATTCTTTGGAATCTTAAAGACTTTAAATAAGTGCACATCTGATGATTCATCATGCAATTATTCTATTTCCTCACCATTATTTATTTAGCTAAGATGATATAGTCCTAGATTTTCTCTTTCTATTTTCATATTTATATTAAATTAGAATTCTTTGAATAACATTAACCACCTAGATATCCTTCCACTTAGTATGGGATTATTCACTAGGTATCATAAATCCTAGTGATCTGTAAAATATTAAAATGGTGTTTAAGAGGTAGTGCCTAAATTTATGAATTGAAAACACCATATCTATGGCCTATCACTATGTTTTAGCGTAATTTTTCTTTATTGATGATAATTTTTTGCTTACGAAGTGAATAGGGTGATCCAAACCTCCATCTACTAGTTGATCCAATACAAATCCTACTATGATTATTGAATCATATACATGCACATGAAATGATTAATAACATCTATTTAAAATTCACAAAAGATGCCTAACACTCATTAATTCATTCAAACTTTGTATATTTTCACAATAATCTCTCCATTGGGGCTGATATAGTATGTAACCTTTGATATCAATTACATTAATATCTTGTATGTCCTAGGAATGATTGAACCTCATTAGATATTTTAGGATGTGCAATACCCACAATGAATATGATTTTGGATTGGTCAACCAAAATACCATCATTACATAATGTGTCCAAAGAAAACACTAAATGGTGTAACAAATAAACACATTTTCAAATTCAATGTGATTTTTAGATCTTATCATCATTATAATATAAGCCTTAGCTTAGACAAGTGTTCTTTAAATAAAGAGAATACAATCCAATCATCAAGATAGAATTCCATAAAATTGTGGATGAAATCATTAAATGAAGTTACCACAACCCTATAAAAAATAGTAGAATCATTCTTTAGACCAAATGGAATTACTTTGTAAGTGAATGAGTCCCATTTTATTTCAAAGGTGTTTTTATCCTGATCTTTGACTTTGATCGGTATCTAATGGTAGCCACTGAAAGCATTTATGAAATAATAAACTTCATGCTCTATTAATGACTATAAAACTTTATATGTGAAGGGAATTGTAAATGGGTCATTAATGTAGGCATCATTCAAGGCCCTGTAATCTCTACAAACTTTGATTTATCCTCAATTTTTGGGTTGATCCACCATGAGACTAACTTAATCTACTTTTTATATGGGATAAATAATTCATGCTTCTTGCATTCGATCAATTTCAGCCTTCGCCTTAAGTTTAATATTGGGGTTTAGTATGTATGGGAACTTTTTAATGGATAGTGTGAAATCCTTAAGCTCTATTTGAATCTCTCCAAATGAGGGTCTACACACTTTACTTCTAAAAATTTATTGGGGAACACATATTGATAGTCTCATAATAATTACAAACCTTATGATATTTATTGTTTTATCTAATAGTCACCCAAAGTCATAAGATTTGGTGTAGACTTGGTATTAATGTTCACTACCAATTTATTTAGTGGTTCTTGATCTATCTTATTGGACCCACTTGTCATAGAGTCTCACAGTGTTTTTTGCCCTTTTTTTCTTGAACATTCAAATTTCACAGTTGCACATCTTTAGTTTTCTCTATAATTTTATCTTTTGATTATTCTATTTATTACTTAGGTTTAAATAAACCCTTCAAGTGTAGCTCTTAATTATTATCACTAGATTTTTTTTGTTCTCTATCGTCCATGATTTTGTTGCAGGGTTGCACCAAAAATTACTCTTTTTGTTTGTTGTCCTTTTAATTTTTGATAGCTATATTCAAATCTCTAGTTGCTTCTTGTGAAGAGGATTCCATTTGAGTGCTTAGTTCCTCTGATCTCCCAAAACATAAAAATATCTTCAAATTTTGAAGAGCATTTTGCACCATGTATTCTCATCATCAAATACAAAGGTTTGAATAAAATCATGTTAAACTTGTGGCTAATTTTAGTTTCCCATATACATTCCTAGTGTATGTAACATGTTGTTTGAAGAGGTACGAGTGTATATCTAAATAAATGTACCTAGTATATGGGTTCTACACCTTATGAATACCATACATCAACACATTTATGAATATGCATTTTAGGACATTGTCCTTCTAATAAAAATGGCCTTTGACTTGCAATCACATATGTTATCTAAAATCGAGCTCAAATAAATTCCCAAGTATCTTCCCAGTGAAACTAATTTTACTTATGTACTACCCACCATTTAAAAAAAATTCCCTTTAGAAGCATAATTCATTACATCAATCATTGATATACATTTGGAACATATTGCTTCAATCTAGAAATAAATTGGCCCAAGTCCTCAGTTGTAGAGTGTCAAGGTAATTTTTTATCTATTTAAAAAAACATTCTCATTAGTATCACCTCATGGGATCCTCTGTAATACCCACCATTTTGCAACAATGCCCTCTAGATCATAATCTAGTGCACTAACTCTTTGAAATACATTTGGAAATATTGATCCAATTTAGAAATAAATTAGCCCAATCCTTAGTTGTAAAGTATTGAGGTAATTTTCGCTCTATATCAAAAAATATTTTGATTGGTATCACTTCATGGGCTCCTCTATACTACCGATCATGTCACACTAATTTCATTTAGAGCATAATTCAGTGCATTGACTCTTGGATCTACATTTGGAACATATTACTCTAATCTAGAAATAAATTGGTCCAAGTCCTTAGTTGCAAAGTATTGAGGTAATTATTGCTCTGTAGCAAAAATAATTCTCATTAGCATCATCTCATGGTCTCTTCTAACCCAATTAAATGTATGGGTATCTGAATCACTGTTTACTAAAATGTATCTTACCAAGGTAGAACACCTTCCTAGGTTAGTTTTATGTAATCCATGTCTATTGTACTTATTGTTTATAAAAAATGTACTTTAGACCTTGTTGGTGATCACATAGATGGAGACTTGTTTTCCCATATATGGAATTGTGGAACTCATTCTTTTTCATCATAGGTATAGATGGATTTGGACATTGTAACAACTAAAACAATTTTATTTCTGGCTAGAAAAAATGAATTTTATAGATTACAGTGCATTGTGCTTATGCATTATACCAACCTTAAACCAAATGTTGTCCCCAAATTCATAGGGTGATTCACATTCTTTAAGAATTATTTAAGGATTTATTTTAGATTTATTCAGATATATGATGGTAATATTATCCCCTTAGAGTACATAAAATTGATCACACACTGTGTTGATGGTCATCTACCCATCGTATGTGTGTTTCATTAGTATTCATATCTATGACTTCAAATTTACCTCACAAACTTATATTATCAAAATTTATTTCTACATTCTCTAGTTTCCCAATAGGCTCTACCCTTATGTAGTTTGTGAGACTCAAATTATCTGGGTTGTAACTCAAAACAAGTCATCCAATGGCTTCCCATGTCCATCAAGGGATCATATTTAATATACTTACAAAGTCAAATATAACATTTGGAACTTCATATATTACTAATTTGATAGCCATTCAATATTAAACATCCCATTATTTCTTGGTCTTTACATACCATACCACCTTATCAATGTACTACTAACCTCTTTGTGGATAGTCTAATAGATTATGTAAAAGATTTGTCATGTCCCCTTTTTTTGAGGACATTGACAGATTTGATGATTGGCCTATTATGCGACCTTCGTAGGCTAATATGAAGGATAGAGGGTCATAATGGAGCTTGGCTTGACTTTGATTCGCAGAATTTCTACATTTGGTTTTCATTCAGGGTCTTTCAGACATGTTTGATTGATGCTCCTATTATTTAGGGATATTTGACATGCAGCGGAGCACCTTTATTTTGGTATGGTCATATGCGGAATCACTCCCTGATTCACCTGCTTCGATCGGTTTGAGGATCCGACGTATATTGAGGGAGATATTAATATTTGATTGATTTAATCAAATATTAATTATTTGGTCTCATTAATAATTAATTATTAATTATTAATTATTTGCTCTAATTCTAAATTAGAAACCCTAATTCTAATTTAAGAAACCCTAATTAGGGCAAGCATATCTTTTTGAGGGTATAAGGGTTTCTCATGGAGGCCATTATTGATTATGTATGCTATTGATTATTGATATTGATTTTGGAGAATTTCTTCTGTGAAGACTGAGCCTAGGGTTCAAGGATTCCATCTGCATTGGAGAACGTTCCCTCTTCAGTGTGTGCAATTAAGAGGCTGTGGAATATCAGCTGATCTATTGCCAAAGTGTGAGATAACTTCATCCAGAAGTTATCACAGAATTTCAAGTTTGAGAGATAACTTCACACAGAAGTTATTACAGATATTCCAGGTATTTCTTTATTTAGTTTTGATTCAATAAATTATACAGCTAGAGATCTTCTGTGCTAGAAAAGTATATTTTAGATTAGGGGTTGAAAACAGGGAAGTTGTGCATAATTGGCGGCCGTACAAGGTCCGTACAGGCCCGTACAGATCAGCTCAGGAACCGACCTCGGCAGACAGAGGGTTTCAGTGACCGACATCGGTCGACTGAAGACCGACATCGGCAGAAAGCCGACCGACAGATACCGACGTCGGCGATATATCGACCGACGACGGCGCCTGTGTGTCGACACAGAAAGGCCGAGACTTCCAGAATTGCAAGTTATTTCCCAATTTGCATGAATTCAGGGTTTTTAAGACCAGATTTTAATATTCTTTTATTTGTATAACAGAGACTCAATTGTGTAATCGTCCAGAAGAACAAGTAATGTGATCTTTAATTGCTATTGAGAGATTATACTGTGATTTGTGTATGCTTATTTGAATCTATTCTGCAAGTTTGTATCTGTGATCAGAGCCTTATGAATTTATATATCCCTATTTGAAGGGGATATTACAGTGGTATCAGAGCTTTGGTCTTTGGTATCATAGTTTTGTGTCTTTCATATATCTCTATTGGTAGGGGATATTACAGTGGTATCAGAGCTTATTGTGTAGATAAAGGAGCCCCTAAGTAAGGGACATTACAGTGGTATCAGAGCTTATTGTGTAGATAAAGGAGCCCCTAAGTAAGGGACATTACAGTGGTATCAGAGCTTATTGTGTAGATAAAGGAGCCCCTAAGTAAGGGACATTACAGTGGTATCAGAGCTAAATTCTTGCCATCCTGTTGGGCACATCAGAGCTAATGTCTTGCCATCCTGTTGGGTAGTTTGGTTATCAGTATGGCTCTAAGAAGAGTCAAAGATTTGGAAGAACACATGCACAATGCAAAGAAGAAATTAGATCATCCATTTCAGCAAGCAGATGACACTCTAAAAATTTTGGAGGAGTTGGACACTTATTTAGGCAAGGTTGAGCATTCAAATACTTATGAGATGCAAACAGCGTTATTTCCAGTGTTTGATTCGTTGGTGAAGCCCCGATTATTGAGACATCATGATGAGGTGGTAAGACTTGCAACTCTCTCTTGCATTAGTGAAATGATGAGGATCATAGCTGGCTTTGATTTTCATGATGATCAGATTATGAGAGAGGTACTTTATGCCATGGTAAAAAGCTTTGAAAAGTTGGATAACATTAGAGACCCTTATTTCTCAAGGAGGGCAAGATTACTTGAAACATTTGCAAGGTATGGATTTGAAAACGTCATGATGTTAGTAGGTTGTATTGGTGAAATTCGCATGATGTTTAAAATATTTTGGAATATTTTAGATGAGTTTCATTCTAGCAATATATTGGCATCAATGCACTCTATTATGTTCACAATCTTGTTTGAGGAGGAGGATAAAATTTCCAAACTCTTGGCAGAAGATTTATGGTATGTCTGGACAAAAGGGAGAAATGTCTCACCTAGAGCTTACATGTGGTTAAAGAATTTAATTAATAGGCCCAAGGATCGTAGTGCTTTCCCTATGACATGCAACCACTTGCATGATGAGTTTGATAGTTATGCGGATCCAGTACAGGGTGATATTAACACATCTTCAGGTAATGATTTATCTGCATTATCTTCACCGATAGGGGTAGTTGAGGATGTTGTGGATGAGCTTTGTCTTCAGGTGAGTTTAGCACAGGTGTTAGACAGTGAGGATGAGCCTGATGCTTGCATTCAGAGTGTGGAGGTATACTCAGAGGTTAGTACATTGAGTATTGGTGATGAGTATGTTTTTGTAGCTGCTGATGAGGAGCATATTGTTGAGGCTAACACATATATTCAGGATTTGGGAGTCCCTGATTCTAATGAGTTTGAGAGACCAATAGACTTGAGTCTCTATACTGATTCTTCTCACACATTTGATAGTATGGTACAGTTGGTTGTGCCACCGTTACAGAGGGATCAGTTATGGGATGGATTAACACCATCTTTTGTAGATGGACTTCGCAGTTGCCAATTACATAGCGTATAGTATCGACACATCCAGGGCAGTTGTGATTTCAGAGATTGGTTGAGTTGTGTTCACCAATTTGATTATGGGTTCCTCTTTGTTCTACTTCTGTTGATGTTACAGGTACTTGCATTGATTCACAGTAGTGCAGAGCATAACTACATTTGGGATCCAGGTGGATCGAGTAGTTCATTGTTCCGAGATTGCTTGGGGACAAGCAATTTTCAGAGGGGCGGATTGTCATGTCCCCTTTTTTTGAGGACATTGACAGATTTGATGATTGGCCTATTATGCGACCTTCGTAGGCTAATATGAAGGATAGAGGGTCATAATGGAGCTTGGCTTGACTTTGATTCGCAGAATTTCTACATTTGGTTTTCATTCAGGGTCTTTCAGACATGTTTGATTGATGCTCCTATTATTTAGGGATATTTGACATGCAGCGGAGCACCTTTATTTTGGTATGGTCATATGCGGAATCACTCCCTGATTCACCTGCTTCGATCGGTTTGAGGATCCGACGTATATTGAGGGAGATATTAATATTTGATTGATTTAATCAAATATTAATTATTTGGTCTCATTAATAATTAATTATTAATTATTAATTATTTGCTCTAATTCTAAATTAGAAACCCTAATTCTAATTTAAGAAACCCTAATTAGGGCAAGCATATCTTTTTGAGGGTATAAGGGTTTCTCATGGAGGCCATTATTGATTATATATGCTATTGATTATTGATATTGATTTTGGAGAATTTCTTCTGTGAAGACTGAGCCTAGGGTTCAAGGATTCCATCTGCATTGGAGAACGTTCCCTCTTTAGTGTGTGCAATTAAGAGGCTGTGGAATATCAGCTGATCTATTGCCAAAGTGTGAGATAACTTCATCCAGAAGTTATCACAGAATTTCAGGTTTGAGAGATAACTTCACACAGAAGTTATTACAGATATTCCAGGTATTTCTTTATTTAGTTTTGATTCAATAAATTATACAGCTAGAGATCTTCTGTGCTAGAAAAGTATATTTCAGATTAGGGGTTGAAAACAGGGAAGTTGTGCGTAATTGGCGGCCGTACAAGGTCCGTACAGGCCCGTACAGATCAGCTCAGGAACCGACCTCGGCAGACAGAGGGTTTCAGTGACCGACATCGGTCGACTGAAGACCGACGTCGGCAGAAAGCCAACCGACAGATACCGACGTCGGTGATATATCGACCGACGACGGCGCCTGTGTGTCGACACAGAAAGGCCGAGACTTCCAGAATTGCAAGTTATTTCCCAGTTTGCATGAATTCAGGGTTTTTAAGACCAGATTTTAATATTCTTTTATTTGTATAACAGAGACTCAATTGTGTAATCATCCAGAAGAACAAGTAATGTGATCTTTAATTGCTATTGAGAGATTATACTGTGATTTGTGTATGCTTATTTGAATCTATTCTGCAAGTTTGTATCTGTGATCAGAGCCTTATGAATTTATATATCCCTATTTGAAGGGGATATTACAGTGGTATCAGAGCTTTGGTCTTTGGTATCATAGTTTTGTGTCTTTCATATATCTCTATTGGTAGGGGATATTACAGTGGTATCAGAGCTTATTGTGTAGATAAAGGAGCCCCTAAGTAAGGGACATTACAGTGGTATCAGAGCTTATTGTGTAGATAAAGGAGCCCCTAAGTAAGGGACATTACAGTGGTATCAGAGCTTATTGTGTAGATAAAGGAGCCCCTAAGTAAGGGACATTACAGTGGTATCAGAGCTTATTGTGTAGATAAAGGAGTCCCTAAGTAAGGGACATTACAAGATTTGTGATATATATTCATTTTATAGAGTGCTTACCAATTTGAGTAGATGTTTCAAATCAGTAAATACTCCATCATGAATCATAATTCACCTAGTTTGACCATACATCTATGCATCAATGACTACAACATTGCTCTTAGACAAATTTTGGTATTTTATATTTTGTAATGTTTACCTTGCCAGATACATCAGAACCTTTTCCCTTGTACGATCATATAGTTAACCTACCAAACCTTTCTTATTTCTGATCTTACATCATCTCTAAGGGTGTTAATCCTTGTTTTATGTGCTTATGTTAGGTGAATACTTGTATTTACGAAAGATCCTTTGGGTGATAATTCACCATGATTACATTTTGTATCAATTTTTATTTACTCTACTTTTCTAACATAGGATAATCTTCTATGTGATTTTTATTTGGAACTCTACAATATGCATATTAGACCTATCTTTATGGATTAGTTGGATAATTACATGTAAAGTAATTGTATTCTCTATGATTACCTCCTTGATATTCACCTCGAAACCCACCTCTATATCCCCTTTGTTTCAAATGAAAACCCTAACCCTATTTATTTTTACCATCATATCCTCCTTATCATTGTGGTGAACCCTAACCCTATTTTTGTTGACCATAATATGCCCCATATGGTGCTTGGGGAGAATATGGGTCCATCTTGTCTATTATTATTGGGGTGATGTAGTGTTCCATGACTATTGATATTGAGGATATGGTGGAGTCCATATTTTTTGGTACTACTAAGACTATGGTTTCCAAATTACTAAACCCTTAGCCTAATACTAAGTTTAGAGTGGTACCCATCCAAGAGTAGTTTGAGTTATAGTTTTAATCTCTACATTTGGGCTTGGAACCCCTAGTTTCATAATAGGAATCAATTGTGTTCTTTGTTTGATGTCTCCCTTCAATTATTGGACAGCTCTATAATTTTTATCATTATGATTGTGTGACTTGGATAAATTATAGTATATAAACTAATATTGTTGGGCATGTTTTTATAAGAGATGACATTTTGTAGTTGTATACCTTACTACCTTGAAAATCTCACAAAACTCTATTATGAATTGTTGGAAGTCATTCCTATGCTTCCCATATTTTACACAATCCATACACCACAATCCTAGATTGGGCCTATTAATTTCATGTAAATCATCCATCTTTTAAAAAAAAAAAATCATTGCATTAGTTTTTTAGTAGACTACAAAATTTTTCCATAGTCCTCTATTTGCTCCATTGGAAGTACAACTGCTTTAGCATCTAACTTACAAGTGAAATAAGTTTAAATAATATCAAACCCAATCTAAGGTAACATAAATTATACAAACATGTGTCCTTATCTACATCTTAAAATTATAAAAATCACTCTATTCAGTACATCAAAGAAACTATGATCATAATCCCATACTGACTCACCTGATTTTTTGTGAATCTCTTTCAGATCTTGGATTGCCTTATGCATTTATTCAATTTAAATTCTATTATAATATATTTTTTTACATCCTAAAATATTTATTTGGTAGCATTATTTTGGTACATGAAATCTAGAGTCGCACCTATTAAGGATCGTATGATATTGCACTTCTTTGCATAATTCATAGTTGTACCTTTAACCCATAACTTCATCTTGTAGGTTAATAGTTTTTGTTTTGGGTTATTAAACCAATCATATGGTACCAAAGTGACAAAAAAATATTGAAATGAGATACAGCCATGTTTCTTATGTTTGTACCTAAAACTATTGGATACTATGGACTATACTTTATTGGCATCATAAAACTTATGATCTGAAACCCAGCCTTAATTAATTTCTTCTTATCCATCACTTTCTTAGTGTCTTCACTAAGATTTCTAAATTTATCTATGAAATTATCAAACCACTTATTGTCCATACCAAATTATGCACTTTTTCTTCTTTTTTCTATTGATAAATTAGGCATAGGGGATGTGTACCCTTGAAATGAATGATCCTTATTTGCAACTTTTTCTTCCTTTGAACTTAAACCTAATTTAATAATGTGACTTAACTTATTCAAAAGATTATTCCTTTTATTCTCAAAACAATATTCTCCCTTGTAATTAATATCTAAAACTACCTTCCATCTAATCTAACTACTCTACTTTATCTCCATCTCTTCCCTCTCTTCTGAATCCATTTTCTTGTATCTATCTATTTAAATGTTCTCATTTTCACCTTCTCCTCTCTTGGTCCTTCTTATTTCTTCATCTCCATAATCTCTAGATTCCCTCTTAACTCCCATTCCTTATTTATATTCTAAAATATATACTCTACTCCTACCCACATCTAAATTGGGATTATTTTATTTTTTTCCATCTCATATGTTGTCATAGGTCTCCCTCTAACTCAAGAATTATATTCTCATTTTGATTCTATACATCTAAATTTTGGGTTTACGTTTAATTTTATCCTCTTAGTTATTCATCATTCACTTCATCATTTTACACATCCACATATAACCCTAAATGGCTATTCCATGTTATCTAATATAGGCACCATGGCCTTTTCCACAACCAACATTTTAAGCAAAGTAAGTAGTCATTGAAATTCTTTTCCCCTAATGCCTCTTAAAAATAAATCATGTGCAGATTCAAATATAGTATACCCTTACATGGAAAATTTAATGATATATCCATAAATAGTATTATTTATCTAATGATCTATTTTGAGTGTCTAATTGGTTTCCATATTTTATATCTTTCCTCAGTCTAAACAAAATATCTTACCTATTGGGGCTTCAAGCAATAGTAATCAATTCTTGACAATCATACAACTTATAACCCAACAAATTTGAACCAAAATATTTTATATATCTCACCATGTATATATTCAAATACAATCTCTATCATAGAGCTCCCTATTCTCTTTTCCTCTTCTTCTTTGAAATTGTGAATTCTCTCATCTAGCCATCATTTTAAATCTCTTTATCCAAGTAACCATCTCAAAAATCATCCGATTTATAATTACATGTTTATCAATAGAAATTCAAACTAAAATTACATATAATATTCATTATTATTATGTAATTAACTAGAATTAAGTAAAACAAGGTATAAACTAAAAATTTTATACACATACAAAATACATTTGGAAAAACCATCATCTAATCTCTATATTAATCTCTATGTTTGGGAATTCTTTTCCTTTAAAAAATGATCACTATATATAGAACATACAAATCTTTGACGCTTTGCATTCTATTTTTTCAGTTCTAGTTCAAAGGAGTCTTTTCATATCATGCAGTCTTTTAGAATACATACATAGGTTGAATATATACAAAATGATATATGTTATATAAACTCCTATACATAGTCCACTTGTCATGCATTTATACACTATGATTTTACAATCCTATTTTGCTACCAAAATTTATATAATTCATCTGAAAGGACAAAAGTAAATGTTAATGCTCTATATTATCTTAAATATAAATTTTTAGGGAGTTACCAAATATGCTCTTGTGAATTTTACAAAGTTAAAACAACACGTAAAGGTAATAAAAATATATATCATCCTTATGTAAGAATATCCAATACATGGAAACATTTATCCATATGCCATAAATTTAGTATATTATGTTGTTATGCATTCACATTTTTGTTAGCTTATACGGTACCCATGTTCCATGAGACACATTATGGACCTTCAAAATTTTGGAAATTATCATTGGAATTTTATGGAAATTGAGAATCATTTGAGATTTTTACGGCTAGATATCACACTTTTGTTACTATATATAAAATAGTACAAGATAATTAACATTACATATGCATACTTGATGGTTTTTTGAGATGTAATTACAGTTATTTTTTGTTAATATTTGACATGTTTTTGAAGCTTTAGTATGTCATGCTTTGACTAATAATTTTTTTTATGGCACATGTTAAAGTAAAAAAATATGTCATCCTTGTTATAATTATACTTTTATTATTATATAATCATTAGCGGTATATATAAGGCATGTTATTTTTTTGACAAAATGACTCAGCTAAATGTCAACATGTTGATTATGATGATAGACATCTATGAAAAAAATACATCAACATGTAAATGTGCATTACTTGTGAAGAAACATTAACATGAAAATGTGCACAAAATGGATTTTATAAGGATGATCTTAAAATATTAAAACTAATGAATCCTAATGGAACATATCCTAATCAAATGTTTACTAAAAAAATGTATTTTACATAATCTAATAGACATGTATGAAAAATGTGAGAGAAAAATATCAGAGATCATTGTGGAAACCTTCAGTGTGTTCGCTTTAAACATATTTCATGACACATCATGTAGAATAACTTGTGAAGAAACATTAACATGAAAATGTGCATAAAATGGAATTTAGAAGGATGCTATTAAACTCTTAAAACTAATGAATCCTAATAGAACATATCCTAGTCAAATGTTTACTAACAAAATGTATTTTACATAACATAATTGACATGTATGAAAAATGTGAGAGAAAAATATCATAGATAATTGTGAAAACCTTCAATGTGTTCACTTATAAATATATTTCATGACACATCACGTATCTTTTGAATTTTAATCCTTTTTTAGAACCACATGCATGCCCTATTCTTGGAAATGGGTCTTGGGTATTGAACCCATGTTACTTCACTCCTATCAATCCCCATTAAGAACATGACTCCTAATTCATTACTTTATTTTCAATGTGCAATCAAAATGAAAAGGAATAAATGAACTAAGAATCATGTTCCTATTGGGGACTAATAGTAAGCAAAGTTGAAGCGAATCAATACTCTGAACCCATTGCTAAGAACCATTGCATGCTTGTAGTTTTAAATTATAGGTCAGAACCATAATTTTTGGGTGTGTTGGCCTCCACATGCCCCCTACAGACAACAATGTTAGATCTTGAACTAAACCATATTTTTAATGAAATTATGAGTTAAATACTTGAAATGAACCTAAAAAAACATGCATATCAGCTTAAAATAGGTAATTATACATACAATCATGACATAAATTAGTCATGTTAATAAAATGAATTAAATTTAAATATTGTTTCTTATATTGAAATACGTGCTTTCCTTTGCATTTCCTACTCTGTAAGATAAAATATTAAAAAATCATAAATTTTCAAAAGTCAATAAATTTAGTAAAAATTTGTGTTTCATATAAACAAAATCAGATCCATCTACTTATGTCATATATATTATGATTTAAGTGTACTTAGCCTTGTCATAATTTATATGTTATAGTTAAATCTCAAACAACTATCATGTATACCCATTCATGATACTCTATCATATAATATTTCAATGAGTTGACCCTAATGTAATTGGTGAATTGACCTTAATGAAAACTTAGTTATAAAAAAAATTAACATAGACAAGGAACATGAATTGTTTGACAAATTAATGAAATGATTTCAAGATATCCTAATGCATTGAGTGAGTTGACTATAATGTATCCTTCATAACAAAATGTGGAAGCATAAGTAAGGCACATGGAATTATTTGATAAACTAATTCAATGGTTACATGATACCCTAATGCCATGATTGAGTTGACCCTAATACAAGCTTGGTTGAAAACTATAGTACCATAAAGAAGGCACATGAATTATTTGGCATACTAATGCAATGGTTATAAGATATCCTAATGTAATGAGTGAGATAACCTAATCTAACCTTAGTTGTAAAATATGGTAACTTATTAAAAAAATGTGAATTATTTGACAAACTAATGCAATGAATGAGTTGACCCTAATGCAATATCAGTTGAAAAAGGTCATTTCATACAAAAGGCATATGAATTATATGGTAACTTGATGCAATGATTATAGGTTATCCTAATGCGATGAGTGAGCTACCTAATACAATTATTGAGATGAACGTAATACAATAATTGAATTGACCATAATGTGATAAGTGAATTGACCCTAATACAATGATACATTTGACTAGAATGAAATGTATGAGTTGACCCTAATGTTGTAATTATTGATATAAATTTATAATTACACCATTAGGACTTAAATTTAATTCATTAGTAAGTTAATTTTATAAGATTTTCTTTTTTTTTTTAATTTAGTAAATAATGCATTTGGAAAATACAACTTGCACTAAAGTCCAAGTTGCACACCCACATGTCAAAATACACTAAATTATAATTAGGCTACCACTTGAATTTATGCAACCATGTATATTCATGAAGCTCTCCAGGATATATATAAGAAAGCTTCTCATCACCCATTTTGGCAATGGGAAGTATTATGTGAATCCTTTATGAGATTTAATATAAAAGATAGTTCCTTTATTCTGTCAAATTTGCTTTGCAAAATATTGTGTGTGGATTTTTATAGGAGCATGGTCTTGGAGTGTAAAAGTGTTAAAATAGCTTATGTGCTATCAATATCTCCTCTTATTTGATATGGTATTAGAGTGCCACTATTGAAAAATCCATCGTGTTCATGATTCAAGGAAAGCAATAATCGGTGTTTCACACCCTTGAGGTTATATTATTCTATTGTTTTCATTTGAATCCACTCTATTTATTATTCTCTTCTAATTTTATTTTAATTTTGTGGCTTTCTCATAAATTTAAGTGTTTTTTATCACTTTAGAGGGGGTGTGCTTCAAGGTCCTTTTTGGGTGATTTTGCCTATATCAGTCCAAAAATTTCTAAATAGGATGACTATAAATTTACATGGTTTTGAAAAAAAATTGAAAGACATATTTTGTGTTTTTTATGCTTTTTAAGTTTTTTCATTGAAAAATTAGTTATTTATGGAAAGAAAAAATTTAAAAAAAATTGATGGGTGTTCACTTTTTATTTTTAATTATATATATATATATATATATATATATATATATATATATATATAAAACAAAAAAATAAAATTGAAATTTGATTAGCCACCCTAGCTGACCGACCTATCGTCAACCACTTTTTGACTTATGCACTACATGTATGGCCTATTGATCACTATGCAACCTATTGTTCTTTGGCTATTGGGTGGCCCATTGGAATTTAGTCACCTTTGCCATGAACAACACCCCCCATGACTACTTAACAATTTTTTTCCTCTTTTAATTTAATTTAATTTTTTAAAACATATGATTTTTTTTTAAAATAAAGTTTTTTGATATAGTTCTCAATGGGATTAAGTGATGCATTAGTGAATATTATTTTGGTAATAAATTCTCATTAAGGAGGTCAAGTGCCCAAACCTCTTTGGGAGCTATTTATTTTCAAATGCTCTTTTATAAATCTCCAAAGATATTTTTAACAACAAAACCACTTTGTTGTTAGTTTTTTATCAACTGTATGCACTTTGTTTCCAAGAACCAATTTTTACTAAGGATGTTGTTGAAGAATAGTTAGTGGGCCCACTATGACAGGTGGCCACACCCCCACATAGGACTTTTTTATCCAATTAACCTCCTTGGCCTATATTATATAAAAAATAGATTTGGCCTTTTCTTTGCACCAAGAGGTCATTTTCTAAGCCATTTTTTCAAGCATTCTTTTTTACTCATATTCTAGATTTGTAGTCAAAAAATTCTTATTCTATATATAAATTGATATTTTTCTAGTTTATCATTATAATTTTAATTTTAAGCAAACAATTTTTGTTGTCCAATTATGCAATTATAATATTACTAGAGGCAAATTAATTGTGAACACACTAAGTATAAAAAGTCTTTTGGGGGGTATTTGTTATTTTGGAACACTTGAGGTTTGTGTCAAAGTACTTTTTAACATGTTAACTTCTTCATGTAGATAAAACTAGGCAAACTTATGGCTCTTATTTCTCGTGCTTATGTCTCTTGTTTTGGAATTATCATTTGCATAATATGGTTGATAATCCACCAATGCTCACTCCTTATAACTTATACACTTGAATATAAAAAATAATTAACATACTAAGAAGTAAATGTTTATATAGGGTAATAATTGGTGCAAAATTAGAGTATACCTAGGTTCTTTGAGAAGACTAAATGGTTTAATCAGTGTGATGAGGTCTTTGGTATCATATATTTATCTTTTTTCACTTAATATATTATTTCACATTGAGTCTCTTGCTAATTTAAATACTATATGGATGAAGATAAAAGACTTATATGAAAAGACTAATAAAATTAGGGGTCATAAACTACACTCAGAGTTTATTTCTCTCAATAAAATTGACTTTGATAACATTTAGGACGCTCTTTCAAAATTACTCTTTAATAAAATAACTTCAAGATTGTAATATCAAAAAAGAAGATGATTAGCTTATCTATTAGGTTTTATCTAAATTAGATGAAAAATACTCTATTTTTATATCTAACTTCTACTCCAACAAATATTATTGGGGTGCCACTATTAAAATGATCACATTTGATGGGTTTTTGAAAGGTTAACTCATGAGTAAGGCAAGCTCATTCAAATGAGCATTATTTTTAAATCTACAAAATCACATGCTCTATTTGTAAAGTATATAAAAACTATTAAAGGACCTCCAAAACAACATAATCAATGTCTAGATAATAATCACATAAGAAAAATTATTCTTATTAATAATATGTTCTAATCAAAATAATGATTGTGTGACTAAATGTAGCTTTTGTGGAGTGAATGGACATCATAAATATAGATGTTTTGATAACATTTTTATTCTTAATATGGAAATGAAGAAGCATAAACTCAATATTTCATATAGTTCTTACTATTATATCAAGTTCAAGGTAAAATCCCTCTCTACCATTTTTGTTGTTACAACATCTAATCCTAAATAGATACTTGACTTTGAATCCACTCACCACATGGCTTGATCTGCATACTCATTTTATTCTCTTGATACTTATTCTACATAGTGGATCTTTATGGATGATTCTTCTTCTTTGAATATTCAGGGACAAGGGTATATTGAGAAGACTAATGACACTTTCATTAATGTATTTTTTGTGTGATCCCTATCAATAATTTTTTTTATCTATCATATCCCTTACGTAGGAAAGACATTTGAGTTCACACTTGATTTAGTTATCATTCGAGATAATAATGATCCTTCTCAAATAATTTTAGTGGGAAATACAAATCATAATGCAATATTATCTACATTTTCTCATTTTTTTACTTGATTCTCCTTCCCATGTATTACTTACATTGATAAACTAAATAATTTATGGCATGAGAGATTTGGCAATTTGAACTACTTATATCTTCAGCAGCTTTCTCAACATAACATGATCACTAATATACCTCCCATTACATTTTATCATGGTGTATGTCTAGGGTTTCCTTTGATAAAAATTTAGATGATAGTTATGTGAAAGGGAAACCAAGAAGAACATCTAATTTTATTCAACTTGTTTATAGTAATATTTCAAGGCCTATATTAACACCTTCCTTTGATTATGTTTATTATGTGTTTAATTTTATTGATGATTTTTCATGGCATAGTTGGGTCTATTTTTTTAATCTCAATATTCATGATTTTCCCACTTTTGTTGACTTAAGGCCTTTATTGAAAAATAAACTATAAATTTCATCAAGTTTTTACAAATACACAATGGTGGAGAATATGTGAATTATTGGTCTATAGACTTTTATGCCTCTTGTAGCATCTAGCTACAACATACACTATCATATAGTCTGAAATAAAATGGAAATTTTGAACTAAATAATTGCATGCTCAAAGAAATAAATACTTGTATGATTAATTCAAAACATCTTTATCCTTCATTTTGGGTTGAATTTGTTAATTATGTGCATTATCTTCATAACTACACTCCACACAAAACAATTAAGGGCATGACATCTAAAGAATCTTGGAGTAACAAAAAACATTATATTGAGGACATGAGAGTCTTTGAATGAACATGGACACACATTCTTAAATACAAATGCAATATTTTTCATTCTTAAATCAAGTCTTGCATATTTATGGGATATACTAATGATGTTATAGGTTATCGAATATTACATCCAAATATGCATAAGTTGATCATTTGTCATAGTGTTCACTTTGATGAAAATCTACTAAATTACACATCATCTAATCCCTTCTCTTCTTCCATTTTTGATATGGCTTATACTTTTGATAATACTAATGAGGATGACATGCCTCATGATGATGTGTCTCCTCCTCTGCCACCTGCACCTAATCCTACTCCTAAATAGATTCTTTGATGGGCCCAAATACATAAGAAGAAGCTAGTTCTCTTTGTGGTGATCTTGAAAATAAATTGTGTACCCAAATAAATCATAGTGATCTCCCTTATTTTTACATTGCCACAACATTATATCCTTAATTCTTCATTGAGGCCAGTGGAAAATCAGAGTGGGACACTACCATGGAAAAAGATTATGGATATATTATGAATAATTACACTTGAGATATAGTTTTAGTATGAAAGGAAGAAATATAGTTCATTTCCATTGAATTTATTTAACCAAATATGAAGTAAATGGTAGTATCGACAAATATAAAGCATGATTGTTTGTTTAAGGATTTTCTAAAGTATAGGGCATTGACTACTGTGATACCTTTTCCCCAGTTTCTAAAATGAACTCTATCCACCTTGTTCTTTCTATCTTTGCATCTCATATATGGATAATACATTAATTTCTTCCAATGACCTTCATAAGGACATCTACATGGAATAACCTCCTAGTTTTGTGTAAGACTCATCCCTTGTATGTCAGTTAAAGAGACATTTATGGCTTTATGTAGTCCCCATAAGCATGGTATGAAAATATGGACTCCTTACTTCTATCATAAAGGTTCTCTTATTTCCATTTTTGCCCCACTATCTATATTTGAGGAAATCATGGTGAGCTTTTATTGATTGTTATTTATGTGTATGATCTTATTCTAACAAGAAACTCATCTTCACTTATTTTATATGTGATTTATTCCTTTCACTAGTAGTTTTAGATGCATGACCTGATCATTCTACACTACTTCCTTGGTTTATAAATCACACATTCTCACTTTGGTATATTTCTTTCACAACCAAAGTATGCCTTATATATGTTAGAAGGATTTCACATGTCTGACTGTAAACTTGCATCTAAACCATTTTTACATGGACTCAATGTTTTAACTGAGTGTTATACATCCTTGATTGAAGTTACCATGTGTAGGTAGCTTGTTAGTATCCTTATTTACTTAACTCATAACCACCTTGATATCTCTATTATCATTGGATTAGTTTATCACTTTATATAAGAACCCCATGAGATTCATTGCAAAGCTACTAAGCAGATTTGCCATTATATCATAGGCCCTCATACACATGGTATTCACTATTTAGTAAGATTTTATAAAAAATTATTTGTCTACCCAAATTCTAATTGAGCATTCTATCTTGATGAATGAAATTCTACTTTAGGATATGTAATTCATCTTGGCTCAAACCCTATTGTTTGTTCGAGTAAGAAGAAACATGTTAAATCCATTTATTCTATGGAGGTAGAGTATTAAAGAGCTATAAATGCAAACACAAAGACTATTTGCATTTGTCAAATCATTTTAGAATTTGGCATAGAACATCATCAGCCTACCATAATTTTTTGAGACAACTAAAGCACTATTCACATCTCTATAAATCCTATGAAGCATCAACACACAAAAGACATTGAGGACCACATGTTTAATGACTAATTCATGAGTACATCAATGATATTCATTTATATCACACTAAGTTTTAGGTGGCCAACATCTTTATTAAATCCTTCAATGAGTCCAAGTATGTTCATCTTTGAGAAATGCTAGGGATGAATGAATTTGTCCTTGGAGGGTAAGTTTGAGTCCTTCCTTCATGAACATATTATACATGGGTACCTCATCATACCTTATTTTCTGAACTCATATCAAATATTTACCCTCAATTTGCACTTAAATGGGGGTGTTGGTGAAAATTTATGATCAAACCATTAATTCTTAACTTTAATTAGTTAATAAGAAAAATAAAATATGATTTCTTGTTTTCTTATTTATTAAAATAATGTATCAAGAATATTATAAATGTACTAAAGTCTAAGTTGCATACACACATGCTAAAATACACTAAAGTCCAATTCTTAGACCAAAGTTCACTTTAGTCCACCACTTATAACCACATGAATTTATGCAATGAGTTATATTTATGAGACACTTTAGGATCCATAAAAGCAAGCCTCTCTTCACCCATTTTTTCAATGGGAAGTATTATGAAAATCTTTTCTAAGATTTAATATTAAAGAGAGTTTCATCATCCTGTCAAATTTACTTTATATAATATTGTATATGGTTTTTCATAAGAGCAGGGTCATGGAGTGTAGAAGTGTTGAAACAACTTACATGTTTTCAGTATCTCTTCTTTGATAGTAACAAATCTTTGACAAACTAATGCATGGATTACATAATATGCCCTAATAAAGTGCACACTAAAAACTCTTTGATATATTAATGTAATGATTAAAATATACTTGATGCAATTATGACATGCCCTTATTCATTATATATAAGGATTTGGGAGCATCCTTATGCAATCCATGTGACCACATTTTGTTGAGATGTTTTTTTCAAGTAGTTTGCATGCCTTTTGTGTGATCCTGTATTTTGTATGTTATAATATTTACATTTCATATGCATAGTCCCACATTTTTCTTTCATTTTTTACATATATAAGGTATTTTCAACTCTAACATATAAAACATATCTAATTTTGATTATGTTTTGATGAATGTACATACCCTTATATCAATTTTTTTTTTAAAAACTAATGTAATTATTATACAATATTATAATCTTATGATGACAAACCCTATTGTAATCCCAATCAAAATATTCATACCCTAATGTAAGCTCAATAAAAATGTAACACACCCTATGCAATCTAAATCAAAGTGTAACTTTAAACCAAACCTTAAAAATAAATCTCATCTAATTAAAAAATTTCATAACAAAGCTTCTAAAAAACACAAAACCTTAACAAAAATAAGCCAAAAATTAAATAAAACATAAATATTTGTTCAAGGAAATACAAATACTTTAAAGTAAAAAAATGAGGGTTCAACCAATACCAATGGGGCACCATGATGATAGATATCAATATGGTACCTCCTATGTCAGGTAGGATGCTCCTCCTCTGAAATTTATCATCTCACTACCATACCAAATAAAAGCTCCTCTTTTTCAAATCCACTTATTCTTCTATCATTTTCCTTTGGTATAAGCTCCTCCTTATATAACTCATTTTCTTATATCATTTTTTGGGATCTCCAAAGATTTATTTGGGGAAATATAAATATTTTAAATTAAAAAAATAGGGTTCAACCAATACTAATCGGTCCATGATTATAGATATCGATGTAGTATATCCTATGTCATATATTGAATAATTAGCATTAGTATACAAGACAAGATTAGTTTCTGTTAAGGTGTGGAGCTAAAAGCTTCAACTGTTTGCAGACACAAGGAAGGATGTTGAAGAACCAGAGCCACCGGCATCGACAGTATGACCGACGTTGGTCACAAACAGTGGAGAAGGAGACCGGTGACGGCAGACAGTTGGCCGACGTCGGCAGCACCAGACAAGCAGGGACCGGCATCGGTCACCTGTGTATTTTCGAAACTATTGTTGACAAACAGTTAGTTAAGTGAAGCGAGTGTTTGCATGTCAAGCAACTAATTATAGTCACGAGCTGCGTGTCTAATTATTGTAACTAGAGTTCTATTTTTGTAAGCATGGGATCCTATTTAAAGACCCATAAGGCATGTATTGTAATAATTCTAAGGCAAGTAAAAAGCATTGAAGCTAGCAAGGTCAAGGAGATCTACAGGTGTAAGGTCAAGGAGATCAGCTGAAGCATTCAAGGAGGGATAATAACTTAGGCTTTAGAGTTGTTGTGTTGAGCAAGAGAGAGAGGGAAGAAGGTCTTGAGGTGTGGCAAGCCTTTGAGGTGGAGGAAGAAGTGGCATCTTCCTTATTGTATTCTCTTCTAGTAGTATTTAATACAAGAGTGTGTATTGTCTCTCAAATTCTTTGTTGTCTCAAGTTTCTAGCTACTTTATCATTCTAGTATAATTCCGTGTTTAATTTCATATAAGAAAGTAATCAATTGTGCTCTAATTGGTAGAGCTGTAGATCCCCTGACAGTTTTGTGACATTTTCTAAAACCAAGAGATTGAATGTATGAATTCATTGGATGCACATTTGTCTTTAAGTTGGTAGATGGAATCATAGAAGTGTTAGGAATAGAATCATCAACATGAGGAGGTGTTTTCACACTAATTAGAGGCTTAGGAATATTAATATCATGAGGAGTGCTTCACCACTTAATGTAGGAGTAGAACCATCTAACAGAGGTTTCTTAGACAAAATATACTTATTATTCATACTTGTATTATGGGTTTCAGTTATTAATAAAATCATAACATCAATATCTTTTAATATTTTTGGTAATAAAATCAATAATTTTTTTTTTGGTCATATCATTTAAATTTGGTACATATATAGGCTAACGAGGTGTAGCATCACAAACACGATCATTATTCTCACTAACGTTATCATTAGAATTAGCATTATAGAAATTCATATCCTTCCAAAGGTATGTAGATTTGTCATTCCCATTAATATTAGGAGGAACATCACTATAAAGTTTAATTATTGGTATCTTAGAAATAGAAGTGGTATGTAAATATTATTGTATTGATACACAAGTATCACCACTGAGTCTAACACTATGTCTAGTAGGATACAAAGATTTGAGCCTCCTAGACATAATATATTAGCATGAATATCACAAAGCAGTAATGTAAGAAGCCTTGTTCAAGAAGAAAATCTAAAAATCAAATTTTAAATAAGAGTAGAAAACCCAAGGTTAACTTTAAAACATATATGCAATCAAGGAACAATGGTGTGCATACCTAATTCTAGGGGTGGATGTAATTTATAATTAGAATAGAGTGAATAGATGCTAGGGTTTAACCAAACATGCAATAAAAAGTGCAAATAAAAAAGATAAAAAAACAACCATGAAACCCTATGGAAAAAGGTATAATTGTTCAAATAATGGAGTTCATCAATATTTTTTACCTAAAATTTGATTATTCATTTACATTACATAAATAACTAAAACCAATGACATATGGATAAGTATATGATAAAACATTAAAAAGATAATTCAAACCGATCTCTATGTGATAAAAATATTAAACATGTAAAAGGAAAATGTTGAATTGATGATTATTGTCAAAAAAAAGTAAAAATGATGGAAGAATCACACCTTGATTAATTATAAATCTATATCTAACTTTTAAATGCCTATAGTCAATTGTGTGATAAATTGGGAGTTCTAACTATAAAATGATAGGAATAATGACTATGTTGATCATGTCTAGAGTAGGATCATATTTGATTTGTGCATAGTTATCATGTCATGTACACTTCTTATTTGCATGCCTACACTCTGCATGCACATCTCATCTACACCAAGTTTATTCATAATTCCATGCAACATACTCATGTTTGCTCGTAGTCCCATATGCCTCAATCACACTTGTTATTAGATCTACATGCTACCCTTACACTTATGACACACTCGTGCTTGCTTGTAGTTTCACACTCTTCACTTGCACTCACATATGTTTGTCATTTTATGCTTGATTGTAATTATGCACACTCCCCTCACTCATGTTTACTCTCACTCTCACATAGTACACTCATAATTACTTATAGCCTAGCACAACCGATTTTTGATTACTCATAGTGCACTTATGATTTATCACAATCATGTGCACTACATCCACACTTTCTCATAGTGTACTTGTGATTACTCACATCCCTATGCACTACATTTGTTCTTGTTCATAGTCCTATGAACTATATTAACATGTGATCATAGTTCACTTCTGCTTACTCATATTCCTACACATTACACATGTGCTTGGTTATAGTGCACATGTCCTTTACCATATACCTATGCACTAAACTTAGATGTACTTCTGGTCTTGTGTAGAACACTTATGCTTGCTCATAATATTATGCACTACACTATGCAAAGCTTGTTCATAGTCTCATGCAACTCATTACCATCTACTCATAGGATCTCATGCTTACATTTACATGCCTAAACTGTATCCATGTGTCAATTTACTCTAAATGTGTGGCTTGAAAAGTGTTTCTTCTCATATTGGAACCTATCAAACATATAACTAGGTAGTTAGATGCCATGTACTTGGAAGTTCAACTATCACTCTACAAGGAAGGCAAAATAACTTGAAACCATATTCTTTGTAACTAAAATTAGTTATAACTAGTTTTGTATTATTGTATAAATCTATAACTTATAAATCCCACCTAAAAAATGGGGATGCCATAGAAATTCATAAATATAGATAGCCTGCCATACATATATATTCTTTCCTACATGAACTATATCACATTGTAAATAGATACACAATCGTAATTATATGTAGCATGATCTACATATGTACTTTATTGTACATAATTTTTAAGAACTCTTTATTCTAGGAAAATAATAAAAAGTGTTACCCCTTCTGATCACAAGAGCCTACTCTACTAGCCTTATTGAGGCTTTATACACCTTTGTACTATTTACCTATTCTTTATCATTAAATAAAAGTTGCATTTTTTTGAAAGAATAACAATTTCGATCCATTGAATGTGTGTTTATTATTTTGTCTAAATATTTATGATCACATTCACTTTGCATATCCATACACAT
This sequence comes from Torreya grandis, assembly GCA_037957365.1. Taxonomy (NCBI): domain Eukaryota; kingdom Viridiplantae; phylum Streptophyta; class Pinopsida; order Cupressales; family Taxaceae; genus Torreya; species Torreya grandis. The sequence continues at coordinate 4,488,615 of JARHVA010000516.1, forward strand.
TATCATCAATACATGATTATCATTATCACACCTAATCTAGAGCCCTAATAACATAGATTGCTAGCTAACATTTCATACACTTCTCACCCCCAAATCATTAGTGTAATTTCAATGTGGAGATAATTATGAAATAAGACCTTATAAGTCCATGTCATTCACTACCATATGATTCATCGAAATCCTTGTTTGGCAGTTTCAAAAATCACACCAAGGGAATTAGTTCTAAGCTGCTAAAGCATATAGGGTCCAAGGCATCATCAATCCCCTCTAGATAGATATAATACCATGCAACATGGGTCTTTTATACACTGATTTGAACATAATCATATAAGGATTCATAAACTTATCATCATAGGCATGCATTGACAATGCATCCACATCACACTCTGAATATGATAATCCAAGTTTTTACACTTGTGTACCAAGTTTCTCATCTAATAATATATGAATTTTAAGGCATTGTGAAATCATCCCAACTATTCTCCACCAACACTTCATTGTTTCAATTAACATAAGGCATTCAATGGAAACCTATGTCATGACAGTGTATAAGACACTGCACATTTGAATAGCATTCAATGGAAACCTATGTCATGATTAACAAAAATTTATAGCTTCTCAATTGCACTCAACACAAAATTATCAAGTACACACAAAAAATTCTAATTATAAGAATCATGCATAATAAAAACCATGCCAATAAAATAACATGCCTTAATGATAAACTACACACTTCTAGTACAAAGAAACACCATGTGGTTCAAATGCACCAACTATGAAGATGCTCATATTAGAGACACACACTACACTCTCTAGTTATATGTATCCATTTTCATCATAGTGTTAATATAATTGAGTAGTGTTTGGATCTTCGTCATTGTGATATTTTTAGAAGAATAATCATTCCCATTCCACTTATTGGTTCTCAAAAATCCCTATGTAAATAACTATGGACTCGTTGAAAATACATTATGCCTAGATGGACCTTGATAGTTAGGTAAAAGTCTCTTCCTCTCTAAAATAGTGTAACAAGTGATGTTATTTTCACATTAGGAATGCAGTGGATAATGACACTTTGTGGTATATATCTGCATAAACACTAATCTCTACATAACATTCCTTGCATTGTATACCATCATCTCTATAACTCTACATCATCATTGAGGCAAATTATATTACATAAACACATTTTGCACCCACATAGGAAGCTTCATAGTTATTTTCAAAGCTAGATCACATGGAGTTTCTTAACTTTAATCTTATATCTCATAGTTTTGATATTTTACATCAGACTAGGACAGCGTAGAGATCATTGAATTTGGCACCATTGTAACATTGAGGAGTTTTCAATATTATTGACATGCTTCATTTTTAATCTACTTTTATAGATAGATATTTTTTGCATCTCTCAAGAAGTTATCATGAGTACATACACTCCTACTTCTCAGAATTAAGAGTATAAGGATCACTCACATGCTTTGGTATTCACAAGAATCCAAAGTATATTATACACTTTACTATCAAGAGTAATAACACAACTAGTAGTAAATTCAAGTGTAGGATACAATGGAGACCATTGCTCTTAAAGAAAGGAAAAATTATATGTGCACATTTGTCACACTATGCACACTTCTTATTTCACACCTACACTTTGTGTGTGTATCTAGCATACACTAAGCTTGTTCAAAATTATAAAAAACATAGTCACATTTCATCTTAGTCATGTGCACCTCATTCTTACTTGCTCATATATACATACACTACACTTATAATTTTGACACACTCACATTTTATTGTAGTTCCACATTCTTCACTCACACTCAAACTTATTCACGATTATGTGCTTGATATTATTTATATTCAATAATCTTACTATCACTTGTTCATAGTCTCACATATTAAACTTGCACTTGCTCACAATCCTATGTAACACATTTGTGCTTACTCACACTGTACTCATACTTTCTCATATTCATGTGCACTACATTAACGCTTGCTCATAATGTGCTTGAGATTTCTCATACTAATGTGTACTACACTCATGCTTGATTATAGTGAACTTTAATTTAATCACATTCCTATGAAATACACCTACACTTTCCTATAGTCATGTGTAGAACACTTTTTCTTGCCCATAACCATGTACTCTCCTCTATTCCAAGCTCATTTGTCATCTTGCACACCTCACTATCACCTAATTTTAGACTCACACACTTATACTTATCTACCTATAGTGCATCCACATATCATCTTGATCCAAACACATGGATTTCAAAGTGGTATTTCTCATTTTGGAGCTTGTTAGACATACAATTGGGTAGTTATTCACCACATATCTAGAAGTAAAATTATCACTCTATAAGGAAAGTGAAATGAATTACAATCATCTTCCTTGTAACTGAATATAATTGTAACTTCTCTTGTATTCTTGTATAAATATGTAACTTATGCATCTAACCTAAAAAGTGGGGTTTCATACACATTCATAATGATATATAGCATGTCATGCTTGCATACTTTATCATACACACATTGTATCACATTATAACCATATACAATGTCATAATGATAGGTAAAATGATCTACATATCTACTATGTCATATATAATTTTTGATCACTTTTAAGTCTAGGTAAATTAAAGGAAGTGTTACCCCTTTTGATAGCAATATAATGCTCTCGTAGCCTTGTTGAAGATTTGTACACCTTTATACTCTTTCCCTATTATTTATTATTGAATAGAAGTTACATTTTTTCTAAGAGTAATGCTTATACTCCATTGAATATGTTTTGACTATTTTATATGAATCTTTCTACACACATTCACTTTACATGCCCATACATGTTATCACCAATGCATGGTTGTCACCTACACGCATGGTCTTAGGACCCCACAACACATCATTTTTTGACCAAGTTTGATTATTATTCATGTCATCTTGTTTTAATTTTATAATTTAATCAGTTTTAGAATTTGATTTTTTCAATCATTTCACACTAGGATGTTGTGCATGTTTGTCCTTACAATTATTTAATATTATGGATAGAAATGCATAAGTTTTGTCCTCTTCTTTCAAGACCTAGATTTTCATCAACTCACCTAAAAAAAATTATGGGTCAAGTAACATTGTGGGATTTGAAACTATGTATCCTGCACATTGGAATCAAACCTCATGTAGTTCTATGTAGTGTGAATGGAAATATCTAGGGACTTAAACCTCCTCTGACCCAAATTTTAAGATGCATCTACAGTGCAAGAAGGTGATTCAAAAAATATTGAAGTATTAATGGACCATGTCACAAGTGTAACAATGGATAAGGCAAGGGAAATCTCAAACTTAAATTATGGAGTAGATGATTGATACTTAATTCTCTCTATTGTTCTCTCTCATCTCTATCTTCTTGTATAATAAATGGTTTGGAATGACTTGGTATAAGTATTGTGCTCTGGACATAATTTTTAGTTAGGCTGAGTATATAAATAGTAACAAGTGATAATATAGGCACATGAAGCCCAAAAAAAGGAAAAGGAAGCCATAAAATAATGAAGGATAGTAATGATGGCCATGTTGTTATTATATGTTCCATTGATCTCATCTCATGTAAATAAAGGACTGGTGTTCAATTAGTATCATAGAAATGTATGCAATTAGGTTTAGGGTTAAGAATGAATATTTTTATATAAGTTTTAGATGTGTTTGGAGGGCTTAAGGACAAAATGAGAATATCTTATACCAAAATTAGGTGTCTAAATTTATAAGTAACTTATAAATAAGAATATATTCAGTGGTTATCCTCAAAATAGGGTTTGTTTATTTTGAGCTAATATTATTAAAGATATAGAGTCATTTCAATCCTAACCCTCCTTAATTATCTATATGGTAAACTCGATAATATGGATGAAGGTAGATATTCAGGGTCATTTATTTTGTGTTATATTCTTCATGTGGGGAGGGTATTTGACCCTCCTACACATATGAGATTCATAAATTTATAATCATTCTATATTAACATATTTGTGTCTCTTTACATTAATGTTATACAGATATTCATACATTATTGGTGAATTATTGAGGTTATTTTATTTATCCAGGACCTATTGTAAAATCTAACAAAAACATAAAAATATCATCTAATTATAGTTATAGTAGTCACATAAAATATCACTTGAGTGTAATGAGTGCCACTTGAGACCACCCTATCCCTAGCTTAGCCCTAAACCTATATTAGGGCATCTTTTAATCCTTATCCAAATTTTGTGTGGGTCTAAACCATCCCCATATGTACCAAAAGTAGTCCTAGACCATCTCCTAAGCATCTAGGCCCCTCGTGCACCAGATTATACCACTTGGACACTAGCATAGACCTTTGGACACTAGTGCACTATACTAGTGACCAAGGGACCATGCTATTATTGCTTACATCTTTTCTCCTCTAATGAACACATTTCCATTTCTTAATACACCTTATAGTTGACTTAAACCTATTTCACATCTTGACAAGCACCAAATAAATATATATACACCACTTTTATCCCTTTACCCATTAGATGGAGAATATGATGTAAATACACACAAATAAGTTCATAAATAAGTTGTGTAAATCAAGGTCATTAATCCTTATTCTACCCTACTTATACACAGAGCCATCTATAATAATCCTAAGTTCAGATAACTCAGCTTTCTAATCTCAAACACATTCAAAGAACTTAAGTTGTCACTCATATCAGTATTCACTTACACTTACACCAAACACTTAGGTGGGATAACTACATCAGGCTAGATCCCCTCTTAAGGTATTGGTATGTAGGAAACTCTCAACACAATAGGGTGTTGAGGTCATGTCCAGCCTATTCATATAACATCACACTTTTTATACTTGTGCTCCTTAAATACCCTAATAACATGGATATTTAGGGCTTTACATTAAAAATTAGTCAAAAATAGAGAAATTATAGTGATCTAATACTCAATCACATAGGCACAAGCATCTCAAACTTAGGCAAAGGTCTACCTAAAAGCTCATCGTCTCTACTTGCAAGGGGCACCATCATGCCCTAGAGGACACTAGAGAAATGTGCTACTATTTGAGAGGAGTTTTGACTTTATATTTCTATTAACAACACCCTCCCTAGTCCCTGCACCAATTTATAGCCTATTAACTATCCATCTCATTTAGTTTCCAGCTAAGTACATCTTTGTGTAGTTCATTACTATTTTTAGAATAATCAAATTAGGTCAACTATTGTACAAAACATTGGTTGTATTTATTACATATTTATTCATTAATTTATTTTTCCAACTCTTTAACAACCTAGGGTTTTAAACATTATAATCCCCTTAAAATTTAAATCATTTGGTGAACCCAACTTACTTCAAACATATTTCTTCAAAACCCTAATTTACCATTAGGGTTTTCCCTTCCCATTTTTTTCAAAATCTACACAGTTTTCAGTTTTTTGCCTTTCATCATGATTATCATGACGGATGCCATTTTTTGATTTTTCATACAAACTATATTATTTTATCTTGCATGAATATTACCCACCATTTGTATAATGATGCACATGTATGCTAGTCCTCTCATGGATCATGTTAGAACTCAACTTATTTCACACATTGGTCCACCTCATCTTGAGTCCCTTCTATAGAGAGCATTATTTCATGGCCAATTTTGACTTACCTCCACTTATTGCTCAATGATAGAGAGCTCATATGAATCTTTTTGTTCTTCCTCCACTTCGAGCTGTTGACTATCTTCACTCACATCCTTCCTCTAATAATTTCCCTTAGCAAATAGTAGACCCTACAGTTTGAGTTGTCACTAGACAAAATCAGGTGCCTCCTTAGACTATATAGGAAAAATGTAATCTCATGCTTCCTCCCCATCCTTAACAAATAGAATGGGACCTACATATCAGCACAAAACATATTATATTGTGGATTAGTTGAGAAATACACCAATGAAGATTTCTACATTAGAATTACTAAAAAATGTAACCATTTTCAAATATATTCTTTTTCAAATACTCAATCATACATCTTTGCCTCATGACACAAAGATATTTTATTTTGAATATCTCATGAACAATATCAATGACATTGAGGATGTTATATCTCTTGAAAATGAGGATTTTCCCTCACAGTTAGTTATTGATTAGAATCTACCACTCTTCATTTAGGCACAAATCAAAACCATTGCTATTAAACAAATTCTAATTAATAGTGGTTTATGTCTTAACATATGAAACCTCAAATTTATAAAAACTATGGGGGTTGATATAGAATACATTTAGAAGACATATAAAAACATTAAATATTATTATGACATTCCCTAATAAGCATTGGTACTATTCTACTGGCTATCATGATTAGCCCAAAACCCCTATCTACATAGTTTCAAGTGATGCCAAATCATTTTCATTATAATTTATTACTTGGGAGACCTTAGATACATGTCATGGAGGTTGTACCATCAAATGTGTCAAGTTTTTACATGAAAAATATTTATACACTTGTCAAGCTAATAACCAACCATTAAGATATTATAGAGTTATTGATCCTGCTTCACCAAGTACATCTCTAGATGGGACATCTCATGTTTGCATAGAGTCCCTACCTCACATGATTATGATAGAATACATACATACATATGAGGCTGGGGAATATAGCACCACTATTCCCACACTAATTCTAGATCTTCCTACAACATTGTTACCATCACCCATGATGGAGACTGACACTCCTACCAGATAGTTTTCCCTGCATATGGTAAATAATGAGATCTTCAAAGCATAATTACCCTTACTTGTTAACTCTAATGAAGTATACATTTGAAACTCTAATACATATTCCTAGGCCACCATAGAGGATGATACAACACCCATTGACATGGATGATTATTTATGTGGATTAATCTTCACACCAATAGGCCCTGAAGAGTACATAAATGATTCTAAGGCACTCAAGCCTTTACCTACATAGGAATCACCACTATTTCATAGTTTCACAGACACAGGACTAGACACTCACTTATAGTTAAAGTAACATTATTCTATAAACTTATTACATATGATTACATCTATGTATATTGACCCAATTATTTGTATTTAGGTAGGCAATACACATGATAAACCACACCATATTTTCTGTATGTTACTTGATAGAGGATTAATGTCATTACCCATAGTTCACCATAGCTTTGTTCACAGGTTATCGTAGCATGATGATAGAACATTTTATCATTTTCATAGGATTAATGGACATGATATAGATACATTCTCAGCATTAAAATTGAAATTGAATAAACTCAAGGCTCACGGCACTATTTAGATTACACAGCCTATACCTTCACTAATATAGACACCATGACAAAGTCTTTGTTGACACAGACACTCGAGGAATTATATTGACTATTTAATTTTTTATCAAGTAAAAATACATCTCCTAACATTCTTATAAATGAGGATTCTGATCCTAATACTTGCACCTTGGCATTCTTATAGCACATAGGACATTAGGGGGTTGAGTTATAACATGCCATACATTGTCAAGTATCCTTAGGACATATCACACTACCAGTTTCACATGGACCTAAGATGGCCAACACACTTATTTTTGTCATGAGCATGGGTACACACATACAGGTCACACTTGATAATAAATGGTTATAGGAAATGGGTGCCATAATTAACTGGATAGATAGAAGTTTGATGTTCAGTTATGAAGGAAACACTATTTGCATCCTACATTATGGAACAGACGAAAACCATAGGTTTTGCATAGATACCCCATGGTGAAATGTGGTCTACCCTAAGACTAGATGGGATGCTTCTTAAATAGTAAACAACATGCCATTCAAATGCACAAAATCCAAACTAATGCCAAAGATAAGGCTATACTTTTATTGACAACATGGTATGATGATCATAATGATGATGATTTATTCAAGTTTGGGTGGGTTCAATCTCTGACATTAGATTACCTACCACCATATATAATTTTTGACTATCCACATCCTATGAATGTGCTCTTAGGTCTATATAGGCATTATTTTTCATTTGTATATACTCTTTGTTACTTACACATTACTAGCATATAGTTTTTTTATCTTGCTCACTTGTCTATAGTTTCCATTCCATGATTACTTGTACATATCTTATGCTTAGAAAATACCAAAAAAATATAATATGTCTAAAACATAAAAGCATTCAAATATTTCTTAAAAGAAAATAAAATTTTAGATTGTATGCATTTCCATGTTTAGATTCCATATATTTTTAAATACTACATATGTTATGTATGTTAGTGTAGTTTGGTTTTATCATACATACATGCTTCACTTGTTCTCTTCAAGTGTTCATATATTATTACAAGACTTAGTTCCATCACATAAATCCAAATTTGATATTATCTACCCACTGGGGGCACATACACATATACATAGATTCAAACATTGATATATTCACCCATTGGGGGCATCCTATACACAAATTTCACTTTACTAGGTTATATCATTTTATAATACACTAATTTTTTGTCAACTACCATTACTATAGACTCAATTTATGTACATCTTTGCTCTTATATGCATTTGTACCACATGTTCATACATACTTTCATTTCTAACTTTCTTATTTTTATATTTGATTGTGCCTCTTTATTTATACATCTATTTAAGGGCATTTAAATATGTCATTATTCTATGGCTCTTCACCGATTATTTTCATTTTGTGTATACATTAGACATGTTCCCATGTCTTGTCTGTGCCTTCTTGATTATGCATGTGAACATTTGAACATGTTATTCCATGTGGATCTAAGCCAAACTTACTTTCTATATGTGTATGTGGACATTTGAACATGTCCTTGTATGTTTATTCTTTCTTAGGCTTAATGACATATGCCCTTGTCCCTTGTATTATGGCGTCTTGGCCTTATTTACACCCATCATGTGTTTGTATGTATGCTCTCATGTATGCATCATGGCCATAACACATGTCTCTTGTTTTTTACACTTACACTCAGTTTTTTATGCCATGAGGTAGCTCATGCATCTCCCCTTCCTCCTTGGGTGCCTTGATGGACATCATGCCCCTCCCCCTAGGTAGTTACTCATATTATGCTCAGATTTTTTTTTCATATACATGCATATAATATTCTATATATCTTGACAACCATGTGAATGTTAGATATAACATACATCACACATTACCAACTTATGCTTAGATTATCTTACATTCTAATGTCATGTATACACATTATATTAGTTTATCACATAGATATCATATCTTTTCAATCTAACACATGGGATGCATAGATTTTATTTTGAAGATAGTTATTGTATAGGTTCAACAACTCCCCTACAAGACGGGCATTCACATGGGTTTTTCACAGAGATAAGGCTACCCAAGTGCAATTAGAACATAGTTTTTAGCATGAAGACATAGATTACAAAACACAACAGTAGGAAAACATAGTGGAAAATAATAATACATAGATTAGATTTAGTTTGTCATAAAACATATATGACACTAGCACAATGCATAACTATCCAAGGGACTACACTACTATCTGTAGCCCTAGAACCAAGAAATTCTAGATTTTCCATAAAGATACACCAGTTATAATTTGGGTTTGCATAGTGTCAGTCACAAATTATCAATTATGATCAGTTTATTCTCAATTTTTCATAGAATCATACCAATTGGATTATATTTGGGAATCATAAGTGACATGATCACTCACATTTTAGTTTGAGATATGTTTAGATATAAATTACTATAACCTATCTAGAATTCATATGCATAAATATTAGAATTGGGGACATGTGTGTGGCACATTGTTTCTATTTGATCACTTATGCATCAATTGATGAATGAAAAACTCCATGTCATTTTCCACATTGTATACTCAGATACCATTTACACTAGGTTCACACCATATTGATGCCTTATTTTGTCTACAATGATTGGCATTATCGAATAGTCCCTAAGCCACATACTCAAGTTCTTGAGTGGCCCCTAAGCCATTTCACATTTCAGAGTTTCTAAGTGGCCCCAAAGCCATCCTACATAGTTTTAGTTACATCACACAAATTTAGTTACATTGCATAGTTTCAGTATAAATGAATCTACTACATATGGGTAGTCAATGATGGAGTCATAGCCTACTTGAGTTCTTAAGCCACCTACATAGGAGGGTTAGACAAGCCATTAATCCAATCCAATTTAGTCATATATTATGATCCACCAAACATGGGTGGGAAATGATGGATTCAAATTTAGATTGATTTATTGAGCCACACACATATGGGGATTGAGCAAGTCATCAGCTTAGTCTAAGTTATTCACTGATTTAATCACTAGCTACACACACATAGAGTATATCACTAAGTTTTTTCATTGGTTCACATACCCAATGAGGTGTATGTGTTCCTTTCCTCTCTTTCTCTCTCTTATCTCTTTACTCAATCTTGTCTTTGATTTTGATATTACTTAAGGACCAATTCATCCATGTTTTGTTTGTAGGATACAAAATAAAGCATGCTTTATAAACTCAAACTCAGATTCATGGACTTCACCTCCTAGATAAGTCTAGGTATGCTTATTTTTAATTTATCCTAGTCATTTTACTTTGCTACATTTATATGATAAAGGGGGGGGGGGGTTAAATGTAGTCATATAAAATATCACTTGGGTTCAACAAGTGTCACTTGAGACCACCCTATCCTTAGCTTAGCCCTAGACCTATCTTAGGCCTCTTTCAATCCTTATCTAGCTTTTGTGTAGGTCTAAATCATCCTCATGTGTACCAAAAGTAGTCTTAGACCTTATCCTAAGCATCTAGGCCCCTACTGCACCATATATTATCACCTAGACACTAGCACACTACGCTAGTGACCAAGGAACTATGTTATTATCCATTACCTCTTTTCTTCTCTGATAGACATATTTTCATTTCTCAAGACACCTTAGAGGGTCAACATAGACCTATTCCACATCCTAAAAAGCATCAAATCAGTATATATACACCAATTTTATCCCTTTACATAATAGATGGAAAATTAGATGCAAGTATACATAAATAAGCTTAAAAACAAGTTATGCAAACCAAGGTCATTAATCCCTATTCTACCCTACTTCTACATATAGCCATATATAACAATCCAACCTTAGATTACTCATATTTTTAGTCTCAAGCACACTTAAATCACTCAAGCCATCACTCATACTAGCATTGACTTGCACTTGTACCAAGCACTTAGGTGGGAGAACTAAATTAGGCTTGATCCCCTCTCAAGGTATTAGTCTATATGTAAATCTCAACACAGTGGGGTGTTGAGGTCACATCTAGCCTATCCAACTAACATCAAACTTTTTATACTTGTGCTCCTTAAATACCGTAGAAACATGGAGATCTAGGACTTTGTATTCAAAATTAGTCAAAAATAGATAAAATATAGTGATCTAGTACCCAGGCACACAAGAACAAGCATCTCAAACTTAGGCAAAGGTCTACCTAGAAGCTTAGTCTTTGTCTGCAAAGGACACTAATGTGCCCCAAAAGATACTAGAACAATGCACAACTATCCAAAATATCATGCTACTATTTAAGAGGAGTTTTGACTTTAGATTATTGTTAATGACAGCCTGCCCACTCTCTACACCAATTTCTAACATGTCAATTATTTGTCTCAGTTAGTTTCTAGCCAAGTACATCTTTATGTAGTTCATTTTTATTTTTAGAATAATCAGATTAGGTCAAATATTGTATAAATCAGTGGTTGTATTTATTACATATTTATTCCTTGATTTATTATTCCATCCCTTTAAAAACCTAGGGTTTTAAACTCCATAATCCCCTTAAATTTTAAATCAAATTATAACACAAAACTTTAAAAAAAGATAAAATAAAAAACAAATTTGTGAATATCCAACAATTATTATAGTCCATAATTCACTCCAAGAGTTTATTGTGCTGTAGAAGCTTTGATATGGCATGTTTTAACTAAAGGGTAATATTTTTAGGGAATTAATTAAAGTAATAATATACATCACCCTTACTAGATTGATGTTTTTCATATCTTATAATCATTACTTTCAATAAAAGGATATATAAATATTATAATTTATCAAATAATTTGTGTACCTTCTCTATGCTACCACATTTTGTAATTTATATTGAAATAGAAGATATGTACCTTATAGCATGATAGACGTAAGAAAAATATGAACTTATAGTGAAGGCACATTTGTTGTTTTAAAAATTACTCAACAAAATGTGGTGACATGGATTGGAATGATTTCCCTAGACAAATAATGTTTGTGTTTTTAGATTTTTTTGAAACCTAGAGCATTAATTTTATATATGTATATATAGGTTTAGAGATAGATAGTTTTTGTTTTCATATTTCGTGAATTACATCTGAAAAAAATATATTTATTTTAGAAAAAGTGTTAAAGTTCAAAAGTTTCAATGGAAAACAATGATTTAAATAGTTCATCTGAAAAGCCAAAAGTAAATGTTAATGTGTCATACTATCTTAAATGCATTTTATTTTAAAGTTACTAAATATGTATTTGTAAATTTTGAAAAGTTACATAAACATGTAAATATAATATAAATATATATTGTCCTCAAGAAATAATCTCCAATACTGGCCAACATTTATCCAGTGCCATAAATTTAGTAGATGTTGTTCTTACGCCTTCACATTTTTGTTGGCTGATATTATAACAATGTGCAATGAGACACATTGTGTATCTTCAAAAAATTAATCCTCATGTAGAAATCATTAATAAAATTTGATGTAAAGTGATAATCATCTAAGATGTATGATACAATACCACACTTTTGTTATTATTTATAAATTAGTATCATATACTAAACATTGCATGTGTATACATGATGGTTGTTTGAGATATAATTATAATTATTTTTCTTAATATTTTATGTGTTTTAGAAGATTTAGTAGGGCATGATTTTATAGGAGACAAAAATTTTAGGGTGCATGTTGAAGTTAAAATAGTTTTTATTGATGTACCTAGCTTATTTAAGTAATAATTAGGTAGGTTGTGCACACATAATTTAAGCATATAGGGTACACACTAACTATTTAATAAATGATTAAATAATTAATTATGTGTGACACTTTTCACACTTGGTTTTAGCATGTCTCTTGTTTTATTCTAGAGAATCCTCTAGAGGGATACTTGTTAGTGACAACTGGGATACTTGTCAGTGATAATTGGGACATATGTCAGGACACTTATCATAAGAGAATTCTAGGTAGAATTTTTTAGTCTTCTTTCTCACTCATATTTAAGGAGCACAGGAGTCCTATTTAAATCATTGACTCAAGTGTAAAGCATTCAATATTTATATACAATCGCTCTTTGAGTAATCAATAACTCTTGACTTTTTTTAGCACAATTTTATGGCATTGAGAGTTATATCTAGTGCATGGTGTCATGACTAGTTTCTAAGCCTATAAAACTCATTTTCCATTATTTCATAGTATCAAAGCTCAAGTTTATCTATAAAATTCATAGATAACTCTACCCACACTTAGATGGATACTTGGCCAAATGTGCTTGCAAGGATTTGTGTACTCTCTTTGAAATTAATTTTTAGCCTTTGTCTAGCCATTTTTATAGTTTTATTTTATTTAATATTTAGGAGATTTTTCATGGTTTTTTATTACTAAGGAGGAGTTTAAAATTAATTTTTTTTTGGTTTTTTCTTAACGTTATTATTGCATTAATCTTGTATATTATTATCTTTCACCTATTGGGTGTCATTATTAATGTGTTAGTCTACAATAAAGAAAATGTTGCTTAAAAATGTTTTGTGTTTTTATAAATGGATCTTTACTTGAAAGGTATTTTGAGAAATGGTTTCTAGGTTATGACCATCTCAATCTAGACTTTTTGAAACATTTTACTATTCTAAATTTTGTTGAGTATTTAGAAAGTTATGGTGTTTTTAATACTGATAGAGCAATGGTTTTTGGAAGATTTTTGCATGTTCTAACTGGACAAATCTTGGCATCTTTTGTTTACTTAATGTAAAGATTTATGGTTCATAGAAAGCTACTCAAAATTATGATAAACATCACCATAGCCAACATATCACTTTATTTTTTCATTTTATAAATCCAAATAAGAAAGGGGGAAAGAATGCATTTGTTAAACAAAATCTAATGTACTTGGTTTTCACAAAAGCATTAGATTATTGATTCTAGAGCATCTCATCATCTTACACACTCTCAAGATATCCTCTCTTCATTTTATGATTATAATACCTCCTAGATTGAGGTAGGAAATTCTTCAAAATTTGATGTACTAGGATCCAGTATTGTCCAATTATAGGATGACAATATCAATAATGAAATTTATGTTCCAAAATTTTCTACTAGTGTTTTGTTGATGTATCAAAATTTTCACTCTAGAATTATGAATATAATAGAGTTTACTCCACAATAATGTTGTAGTTTGAGAGCTATCTAATTTGTAGGATATTATTATTAAAGGTGATGTGAATCATGATTTATGTCCGTATATATTTTGGGTATTTGAACTATCTATTGGATCTTCTTCAATTATTCATACTAACTCAATTAGTAAATTATGGAATGAATGTTTTAGACACCTCAATTATAGATACTTTTAGCGAATGAGTACACAAAATTTAGTGATTGGCCTTCCCAAGGTATCCTACATTAATGAAGTTTATTTTAGTTGTATGTTAGGCAAGCAAAACTAGGACCCATTTTTGAAGCGTAAGGCACATCAGACTAATGCCTCTCTAGAGCTTATACATAATGATCTCATGATGTTTTTTAATCAGTCATTTTTAGGTGCCATATATGAAAACACCTTTATTTATTATTACTCTAGGAAGACCTGAGTATATTTTCTCAAGTAAAAAAGTGAGGCAATTGAGACCTTTAAATCCTTTAAGGCTTTTGTGGAAAACAAATAATCTTTTCTTCTTAAGCAACTATGCACATACAATGGGGGGAGTATGTCTCTAATGCATTCTTTTACATTGCAAGAATCATGCTTTGAAGGAGATGGCTAATTATATGATTTAGTCCAATAACATGGTTCTTCAATATTGGGATGAATCTATTCATTGTGCTAATTATATCCAAAACCTCATTCCCTATAAGGAAGTGCAGAACATGATTCTTGAATAAGCTTGGTTTGGGACCAAGCCTAATGTACTTGGTTTTCACATGTTTGGGAGTACTACATGGGAATTTATTCTTGATAACAAATGTAAAGTTATGGATAAAAAGAGAATGACTTTGCTATTTTTTGGATATTATGATGATGTTAAGGCATACAAGTTAATTGGTTCCATATTTAATGATGTATATTTCATATGTGATGTTAAATTTGATGAGATTTTTACTCCAGTTGAGCCCTCATCACCACCTTTTTCTCCCATTGTCCTTCATCCTCCTATTTCAAAGGACTTTTCTCTAGATAGAGATGATTATAATGCACCCCATCTCCTCCACATGATCCTCATTACATTCCACAATGGGCTAACTCTACTATTGATGTAGTCGGTTCTTTAATGGGTGATCCTTCTGCATCTTGGCATACTTGATCATAGACATCTGGTATTGCATTATTGAGTCATTCCATTTAAGATGATCTTATATTTTTTAGAAGCATTAGGAAAATTAGAATGGGATACATATATATAGGATTAATATTCTTCTCTCATGAATAATAACACATTGGATCTTGTACCCCTTCCTAAAGGAAGGAATCTTGTTCGATGTGAATGGTTCTATAAAACTAAGTACATAACAAATGGTTTAGTTTACAAGAACAAATCTAACTTGGTTTCAAAGGGTTTTTCATAGGTTGAGGGTATATACTACTCTGAGACATTTTTTCCTATTACAAAAATAGACTCAATCTAGCTTATACTCTCCCTTGTTACAACACACTGATGATTGGTTTATTAGATGGATGTTAAGAGAACTTTCTCACATGGAGATATACATAAGGAGATATACATAGATCAGCCTATCAATTTTGTGTAGTAATCTTCACTCATATACAAAATTCATTATTATTTTTATTTTCTCAAGCAAGCCCTACATATATGGTACAAGAAGATGGATACATTATTGCTTGCATCTAGATTTTCTCATTGTCATTTTGACCTGAATGTATATGTCCAAAGACATGAGGATCATATTATAATTCTTGTATTGTATATTAATGACCCCATTATGATAGGTAGTTCTGACTCTATGATCAAGAATATTAATCTTGAGATAATGATACAGTTTGATATGATTGATTTAGGCATTTTGCATTACTACCATGGTTTTTAAATTCATTAATTATCTGATGAAATATCTCTTGGATATTAGAATTATGCCATAGACTGATTCATTAGTTTGATATGTCTAACTATAAGCTATGCCCTACTCCTTTTAATTTAGGTTTTGTACCAACTACTAATGATAAAACTCCTATGGTTAATCCCATATTGCACAAATAGCTTATTAGTAGTCTTGTATACCTAACTCATACATGCCCTAACATCCCATTTGTTATCAACCTCATATATTATTTTTATAAGGATCCTCATGAGATTAAAAGGAAAGTAGATAATTTATTCTATATTATAACTAAAGAATTGTGATATATGAATTTGACTCAAGAGAGGATGGTTAGTATGGTGTTAGTCACAAAATAAAAATAAAATGAAAGAAACACACTAATAGCATAACATCTCTAGGCCTAGACACTAGGCAGAGCTTAGTTAACCAAAAAAAATGACAAACACAAATAAATAGTAAAGAATGAAACACAAAAATTCCTCCACCTTCCTTGGATGCTTCAAATGCCTTTGTAGTAGTGGCTTGCTTAGTTTTGTGCTCATGAAGTCCTTGGCAATGGAAGCTTGGTTACCTCTATCTCTCCTTGGCACCTTTGGCTTGTGGCTTGGCTTGGCGTGGAATCAATTTGGCATGGTAACACTAATTGAAATGGCTCCTTGAAGATATTTTTGTATTATAAATTTGCACCAAAATAGTTTAGAAATTATGTTCATGGCCTCTCTATTTATAGATTTTTGAGAATGTCTAGAATCAACTTGAACCATCCATCTTGAGATTGAGATGTGTGGTTGAGGATTAATTTAATTTTTAGAATTAAGTTTATAATTATCCTCATCATGAAATTAAAATAAGGGGTAATTAAGAGGCATGGAGGGCATCATGGAAAGCATTGATGAGGCATGGAGGGCATGAATCATGATATTTATGACCTAGAGATGTCTTCCCAAGAATTGAGGTCCCCTGATGATGTAGATATTTAATATTAATTTCCAAAAACAAGTATTCAAAAAGTTTCCATAGAATTTTTGATTAGGTTTTGATTTGGGTTAATTAGCTCTTAAGCATGATTAAGCACTTTGTGCACAAATTACTCAAATTGATTAGAATGCCTTATTATTGGTCCAAAATTTGACTAGATTATAATTGAAAGGCAATGTCAGATGCATTAGATCCATATTACCATTTAAGATGTTACCAATTATAAATAATAAGGGCACGTGTCTTGTGTAGAATATTTGATAGGAAAGAGCAATCTAGAGCACCTCAGGGCAAAATTGGCATTTTGACTTGAAATGATATGATCAAAGTTAGCTGGCCCATAAATTTCATTGCCCCATTTAGGGATACCCTAGCCAAAATCAGCACTTGAATATGTTAGTTTCACATCATTTATCATGTTTTAGTGTTTTTAGGCATAATTGTGCATTTTGGGTGGAAATTGGCTAAAAACCTGATTGGAGGTTATTGGTGGCCAGTTTTAGGTGTCTACAATTTACCCCTATTTGGGAAGGCATTGCAAGCTATAAGTATAGCAATGTCTTCTCAAAGAATGAGAAATGGCTTGTATGCCAAAAATAATATGACGATTGAAGAAAAAAATCTCTAAATGGTTTTTGGGAAGCCTATGATGATGCCCCCTCAAGGTAGTAGTCATCACATTTATTGATGGATGGTCCCTCAAAAAGAAATAAGAAGAAAGGTGGAATTAACCCATAGTTAAGATTAATCCAAACGAGAAAATGCTTTCATGCATTGATATAAAAAGGATGTTGATTTACCCAAAGGTGATTATAATCAGGAATAAAAGTCAAAATAATGATTTGCCCATAGGTAGTTATAATCATTAAGCAGACTTGGATTCGCTAAAACTGATGGTGCCCCAATTAGGGATGATTAAAAAGCATAACTCAAGGATACAACCTAGAATATAGATTAAAGAGGAGTGGGTGCAATGTGATGAAAGAGATGGAAAGAGACATAAGATTATTCATTAAAAATGATTCAACTATACCTACCAACAAGGAAATGTTCATCCTAATTAGTAATGATATAACTAGAATGGTTAATGGGTTATACTGATCAAGGGTGGGATGGAAGGGTTTGCCAAGGTGACAAGGTGAAACTTATATGGCTCCATTGATTGTAGACCTTTTTGAAGCTAATTTGTGTTGTATCATGTGATGATAGGCATCATGATAGAACACCATGAAGACTTGGCCAAAAAATGCATAAGGACTAACTCTCGATATCCAATATCCAAATGAAAATAATGCACTAATGATAAAAACCATGATGACAATGTTAATAAATGAATATGGATGGACTCAATAATAATGTGCTTGAGGAATCACCTAATGAACACATGTAGACTGAGTTGAGGCAACAGTGCTAAAATCAAACAAATAGGCAAGTGAATAAACAAATAAACAAACAAACAAATAAAAAAATAACCTAAAATAAACAAACAAATTGAAAGCCTAAAAATAAAATCAAAAGAAAGCATCATAATAATGACCATGCCCTAGTAAGGTGGATCAAGGATAACTGACTAGGCTTAGACATGACAAATATTTTTGGATTTTGAAATATTATGAATTTTTTTGGCATTTTGAGGTATCTTAACTTGTTAGAGAATGACAAGATATGTGCTCACAAAATGGTGAGAGCATTTGGATTAGGTTGCTCATAAAATGGTGAGAGCATCTGGAAAGGGGGACTGAGGTGACCTCAACATGAACTGAGCATGACCCACATAATCCTAAAATAACCTCAAGTCATATTAATTCCATCCATATAAAAGGTAAGGAAAAACCAACTAGGTACCAACAAGTTCTCTCATCTGGCAAATGGCCAGTCAAATGAAAATAATGATGGCAAGGTGATGCAACAATGCATGGTAAACAAGTGTTGCCCCTAGTTTGCCCATAGGTGGTTATAACTAGGAGATAATGGCATAAGTTAATGATACTAATTTCCCTATAGGCAGTTATAATTAGTAGCAAGACTGGTGAGACATTGATTTGCCCATAGGTGGTTATAATCAAGCTCACATAAATAAACTTGGATAGGATGAAAGATATCTTACCAGATCAACTGTCACACTACTTTCATAGACTGTCATTGTAAACATGGATTGGATTGATTGTTAAAACTTGATTGGAATCCTCTCACAAAAATTGTAGGAAGAACCAAATGAACCAAGAGCAAAAAAATATTAGGTAGGATGACTAAAAACATGTTTTGGTCTAGATAGGAATGGAATGATAGGATGACATGGGGTTTCTAAGGATAATGATGGTTTTTTGATAGATTAGATAAAATGGTAAGAGGGTTTCCCTCAAGTGATGGGGTGAAAAGCAAGAATATTCATCAATAGTAAATGGATATGTAACAACGACAATGGCATGGTAGTGTGAAATGGAATGGTACATGTTATTGGCCTAGGTGAGATTTTTTATTATGTTTTTCCTATCGATGGGGAGAAGCACATCCTAATTAAAAAATGATACAAATAGAATACTTGGTTATGTTAATCACTAGCCCACACCTTGTTTGAATAGTTACTCTATCAATAAAATGGCTATATATTTGGTTGTCAAGAATGATTTTGTGATCTTCATTGGTCATTGATTCTGATTCCTTTGAATGTCGAGACAAGGTATCTTTGTAGCCTCTACAAAGGAAAGTGAAACCATGGATGGTAAACAAGGACAAATAATGGATGGTAAGTTTTATTGTGAAATGGAATGGAAGATGATAATGGAATGTGGAATGGTGGGAAAATAAATGAAGATCAGGATGTTCAGTCACACATAACGTTATTGATGCTAGGTTTGATGTAATTTTAGTTATGGTTGGGTCAAAGACTTTTTCTCTCAATACGACCACTAGATTTTTTTTTGTTTGATCTTGAGAGTAGCTACCATCCAATTAGGTTATAGATTGGAAGCTATTTTGATTTGATCTTTGATTTTTTCTTCATCAAGTAGTGAAGAAATTTGTGCTCAGCTATTGGTGCCTCAATGAGGTTTTCACCAATGAAATTATCTTAATTATCCTGTAGCACCTTCGAGAAGGTTTTACTAAGGAATGTTGACTTTTGACTTTGATTGTCTTCTAGCACTTTCAAAAAAAATTCAATAGAAGATGTTGAGTTTTGACTTTGATTATCCCCTAGCACCTCTAAAAAGGTTTCACTAGGAGAGTGTTCTTCTACTACATGAATGTTGTCTTGGCCTCCTTGATCTTCTTCAATCGCTATGTCACCATGGATGTAGTTCAACAAAGTGTGATTATGTCGATCCTAATCAACACTTGTGGGAGATGGAATGTCAATGATATGGCTATTTTGGTTGATGGTAATGTTTTGTGGAATGATAATGGAATGGGGAGAGGTTATACAATCCTTGTAGAAGATACTAGGATAAATTATGTCAAAGTTGAAGTACTCATCCTCAAAAACTATAAAAGGATCATAAATGTATTCAATTTGTAAGGCATGCATAATCAATGTTGTAATAGCCATAAACATATTCTTCTTCTGAATATAATTCTAATTCAAGGGACTCTAAATCTGATGTTGAGACTAATGTTGATTATGATTCCAATGCTAAATCTATGTTGGTTCAAGAATAGAACCTAACTCTTACCTGATTCTTCATCTAATGGGTACTCTATTACAATGATGTCTTTTTGAATGTTTAGTATGGGATAAGTAACAACCTGTAATGGCATGATGGGCTCCATTAAGACTGGTTTATCAAAGTGAGACTTCTCTACGATGGGAAAAAGGTCAAGAGACAACTCCTAAAATATTGGCTTGTCAATAGGAGGTTCTTAAAAAATAGGCACATGGTCAAGGTAATGATTTGCCCAGAGATAGTTATAATCATTAAGAAGTGACTCAGCAAAGACTGGCTCATTAGTGTGAGACTCCTCGACAACTAAGATAGGATCAATAGGTGATTCATCATAGGATGACTTTTCATAAGTGGTTGGTTCAACAAAAACATCTTGGATTGGTTAGTTCTCTTGGCCTTGGTTTCCAATGAGTTGGAAAATACCAGTTTTGAACATAGCTTGGTCTTTGAATGATTGGATGGGTTGAGGTTTGGATGAAATTAATACTAGATGAGGAATGACTTGTGATTGGATAATGTTAGGGCCTTGGGGATCATGATTTCTCACATGAGCCAAAGGATAAAGTCCTGAGATGGTAACGATACGGCATTGTGGGGATTGATTACCAACACAAGCCAAAGGACTAGGTTCTAGAATGATGAAGGGTTGTTATGGAGCTTTATTTCTCACACAAGCCAAAGGATGAGGCCTTGGTACAGGAATGGTGCAACATTGTGGTCTTGGAATAGAAATGGTATGATGTGGTGGAGCCTGATTACTTGTATAAGCCAAAGCATCTAAGTCTTCCTCATAAACCATATCATCCTAGTTATGAGTTAGCTCATAAGTTGGTTCTTGACTATGTTCCACATACTGATTATTGTAAAGAGAGTATGGATTCATATCCCAAGCAACATTATCTATATTTGGGTCTTCAAAGTCCTCATCACAAGCCTCTTCATACCAATCAAGGTCTCGAGTTAGATCATAAGTTGTTTCATGACTTTGTTCTCATGAATGATTAATATGAGGTGGATATAAATCTATCTCACAAACCATATTAGCAACATTGGGGTCTTGACTAAAGCCATAAAGTCATTTTATGTATCCATTCTATCATAAGTTGGATTGTAAGTGACTCTACCATAAGTGTAGTTAGACATATCCACGTAAATGATGAAAACTCTGAAACAAAAAGTCTTAGAGTTTCATAAACTCTAAAAAACTATGTCCAAAGGACAAATGGTTCAAGCTTGGTCTAACTTGGTCGAAGGGGTGGAGTTATATCTCTAATATGGTATGAAAGTGGAGTTGTATATCCAAAATGGTTCGTGCTAAATCTTGGAATAAAATAGTCTAATGTCAAATATCTAATGTCAAATGTCCTACACATAAAAGGTCAAGCATCTAAATAACAACTAACATGTCAAAGTGTTCTAAACAAGGTCTAAACTAGGAAAGGGAGAAGTTGAATTACTAGGTCTTTTATCCAAATGCAAAGTCAAAAGCTAGTCTCAAATAAATAGGCATGATGTGATTTGATTTAATCTAAAAAGTTTGGAAATAACTTTGACATAAACCCAACACACAAAATCAAACATAAAAATGATCAGTTGGCATAAGGCATAAGACAAAAGGCTCTTTGAGAAAGACCATGTGTTCCCAAATAAAGGCATAAACAATGATAAGGATAAGTATTGAACAAACAAACTATCAATAGTTTTAAAAATTAGGTAACTAATTAACCAAAGTTATGAAACCCAAAAGAGAAATATCTATGTATTATACCCATGAATTGAGGCCTAAACAAAAATCAATCAATGTTTGGATCCAAACTTGACAAGGCTAATTGAAAACTAGGATTTGACCAGATAGGCTAGATAAGATTGGATATCATGATGGCACAAGAGAAAGGTCGAAATGGTATACACAAAATGGTTTGTAACAAATGGTTTTTGATATAAGGTGAAACAAGTCTTAAAACAAATTGAGTAGCCTAATGGCATAAGCATGATCAAATGATGTGATATATGTTATGTTTCAAAGACTCAAAAGGCAAAATGGTTTTAACATGTTTTGGGTAGCATAACACTACCCTCTTTAACTCAAATGCATTACATAAACAAGTTTAGAAAAAATTTCAAGGCACAAGTGTGGTGTAAAATAGCCAGCATAACACCTCTTTAGACAAAAGAGAGATGTATAGACAAATTGGTTTTGGCATGGCTTATACACAAACAAATAAGTTTTAGTCTCAAAACATACCAAATAAGATAAATGACCAAAATACACTAAGTATAATCATCTAAATCCTATCAAGGGTATGGCAAAATGGGGTTGACTAAAACTAATTAGTTTTTTTATCATTCTAGGGGAATCAATTGTACAATGACTTTCACATCAAATGATGTAAAAGATAAGCATATAAATTGGGTGATCATGGCATTGGCTAACTGTAAAAAGGTCTAGTCCTTTTTATAACCACTACATCCTATTGTTCACTTAGTGTAGTGTGATGTCCAAATGTAGATACATCCCATGTGCAACTCCAATTAGGAGCAAGTGAAGTCAATGTCGGGAGATGAAACCATGGGTCAAAGCTTCCCTAAAGAACTTGTAGGAGGTGATGAAGTCCCCTTCACAAGCCAAGTTTGCATAAAAATAAATAAACATGAATTATAAAGACTTTAGGGTCATTTTCAAGGTCACCAAAACTTTGACAAGTTTTTGGGGAGTACTTTAGATGACTTTTTTCTAAGCCTTGGACTAGGCTACTTTCAATTGGAATGGTGATTTTGATTCCAAGGGTTCCCTATAGGGGAAAAATGGAAGAGCATACATGCAACATTTCTCTTTTTTCCAAACAAAGATTTAATCCAAACAACTATTACAAATAAGAATTTATAAGTGTGTTCAATTTTAAGCCCAAAATGAAAGATTTGGTGGTGTTCATTTGACCCCTTGGTCTTAGTTGTAAACTTTGAGAACATTCACCAAAAACATCTAAATCCTTTGTTAAACACCCAAAACAAGGTTATTAATTGATTTTTAAGCATGAAAATATGATTTAAACATGTTTTGAGCAAATATCAAGCTTGGTCTTATAGCAAAAATGTTAGCATGTCCTTTAGCTTCAAAGCTTTTATTGGTTTGAAATATTGAACTTTGGAAAAATAGCTCTCAAGTCTGTGTTTTTGGAAAAACATAGTGACTGACATTGGTTATATACAATCGATGATCGTTACCTTGGCTAACCTAAATCTAATTTATGTTAATTTTGTTAACCGATGTCATTTAAGCCATATAACTGATGTCAGTCTTACTTATCGACGTTGGTTACTATGTAAAACTGTGGCAAACAAAAACAACAAAATAGAGTTGGAAAATTAATTTGCAAGAGTTTTAAAGGTCTAAATAAATACTTTAGAGTTGAAAAATGATCTTTTTTACGTGTGGGATGCATTTGGTCCCACCTAGAGTACCATAATGTGAATCTAAGAATTTGACTCAAGAGAGGATGGTTAGTATGGTGTTAGTTCCAAAATAAAAACAAAATGAAAGAAACACACTAATAACATAACATCTCTAGGCTTAGACACTAGGGAGAGCTTAGTTAACACAAAAAATAACAAACACAACTAAAAATTAATGAATAAAACACAAGAATTCATTCACCTTCCTTGGATGCTCCAAATGCCTTTATAGTAGTAGATTGCTCGGTTTTGTGCTCATGAAGTCCTTGGCAATGGAAGCTTGGCTACCTCCATCTCTCCTTGGCATGTTTGGCTTGTGGCTTGGCTTGGATTGGAATAAATTTGGCATGGTATCACTAATTTCAATGGTTCCTTGAAGATATTTGTGCATTATAACTTTGTACCAAAATAGCTTCGAAATGATGTTCATGGCCTCTCTATTTATAATTTTTTGAGAATGTTTAGAATCAACTTGAACTGTCTATCCTAAGATTGAGATGTGTGGTTGAGGATTAATTTAATTTTTGAAATTAAGTTTATAATTATCCTCATCATGAAATTAGAATAAGGGGAAATTAAGAGGCATGGAGGGCATCATGGAAGGCATTGATGAGGCATGGAGGGAATAAATCTTGATATTTGTGGAATTTATGGGCTAGGGATGTCTTATCAAGAAATGATGTCATCTAATGATGTAGATATTCAATATTCATTTCTAAAAACAAGTATTAAACAAGTTTTCATGGAATTTTTTATTAGGCCTTGATTTGGGTTAATTTGTTCTTAAGCATGATTAAGCACTTTGTACACAAATTACTCAAATTGATCAAAATACCTTGTTATTGGTCCAAAATCTGACTAGATTAAAATTAGAAGGCAATGTCAGATGCATTGGATCTATATTCCCATTTAAGATGTTACCAACAATAAATAATAAAGGCATGTGTCTTGTGTAGAAGATTTGATAGGAAAGAGAAATCCAAAGTGCCTAAGTGCAAAATTGGCATTTTGACTTGATATGATATGATCAATGTTAGTTGGCCCATAGATTGCATTACCCCATTTAGGGATACCCTAGCCAAAATTGACACTTGAATATGTCAGTTTCACATCATTTAGCATGTTTTAGTGTTTTTATGTAAAATTGTGCATTTTGGGTGAAAATTGGCTAAAAGCTTGATTGGAGGTTATCAGTGGCCAATTTTAGGTGTCTACAAGAATCACTCATTTTGGAGATTAATACACCCCACATGACACTTCTCATATTATGGTTTATATCAACTAAGATTGGGTGAGTGATGTTAGTACCCATAAATCTACTTACATATTTGTATATACACTTGGTTCAAGTATAATTGTATGGCGATGCAAAAATAAGACTACCATATCCTTATCATCAACTAAAGTTTAATACTAGGGAGCTATCAAAGCTATTCAAGAGGTAATTATTAGATGAGACTAGTTTTTCTCAACACAACCCTACTACTCTTTGGTGTGATAACCATAGTGCTACATCAATTTCATGCAATATTTTATAGCTTAAAATTACACCCTATGAGAGGGTGATGTAAGGCCTCTCAATTTGAGATATGTAATGGGTCTAACCCAAGGTTGTGGGTAACCTTCAAGTGATTCAAACCTATAGATTTTGGGCTAGCTCCCAAAGTATAACACCTAAACTAACTAACTACACTATTTTTTTGACATGGAAAAGGGATAAATGAATACTAAAACTAGAAATTTAACTTGAATTTGATTCACTAAACATGAAGTCCTCAACTTTTTGAAGATGAAATATCAAATATTAGACTACAATTTGATTATTTTACTCCAAATAGTCCTAATCACTCTAGTGTTTCAATATGAAGGTTTAATAGATTTTAAAGGTAATAGGATGATCAAACAAGAGGTGCTAGTAGTAAACACAATAGTTTTTCATTTATATAACTAATTAAAACACTTCATATGACTTGTGAGAGGCATAACTTGCATAAGGAATGAACATGAAGGATAAATGCAAAGAATACAACACTATCACTAAGCATTCATCAATAAAACATACTCAAATTCATTGTTTTCAATTAAGAGATAAAATATCTAGCTTGAATTAATTTAAATAGACAATTACAAGAATCAATTTTGGCAAGGCTTCACCATAACTAATGTGAAGATCAATTATAAGGCTAAAAATGACTTCTTATATAGAGAATCATCAAGAGAGAGAGAGGGAGATAGGTGGACATAGGAGAGAGCAATGATGAGTTTTTAGTCATCATGAAATCATTTAATATCTTCAATAAATCAAAATATAATCACAAAAGACTCCTTTGAGACATGTTTCAATCTACTCTCCAAGTAACTCCATGAGATTGGCAAGGATGAGAGGAAAAGGCACTCATTAAACATCTTTGAGGCTGTGGAGATATGACACCTCAACACAAAAGATTTAAATTTGTAAAACACTCCAAATTTCATGAGCATCTTGACTCCTTCTCTAATGTATAACATCTCATTTTTACACCTCCATACTCTCTATTCCAAAAGATACTTTATTGATTAGGGAGTTAGCAAACTATTTGAAACTACCTTGGAGGATCTTGACACCTTTATTCTTACTTAAAATATATAAATTATGATTGAATAAGTCATCAAAAACTTCCTTAAACTGACATATCTATTGAACACCTGCCTTTCATAGTCTTACCTACATATCATGAGGTTCCCTTTCATTGATCAAGTAGGCCAACTAGAAAACTAGGCCTAGTTGTGTGACACTTGTCACTTGGATGGCCATATGCATTCAAGAACACTCCCTTCATATGTAAGAAACATGTGTTTGAATTCAATTTGTCCTCTATTCTATCTTGAATACCTTAGTATAATTAAAACTTGTTGTTTCTTGCTCATCTAGATGGCCACCTCACTTTATATTAGCCCATTAAGATTGTTTTCAAACATAGACCTATAAAGGTGATTTCATGGATAACAAAGGTAAATTTTAAGGTTTGATAGTTTGAAAAACATCCTCATATACCATTCACAATGATTAATATACACTCACCTATATTTACACCTTCTTTCTCATTAGAAACCTACAAAAATGTAGAATTTATCACTTATATATAGGTGACAGTACAAATTGACTATGTGATTAGGACCTTATAATAGTGATTAACATGTTCCAACTATTAAATAGGCAAAATTCAATTCATTTGGTTGAATTTTCTTCAATATCTCCTCCATCAAGTTTCAATTAACATTTAAGAGAGGTTTAAGGAGTTTAGGTTCTTATCAATATTTCATAAAGATTAGGCCCCTAACCTATGAAATTATTAGGTGTGGATCTTGATTATCTTTCAAGATCAAAGGTTAAATATATGATGTTATTTCAGTCAGGTTTTGGATCCCATTCTTTATATCTATGATGATGTGTGGGGTTTTAAGGGGGAGGACCACTTGTTGGGTCTTAGGGGGATGACCCCCTGATGGGGTATCTAGAGGTCATGAACCCTAGTGGGGGTTCGAGAGTAGCACCATTGAAGCAAAAAATTTATTAAAATTACCTTATAAAATTATAATTTTGTAGTCAATTTGGGCCATTTATTAAAGGTTTCGAGATCTAACAATAGAGGTTATTTTTAGGTATTTTTTACCCTAAAATGTATTGTTACATGTTTGAGATGAAAGATGAAACATATTACACATAAAGAGGAGGTAGAAAGAGGTAGAGAGGTGTAAAGGGTTTTTTGAAGGATTTGTTTCTCCCTTATATTATTGAAAATAATATACTGCACAAGTTTGGTAGATGTAGCCCATCTTGGATGAATCACGTTAAATCTAGTGTCTCTTATTTTGTGCATGTTTATGATTATTTTTTATATATTTGATTGATTCATTTCACTATTTCTCTTGTATGTGATTTGGGGATAAATTTGTGTTTTATTTTATCCTAACAAGTGGTATCAGAGCAAAGGTTTTGTTTTCATAATTTTAAATCATAATAAGAAAAGGGTTTGACCTCGAGTGGGAACTATAGTGGATGCAAATAAATCTAAGGTGAAGTTTAATGGATAGAACTTTGGATTTTGGAAGATTCAAATGGAGGATTACCTTTACCAGAAGGACCTATATTTATCATTGAAGTATTATATATGTGGGAACTATTATATCAAAAAGCCCTTGGAACCATAAGGATGTGCCTTTCATCTTCTGTAGCATTCAACATATTAACTTTGATGATGAAGTTAGGGCTCTTCTTATTCTTTGTTTCTTGCCTGAAAGTTGGAATAGCTTGGTAATGGTAGTAACTCTGTGTATAATAATGTTAAACTAAAGTTTTAAGATGTGGTGGGTGTTATCCTAAATGAGGAAATGTGAAGGAAAGACATAGGTGAAACATCCATATCTGGAAATGCATTAATAGTGAAGAATAGAGGAAGAGGAAACTGTGGAAAATCAAAAGGGGGTGTGAGATCTAAATCAAGAGGCAAGATCTATGACAACCTAGGACACAAAGAAAGATTATTGGTTTTGAAAGGATAAATTGGGTAAGGACCAATAGAAAGGTAATATAGAAGCAAATGTAGTAGTTGATGTACTACAAGATACTCTTATACTTTCTTTGGATAATATTGTTGAATCTTGGGTTTTAGATTCAAGTGTTTTTTTTCATACGACCCCTCATAGACATTATTTTGTAGATTATGTTCAAGGTAAATATGGAAATGTTTACCTTGGTGATTATGAACCCTGTAGTATTGTTGAAAAAGAAAGTGTTGAGGTTAAATTATAGAATGAAAACACTTGGGTGCTGAAGGATGTCAGGCATGTTCCAAGCTTGAGGAGAAATTTGATCTCTATAGGGTAGCTGGGTAGTGAGGGTTGTATGGTCACATTTACAACCAAATCATGGAAGGTTACAAAGGGTTATATGGTGGTTTCAAAAGGTAAGAAAGTAGGCAATTTATATTTGTGTACATATAATGTTAATTCATTTTGTGTTGTAATTGCTACAGGTAAAGATGTAGATTTGTGGCATTACAGACTTGGCCACATGAATAAAAAGGGAATGAAGACCCTACATGCAAAGGGTAAACTATCAGGTCTAAAGGAATTAGATCTAGACTTTTGTGATCACTATGTATATGGGAAATAAAGATGTGTGTAGTTTATCAGGGCTAGACAAGCCAAGAAGGAGCAGAAGTTAGAGCTTGTGCATATGGATGTATGTGGACCAGCTCAGGTATCTTCACTTGGTGGTTCAAATTAATATGTTACATTTATTGATGATGCAACTAGGAAGGTTTGGGTATACTATATAAAAATATAGTCTAATGTTTTTGATACATTCAAGAAATGGAAAGCTTTAGTTGAAAATGAAACAGGTTTAAAACTAAAATGTCTCAGATCAGATAATAGAGGTGAGTATTACAGTAATGATTTTAACAATTATTATTAAAAAAGTGGAATTCATAGACAAAACATAGTTCTAAGAACACCATAATAGAATGGTGTGTCAAAAATAATGAACAAGACTATTATGGAGTGTGTCAGATGCATTAGATTACATGCAGGTTTCCCTCTATAGTTTTGGGTAGATGTAACTATAGTAGTTTATCTGATAAATAAAACACCTTCAATTGCTTTGGATGGTAAAATACCAAAGGAGTCATGGACTGGAAAGGAAGTAGATTATTATTTTTTAAGATTTTTTTGTTGTGAGACATTTTCTTATAATGACAAAGATCATAGGAATAAGTTAGAAGCTAAGTCTCATAAATGCATATTTATTGGTTATGAAACTTATGACTATAGATTTTAGTTGTGGAATCCAGAAGATAAGAAAATAATAAGGAGTAGAGATATTGTGTTCCATAAAAAATTCATGTATAAGGATCAGTTGTAGGAAAAGAAGCAAGAAAAATCCAAAATGGAATATATAGTATTAAAAGACAATACATAAAAACATGTCCCAAAGGTTCTTGATCAAAATGTGTAATAGGAACATGTACCTCAAACCCCTGTTAAAAGATCTACAAGAGTAAGTAGACCACCTGATCATTTTTCTCCTTCTTTATATTATTTGTTACTTATTGATGGTGGTGAGCCAAAAATCTATGAAGAAGTAGTGCAAATTAATGCTAAGGATAAGTGAGATCAAGCTATGGATGAGGAGTAAGATGCTCCAATGGCAAACCAAACATGGGATTTGGTGGAGCATCCCAAAGGAAATAAGGCATTACAAAATAAGTGGGTATATAAGATAAAGGAGGAGAAGGAAGGTAAAAAAAAATTCAAGGCTAGAATGGTGGTTAAAGGTTTTGCACAAAATAAAGGTATAGACTTTGATGAAATAATTTTTCTAGTAGTTAAAATGACTTCTATAAGAGCTATTTTAAGTTTGGTAGCAGTAAAAGATTTGCACCTTGAACAGTTACATGTGAAGACTACAATCCTTCATGGTGACTTGGAGGAGGAAATATATATGGAGTAACCATGGGGATACAAAGTCAAAGGTAATGAGAAAATGGTGTGCAGGTTGAAGAAGAATTTGTATGGCCTAAAACAAACTCCAAGACAATGGTATTTGAAAATTGATAGTTTTATGATGGAACAGGGTTATTGTAGATGTCATTCATACCATTATGTATATTTTAAAAGTTTTGAAAATAGCAACTACATTATTTTGCTTTTATATGTAGATGATATGCTTGTAGCTAGTTCCAACATACAAAATATTAATGTACTCAAGAAACAATTAAGTGATAGCTTTTCTATCAAGGATCTAGGTGCAACTAAACATATCCTTGGTATGAGGATAACTAGAGATAGAAAGAATAGGAAGCTGGAATTATCATGGGGAGAGTACATCAGAAAATTATTGGAAATATTTAATATGCAAGATGTAAAATTAGTTGGGACACCCTTGGTTGCACACTTTAACAAAGGCACAATGTCTTAAAACAAAAGAAGAAAAGAACTTGATGTCTAAAATTCCATACTCATTAGCATTTTGTAGTTTAATGTATGAAATGGTTTATATGAGGATGGCCATTGTACATGCAATGGGAGTGGTGTGTAGGTTCATGATTGATCCAGGAAAAGAACATTGGAAGGTAGTAAAATGGATCCTTCGTTACTTAAGAGGGACCATATATATAGTGTTAAGCTATGGTGGATCAAATATGACATTATAGAGATATGTCAACTCAGATATGGCAGGGGACTTGGATGGTAGAAGAAGCACTACATAGTATGTGTTTATAGTATGTGGTACAATAGTTAGTTGGGTATCATGATTACAAAAGATTTTGTAACTTTCAATTATAAAGTTTGAGTGTGTTGTTGCTATAGAATCAAGTAAGGAAATAATTTGGTTACAAAAGTTGATGGAAGAATTGGGACATAGTCAAGAAATATGTAATCTATATAGCGATAGTCAAAGTGTAATCCATCTAGCCAAAAACCCAACTTTTCACTCCAAAATAAAACCTATTCAATTTTGGTATCATTTCATTCATTCAATGATAGAGGAAAAATAACTAAAATAAGAGAAGATACATTCCATTAAAAATCTTACAAATATGATGACCAAGGTGGTATAAGAGAGAAGTTGAAGATTTTCTTAGCTTCAATTCATCTTCATGGATGATAATTAAATTAATGAACTTGTCTAAGTCTAGATAATATAGTGGATGTAGTAGCAATGGATTTGTTTCAATCAGTCTCCAAGTGGAAGATTGTTAGGTGTGGAATCTGATTGTCTTCCATGATCAAAGGTTAAAAATTTGATGTTATTTCAGCTAGTTTTTTGATCCCATTCTTTATATCCATGATGGTGTGTGGGGTTGCAAGGGGGGACCTCCCTTGCAAGGTTTAGTGGGGATGACCCCCTGATGACGGGTTTGAGGGATGTGTGCCTTGGTGGGGGTTTGGTGGCAGCACCCCAAAAGCAAAAAATTTATTAAAATTACCTTGTAAAATTTTAATTTTGTAGTTAATATGGGCCATTGATTAAAGGTTTCTAGATCTAACAATAGAGGTTATGTTTAAGTGTTTTTCACCCTAAAATGTATTGTTACATGGCTAAAATGAAAGATGAAACATATTGCACATAGAAATGAGGTAGAAAGAGGTAGAGAGGTGTAACATGGTTTGTTGTAGGATTTGTTTCTTCCTTGTATTATTGAAAATAATATACTGGACAAGTTTGGTGGATCTAGCCCATCTTGGATGAACCATGTTAAATCTAGTGTCTCTTATTTTGTGTATATTTATGATTATTTTTTGTAAGTTTGATTGATTCATTTCATAGTTTTTATGTATTCAATTTGGGGATAAATCTGTGTTTTATTTTATCCTAACAAGTGGTATTAGAGCAAAGGTTTTGTTTGCATAATTTTAAATCATGGGAAGAAAAGGGTTTGACCTCGAGTGGCAGCTATGGCAAATGAAAATAAATCTAAGGTGGAGAAGTTCAATGGATATAACTTTGGATTTTGGAAGATTTAGATGGAGGATTACCTTTACCAAACGGACCTATATTTGTCATTAGGAGGGCAAGCCAAAAAGCCATTGATAATGTCAGATGAAGCTTGGGAACTTTAAGATCATAAATCCCTTAGAACCATATGGTTGTGCCTTGTATCTTCTTTAACATTCAATATCTCATTAAAAAAGACAACAAAAGGTCTTATGAGTGCATTAGGCAAGCTATATGAAAAACCCTCTACCTCAAATATAATATTTTTGATGAAAAAATAATATAATATGAAAATGTCTAAAAATAGTTTAGTACCAGATCATTTAAATAAGTTTAACATAGTTACTAGATAGTTATATTCCATAAATATTTACTTTGATATTGAGTTTAGGGCTCTTCTTATTCTTTATTCTTTGCCTAAAAGCTAGAATAACTTGGTAATGGTAGTACGTAACTCTGTGTCTTATAATGCTAAACTAAAGCTTGAAGATGTGGTGGGTGTTATCCTAAGCGAGGAAATGTGAACGTAAATCATAGATGAAACATCCATATCTAGAAATGCATTAACAGTGAAGAATAGAGGAAGGAAAAATAATAGAGGAAGAGGAAACTATGGAAAATCAAAAGGGGGTGCAAGATCTAAATCAAGAGGCAAGATGGAATGTTGGATATGTGGCAAGCCATGACACACAAAGAAAGAGTGTTGGTTTTGAAAATATAAATCGGGTAAGGACCAACATGATGGTTATAGAGAAGTAAATATAGTAGGTGATGTACTACAAGATGCTCTTATACTTTCTTTAGATAATATTATTGAATCTTGGGTTTTAGATTCAGATGTTTCTTTTCATGCGACCCCTCATAGACATTATTTTATAGATTACATTCAAGGTAATTATGGAAATGTTTACCTTGGTGATGATGAAACATATAGTATTGTTGGAAAAGGAAGTGTTCAGGTTAAATTATAGAATAAAAACACTTGGGTGCTGAAGGATGTCATGCATGTTCCAAGCTTGAGGAGAAATTTGATCTTTGTAGGGTAGCTGGGTAGTGATGGTTATATGGTCACATTTACAACTGAATCATGGATGGTTACAAAGGGTTCTATGGTGGTTTCAAAAGGTAAGAAAGTAGGCACTTTATATTTATCTACAGATAATGTTAATTCATCTTGTGCTTTAGTTGTTACAGGTAAAGATGTAGCTTTATGGCATTACAGACTTGGCCACATGAGTAAAAAGAGAATATATAACCTAAGATAAACTGCCAGGTTTGAAATAATTAGATCTAAATTTTTTTTAGCACTATATATATTGGAAAAAAAATGTGTGAGATTTCTCAGGGTTGAACCAGCTAGGAAGGAGCAGAAGTTAGAGCTTGTGCATATAGTTGTATGGGGACTAGCTCAGGTATCTTCACTTGGTGGTTCAAATTATTATGTTATATTTATTAATGATGTAACTAGGAAGGTTTGGGTATAATGTATAAAAAGGAAGCCTGATATTTTTGATACATTCAAGAAATGTAAAACTTTAGTTAAAAATGAAACAAGTTTAAAACTAAAATGTCTCAGATAAGATAATGAAGGTGAGTATTGTAGTAACACTTTTAAAAATTACTATTTAGAAAGTGGAATTCATAAACATAAAATAGTTATAATAACACCACAATAGAATGGTGTGTTATAAAGAATGAATAGGACTATTATGGAGCATGTCAGATGTATGAGATTGCATGCAGGTTTGTCTTTATAGTTTTGGGTAGATGTTGTAACTACAGTAGTTTATTTGATAAATAGAGTACCTTTAAGTGCTTTGGATGGTAGAATAATAGAGGAGTCATGGACTGGAAATAAGGTAGATTATTATTTTATAATATTTTTTGGTTATGAGGCATTTTATTATATTGATAAAGATCATAGGAATAAGTTAGAATCTAAGTCTCAGAAATACACATGGTTATGGAACTGATGACTATGGATTTTGGTTGTGGAATCTATAAGATAAGAAAATAATCAGGAGTAGAGATGTTGTGTTCCATGAAAAATTCATGTACAGGGATTATTTACAAGAAAAGAAGCAAGAAGAATCCAAAAGAGAATATACAATATTAAAAGACATTATAGAAAAATATGTCCCAGAGGTTCTTGATCAAAATGTGTAATAGGAACAGGTACCTCAAACCCATGTTAGAAGATTTGCAAGAGTAAGTAGACCACATGATCATTTTTCTCCTTATTTATATTATTTATTACTTACTGATGGTGGTGAACTAGAAAGCTATGAAGAAGTAGTGTAGATTGATGCCAAGGATAAGTGGGAGCAAGTTATGGATGAGAAGTATGATGCTTTAATGGAAAACCAAACATGGGATTTGGTGGATCTTCCCAAAGGAAAGAAGGCATTGTAGAATAAGTGGGTATACAGGATAAAGGAGGAGAAGGAAGGTAAAAATAAATTCAAGGCCAGAATGGTGGTTAAATGTTTTGCACAGAAGAAAGGTATAGACTTTGATGAAATATTTTTTCCAGTAGTTAAAATGACTTCTATAAGAGCTATTTTAAGTTTGGTAGCAGTAGAAGATTTGCACCTTGAACAGTTAGATGTGAAGACTGCATTCCTTCATGGTGACTTGGAGGAGGAAATATATATGGAGTAACCATAGGGATATGAAGTCAAAGGTAAGGAGAAAATGGTGTGCAGGTTGAAGAAGAATTTGTATGGCCTAAAACAAACTCCAAGATAATGGTATTTGAAATTTGACGCTTTTATGATAGAACAGGGTTATTGTAGATGTCATTTAGACCATTGTGTATATTTTAAAAGCTTTGAAAATGGTAGGTACATTATTTTGCTTTTATATGTAGATTATATGCTTGTATCTAGTTCCAACATGCACAAAATTAATGTACTCAATAAATAGTTAAGTGATAGTTTTTCTATGAAGGATCTAGGTGAAGCTAAACATATCCTTGGTATGAGGATAACTAGACATAGAAAGAATAGAAAGATGAAATTATCATAGGGAGAGTACATCAAAAAACTATTAGAAAGATTTAATATGTAGGGTGAAAAATTTGTTGGGACACCTTTGGTTACACACTTTAAATTAACAAAAGAACAATGTCCTAAAACACAAGAAGAAAAGAACATGATGTCTAAAATTCTATACTCATCATCAGTTAATAGTTTAATGTATAAAATGGTGTGCACGAGGCCAGACATTGTACATGCAGTGGGAGTGGTGAGTAGGTTCATGAGTAATCTAGGAAAGGAACATTGAAAGGTAGTAAAATGGATCCTTTGTTACTTAAGAGGGACCATAGATATAGTGTTAATCTATGTTGGATTAGATGTGACATTATACGGATATGTTGACTTAGATATGGTAGGTGATTTGGATGGCAGAAGAAGCACTATAAGGTATGTGTTTATAGTAGGTGGTATAATAGTTAGTTGGTTATCATGGTTATAAAACCTTGTGAAACTTTTAACCATAGAGGTTAAGTATGTTGCTTCTATGGAAGCAAGTAAATAAATAATTTGGTTACAAATGTTGGTGGAAGAATTGGGACATAACCAACTTGTTGAGTTGTGGAGCTAAAAGCTTCAACTCTTTACAAATTGAAGGAACAGAAGGTTGCTGAGATCCAGGAGCACCGGCATCGACATCAGGACCGACGTCGGTCATGACCAGTGCAGAAGGTCACCGGCGACGGCAAGGAGTCGGCCAACGTCGACAGAACCAGGCAAGCAAGGACCGGCGTCGGTTGCCTGTGTGTTCTAGAACTGCTCGTTGCACAGACAATTAGTTAAGTGAATGAAGTGTTTGCATGTAAAGACCAGTTAGAGTCTTAAGCTGCGAGGTTAATTGTCTAAATTAAGAGTCTAAGTTATTGTTTATCTCTGGAATCTATTTATAGACCCATTGGCATGTATTGTAATTGATATAAGATAAGGCAAGGAAGTTCCTTCTAAGTGTAAGATCATTGAGTTGCAGGTTGTTGCAAGCTCATAGGAGATCTACATGTGTGAGTATGGTCTGTTGAATTGTAGGTTGCAGGTTCATGGGAGATCAACTTGAATTACTATAGAGTGCTTGGTGAACTGGCAGGGTTATTACTGACTAGTTGGAGAGGTGAACACCAATTCTGTTTGTGAGCTGGTTGTTGGGACCGTTTTTGGTAGGAGAGTGTTGTAGAAGAATTACTATACACTTGAGGTGTGGGAAGCCTCTGTAAGGTGGAAGAGTGTGGTGGCTCTTTATTGTATTCTTTTCTGTAAAGTGTTAATACAAGATAGTGTATTGTCTCTCATATTCTGTGCTATTGGTGAATTCTAGTTACTTGTATTTTTGGTTATTTCCGCATTTATAATTGCTTATATTTGGTAATCATACTGTGCTCTTTCTGAGGAGCAAGATCCTAACAAAGTGGGATCAGAACAGGTGTTGTTCTTGTGATCCCCCAACAAAGTGGTATCAGAGCATGT
Source organism: Torreya grandis (assembly GCA_037957365.1). NCBI lineage: Eukaryota > Viridiplantae > Streptophyta > Pinopsida > Cupressales > Taxaceae > Torreya > Torreya grandis. The sequence goes on from JARHVA010000516.1 coordinate 4,526,055, forward strand.
TTGTTGTTCTAGGTGCCTGACAAGTGGTATCAGAGCTGTTGGTTGGGATACTAACATATTGGATTATATCTAGTTAGTGTGTTTTGATTACAGGTTACTCACAGGGTTTCTATTTGAGTGGGAGTTGAGCAATGGTAGAAGATAGTAAGCTACGAATGGAAAAGTTTAATGGCAAGAACTACCAACTGTGGAGGATGCAGATTGAGGATTATCTGTATCAAAAAGATTTGTACTTACCGTTGGGAGGGGTTAATTGCAAATCCTCAGATATGAAAGATGAAGAATGGGAGGTTCTTGATCGAAAGGCTCTGGGATCTATTAGATTGAGTCTTGCATCTTTTGTGATTTCCAGCTTATCATAGTGTAAGACAATGATGGAGTTGATGGAATCTTTGGCAAATTTATATGAAAAACCCTTAGCTTCTAACAAGGTATTTCTTATGAAGCGTTTATTTAATTTGCAAATGTTGGAAGGTGGATCTGTTCATAGCCATCTTAGTGATTTCCATGGTTTGGTAAACCAGTTAAGTTCAGTCAATATTGTATTTGATAATGAAATTAGAGCTCTCTTAATCTTGTGTTCATTACCTGAAAGTTGAGAAGGTTTGGTAATGGTAGTTTCTAATACTGTGTCTCCTTCAAAAGTCTTAAAAGTGGATGATGTTGTGAGTGTGATCTTGAATGAAGAGATACGTAGGAATAGCACAGGTGAATCATCAGGGAATGCTTTGAGTGTTGAAGGCAGAGGAAGGCAAAGAGAGAAGATAGAGCATGGGAGATCAAGGTCAAAGATAGGCAGAAGATCCAAGTCCAGGTATGGCAAAATAACCTGCTGAAAGTGTGGTAAGCAAGGGCACTTAAAGAGAGATTGCAGATCAGGTGAATATCAGCATGAAGGACATGAAGAAGAAGTAGATGTTGCAGATTACACTGCACGGGATGCTCTGGTATGTTCTTTGGATAAAGTAGAATCTTGGGTTTTAGATTGTGTTGCCTCTTTTCATGCATCTCCACATAGGGAATTTTTTCATGAGTATGTCCAGGGAGATTTTGGAGAAATTTATGTAGGGGATGGTAAGCCTTGTCAGATTGTTGGCAAAGGGAAAGTGAAGCTGAAACTATAGACAGGTAACACATGGGTGTTAAAGGAGGTCATGCATGTCCCAGTTCTAGAGCAGAATTTGATTTATGTTAGAAGTTTGGGTGATGAGGGTTGCATCGTAACTCTCACAGCGGACTCTTGGAAGGTTACCAAGGGTACACTTATTGTAGCTAGAGGTAAGAAAGTAGGTACGCTTTATCTATCTACTTATACTACTGATTCTCTTTCTGGGTTATCTACTTCAGCTATAGATTTAGAGATGTGGCTTGATAGGCTTGGTCACATGGATAAGAAGGAGATGCTTGTTCTTGAGTCAAAGGGTATGCTTTTGGATTTGGAAGGTATGGATCGTGATTTCTGTATATAGAAGAAGAAGGTAACGTTTCTTGAGGAATCCAATGTTAGTGACAAGAACAGGAAAGCCTTAGTTTTTAAGGAGAAGGTGACAGACAGAGTTTAGCACAAGATGCAAAAGAATTTTGAGTAGAGCAAGGGTGTTTTGGACAAGGATTTGATTCAAAAAGGGCTCGCGGGAAAAAGTCATGTCTCACTAGAAAAACACAGAGACCGATGTTGGCAGGAAAATCGGCGTCGGCGTCCAGACAGGGACCGACGTCAGCTATGTGCAGCCCGACGTCGGTGACTCAGGGCAGATAACTACCGGCATCGGCCAGGGGAAAATGACGTCAGCAAGGGGGCAGTCGCAGGGAACTGACATCGGTCGGGTGCAGACTGAGACGTGATCAGCATTAGTTATTGAGATGAATTTTGGGTGGATAGCAAGCTGTCATGGAGTCTCAAGCGCCCATATGGAGGACTGAAGACATAAGTACTTAAATTCATCATTTCCCTTCTTTACACTACTTGTTGCTCACTTATGGCATAAGACCAGGAAGTTATTGAAGAAGCAGAACAGGTAGATCCAAGAAATAGTGGGAGCTTGGCATGGATGAGGATGTGATTCCTTGGAGGAGAACCAAATAGTTGTTTTGGGTAGAGTGGCTAGCTGGAAGTAAGCACTGAGAGACGAATGGATGTTCAGGATAAAGAAGAGCAAAAATGGATACGTGAGATGGAAGATTAGGGTATATGGTCTTGTATAAGCTGCAGGGCAATGGAGGTTTGATCATTGTGTTTCTCTTTACCAGGTTGGATAATATTAGCTACATTATCCTATTACTGTATGATGTGCTTGTTGCAGGGTTACATATACAGGGTATTGCTGAACTAAAGGTAAAGCTAGTTTAGGTGTTTGTCATAGAGAATCTAGGAGCAACAAGATTCTTTGGCATGAGTGTGTTCTAGAGACATGGTAGGTCATATGTTGACTTTGTTTTAGGATGATTGTGTGAGACCGGTTAGCACGCCATTGGTTGGACAGTTCATAGAACAGGTTCTTGATTCACATGATGAGGTTGAGTGCATAGTATGTACTAAACCTGAGTTTTCCCAAGTAGTGGGAGTTGTCACAAGTTGGAGCTAATCTGGGAGAGAACCATTGGAGGACAGTTCAGTGGATTCTTACAGGGACTAGCAGCAAGTGTACATGCCATGCAGGTTCAGGGTATTTTCTACATGGTTTGTAGATGTGGATGTGGCAGGTGATTTGGGTGACAGGTTTTGCACTACAGATTTGTGGTGGTTGGTATTCAAGAGTGATCTTGAAGAGGGATACAAAGCCAAGGGAACAAACTAGACGGAGTACAGGTACAGGTACAGGTTGCAACTGTTTATCTCCAAGTGGGAGATTGTTGAGTTGTGGAGCTAAAAGCTTCAACTCTTTGCAAATTGAAGGAACAGAAGGTTGCTGAGATCCAGGAGCATCGACGTCAACATCAAGACTGATGTCAGTCGTGACCAGTGCAGAAGGCCATCAGTGACGGTAGGGAGTCAGCCGACGTCGACAGAACTAGGCAAGCAGGGACCGACGTCAGTCGCCTGTGTGTTCTAGAACTGCTCGTTGCACGGATAGTTAGTTAAGTGAACGAAGTGTTTGCATGTAAAGACCAGTTAGAGTCTTAAGATATGAGGTTAATTTTCTAAATTAAGAGTCTAAGTTATTGTTTATCTCTAGGATCTATTTATAGACCCATTGGCATGTATTGTAATTGATATAAGATAAGGAAGGCAAGGAAGTTCCTTCTAAGTGTAAAATCATTGAGTTGTAGGTTGTTGCAAGCTCATAGGAGATCTACATGTGTGAGTATGGTCTGTTGAATTGCAGGTTGCAGGTTCATGGGAGATCAACTTGAAGTACTATAGAGTGCTTGGTGAACTGGCAGGGTTATTACTGACTAGTTGGAGAGGTGAACACCAATTCTATTTGTGAGCTGGTTGTTGGGACCGTTATTGGTAGGAGAGTGTTGTAGAAGAATTACTGTACACTTGAGGTGTGGGAAGCCTCTATAAGGTGGAAGAGTGTGGCGGCTCTTTATTGTATTCTTTTCTGTAAAGTGTTAATACAAGATAGTGTATTGTCTCTCATATTTTGTGCTATTGGTGAATTCTAGTTACTTGTATTTTTGGTTATTTCCGCATTTATAATTGCTTATATTTGGTAATCATACTGTGCTCTTTCTGAGGAGCAAGATCCTAACTAAGTGGGATCAGAACAGGTGTTGTTCTTGTGATCCCCCAACAAAGTGGTATCAGAGCATGTTTGTTGTTCTAGGTGCCTGACAAGACCTTTTAATTCTTTTCTAGTTAAATTATAACCTAGTAATATGACTTTTTGACCAATTTGACTAATGAAATGCAACCAATTTCTAAAGAATTGCTTAAATTTTGATTGATCTTACTTAGGCAAATTAAACCAAATTATAAAATTAAGTAAGAATTCAATGGAAGTTATTAAATATTTATTTATTAAAAATTGATTCCTATTAACTACATCATCAAATGACATGATCAATGGGATGGCATCCATAAGCCGTAAATGTAACAAATATTAGGATTATGGCTTCCCATACGTCTTTAGTGCCCCTGGGAAAAGCACGTAGTTTGAAGTCTCAAGGTTCAAACTGAAGCAAGACCAACTCTTTCTCATTTTTGTCTTATAATTTGGTAGATTCACGCTATACAAGAAGATAGAAATCTCAAGGTGTTGTTGACCTTATTTTTGATTTGATGCAATAGAGCAATTTTGATTTGTTTCCTCCACAACCTCACCTTCAATGAACTAGGAGTCTTCCTCCTACTAGGTCACCAACACAAGGCAGAGCTTCCTTTTCTATTGTTAGCAGAGATTTGCCCATCCACACTCTGCCTAGATGTTTGATCCCACTTTTACATAATAAAATCATGGCTCAAGGCCCCTGGGGTAACTCATTTGGGCCACTCAATTTGACTCCACCCCTACATGAACTTCTACGCAGCTCAAAAAAGAATTTCCCCAATTTCTTTGGGGATGGGAGAGTTCACCCTGATGAACACATTGTAGCCTTTAGTTGGTTATCATGGTTATAGAACCTTGTGAAACTTTTAACCATAGAGGTTGAGTATGTTGCTTCTATGGAAGCAAGTAAATAAATAATTTGGTTACAAATGTTGATGGAAGAATTGGGACATGGTCAAAAAATATGTACTCTATTTAGTGATAGTAAAAGTGCAATCCATCTAGCCAAAAAATCATATTTTCATTCCAGAATAAAAAATATTCAGTTGAAGTATCATTTCATTCCTTCATTGATAGAGGAAGAGCAACTAAAATTGAGGAAGATACATAGCAATAAAAATTCTATGGTTATGATGACCAACGTGGTTACAAGAGAGAAGTTGAAGATTTGTTTAGCTTCAATTGGTCTTCATGGATAATAATTAAATTAATGAACTTGTCTAGGTCTAGTAGTACAATGGATGTAGTAGCAGTGGAGTTTCTGCAATTAGTCTCCAAGTGGGAGATTGTTGGGTGTGGACCCTGATTGTCTTCCAGGATCAGAGGTTAAAAATTTGATGTTATTTTAGCCAATTTTCAGATCCCATTATTTGTATCCATGATGGCATAGAGGGTTTCAAGGGGGGAACCCCCCTTGCGGGTTTTAAGAGGGATGACCCCTTGATGGGGGGTCTGGGTGCCATGCAACTTGATGGTGGTTTGGGTGCAGTGCCTCCAAAGCAAAAATTTTATTAAAATTATCTTGTAAAATTGTAATTTTGTAGTCAACATGGGACATTGATTAAAGGTTTCTAGATATGATTGTAGAGGTTATGTTTGGGTGTTTTTTTCCCTAAAATTTATTCTTACATGGCTGAGATGAAAGATGAAACATATTGCACATAGAGAGGAGGAAAAAAGAGGTAGAGAGGTGTAACAAGGTTTGTAGCAAGATTTTCTTCTCCCTTATATTACTAAAAATAATATACTAGACAAGTTTGGTGGATGTATCCCATCTTGGGTGAACCACATTAAATCTGGTGTCTCCTATTTTGTGCATTTTTATGATTATTTTCTATATGTTTGATTGATTTGTTTTATAGTTTCTCTTGTATGTGATTTGGGGATAAATATATGTTTTATTTTATCCTAATAGAAATAATGCCACTATTTTTGGTATATAAGGTCCCTCAACCTTTCCCATATGATTAGATCTCCATGCAACTACTTTGTATAGTTATGAGTTTACAAAGATGCTTCTCAGGTGACCAACATGCATTCTATGCAGTCCTAAAGCCAATTTAGGCCAAAACGGCCAATTCAAAGTTATTATTTGCAAACCATTGTCACTCTCACATTTATAACTACTATGATAAAAATTCCATGTTATATCTAGGTCTCTATTCAACCTTTTATTGCTTCTGACCTTAGTCTCTAAGTATTTGTGCTTTGAGGAAGGTATTAGGCTAGTAGGCTTAATGACTATATTTTATATGGTTTACCCCCAGTGGATACTTTATCAGTATTTTATGAATATAAGACACTCTTCAAGGCTCATTTAACCATCTATGTTAGCTTAATAAGGATATCTAACTTTTTTTTCTTCATTGTACACAATCAGCAAGCAAGGCATAAGGACATTGGTGTAGGTGTCAATTTTGGGTTTTGAGATCATTGTAGGTGATCATGGCACTTGAGTGTCTACACTTCACTTTTCCACTTTATCCATAATGTCTTTAGGGTCATTTTCATGCTTGGATAGAGAAACCATTACCTTAGAACCCTTATCTTTTATTCCTCGTGACTGGTTGTAAGTCTTGATTGCAAAGTTTTAAGACTTCTTTTGACATTTGACACTGTAAGTTTTTGAGTCAACTCATCAAAACCCTAAGTGTACTAAAAACCTATCCAGACATCAATCCCTCTTATTATATCATACTAATCCAAGTATTGAGATGTTGCCTTTAGGTTTGATGTGTGAAAATAAGCTCTTAAGCCCATTTAGGCCTTCTAGGCTTTCCTCATGAGATGCTACTGTGGGAGGCTAATTCCTTATTCAGAGAAACTAAGGTAAATTTTCCCTTTTTGATAAATTTAAATACATACCTTATCATATCCCTCATCCTTTATATCATTGAGGATAGTTCATCATTTGGACTGGGTAGGCCTATAGGTGATGAGGACTATATATACAGTGGTTTAGATTTAACTCATATTTTGTTATCTCAACAAGTAGATGTTGGATCAATTATGGTATCAAGTTGGGAATTTTATGCTTTTAAATCCACTCAACTTCCTCACAAGACTTCAAAACTATGAAAATTCATCATTCTCTATCCTTATCTATTTAGGCTTGGTTTTAGGTAGTGATCTCTTGAAGAGTTCTGAGTATCTAGTTACAACTTGGATTGACTAATGGTTCCATTTGATACTAAATATAGTGGAACCTATTACAAGTTCAAAACATTCACTTGGTTCTTCTCTCAAAACATTGACACCTTCACTCCTTGAAGTGTCCTTGCTCATTTCACACCCTGCCTGTAGGTATACCTTTACCTATAGGCCTTATTTTTTATTGTATCTGTATGCACGTAAATTCTCTCACTTAATTTAATGTCACTAATATTCCTCTTAGTTGACACTAATTCCTCTTATCTCATTTATTTTAATTAATCACATCCTCATATCCCCCTTCTTAGTCATTTATCTAATGTCTTCCTTCATTATTCTACATCCATTAACCATAGTCTCATCCCACTCCTTCATTAAATATTCTAAATCCCTATTATCTTTTCCTAATCCCCACTTATTCATTATTTTGGAATTTTAAATTCCAATAACCCACCTAACCACCTACTAAGCCTATTCCTAGGCTCTCCAACACCCCTAGTCCCTAATCACTCACCTAATCCCAATATAATCCCTACCTAATCTTAATTAACCCCTATAAGGATTTTAGAATTATCCAATTCTAGAATACTCTCTATTCTTACCTTCCCTCTCTAGAAACCTCTAAATATAGAGGATTCCAAGGAATTTTAAACTCCTTTTAATTCTCCACTCTAGATATCCATAATCTAACTTTGAATTCAACCATTGATCTTTCCCTCCTATTTAAACAACTTAATCCTCCATTGGATCCAAATAGAAATTATCCATCAAACTTCATGCCAATACAATCCTTCATCCAACATCCTTGATCAAGAGTCATAATGTCCTAATTCTGAGTCAAAGATAATAAATCCAATCTTCATATTTTTGTATCCATTTAATCATTATTTGGAGCAATTAGCTTTAGGATTAGAATGTTGGTTTGAATGGTTTATTCATCTATTTGCATTTAGTCTTAATGGATCTAGATTTTACCTAGGTAGTTTGATGTTTGAGTATATTTTAGATTTTTTATATGATCTTTAATCCATAGTTCCCAAATTTCAACCTACAATATCACCTATTCCTTGAGAACCTTGAACTATCTCTTCAAAAGGTCTGCATATTCTAAGTAGATATCAATTGTTCACTAATTTATTCTCTAAGATGTAAAGGGTTATGTGTGGTTCACATGAGAGTTAGAGAATCCTCATTTTCTTGTATCTTCTTTGGTTATATTAAATATATATAATTATATTTTAATGAATGTCAAAGATCTCAAGGTACACCCCCATGTTGTCAAGACACTCTTAACACAGACTTGGACTAATGAATTTCCACTTGTAAACCTGCAGGCCTGTGTAACTAAAACACTTTATTGGCATTTTTTTAAGGTGTAATTGGATCATTGCCATCATTCTCTAAGACTCCCAATATTTCAATGGTGCCTTATTAATGCTACCATGGATTTATCATTGCCACTCAGACCTATCATTGATACTTAGACATGGAGAAGGTTGTTCAAATATTGTACAAGCTTTCCAAAGAGCAAGATACTTAAATACTATAGACAAGATTACATATCAAGGGAGAAAAAATTAAATGTATTAATTTTATTGATATTACATGAATTATGAATCACTTGGGAACCTCTAAGAGTGAAAACAACTAAAATAAATCAAAACACTTGTAGTAGAAGTGACTAAACACCTTATCCTTGAGACCCTTTTTATCCTATTAAAGACACTTCATGGAGATGAGTTATCTGATGAAACCACCATTAAATTGATATATTTTACCTATAAAATCATCCCTCAAAACCATTCTTCTCCATTAAATTTTTACATGGAGAAATAGATGCAAAATTAGACCGTACTTGGATGAACAAGGCATAATAACCTACTACAACTCTAGCGATTGTTCATAAATGAGGGGACATTAATATTCAAACTAATTACCATAATTTCCATCTTATTATGACACCTAAAAATGTCTAAATTTTCAAATTCCAACTCTCTCTCTCTTTCCTAATCATACCTTCCATTTCAATTTTGCCTTTCTAAGCTTATGAAGGCAGTGATAGAGGAGAGAGAATGTTTGAAGAATTTGTACAACCTAAAACTTGGTCCAAAGCTTGAAAATTATTTGAGGGATATAAAGGGACACTCTAAAACATTTTTAAACTAAAAAATTATCTTTTAAGGTCGTACAAGTTCCTAAAAGTGCTTGTAAAGTGGCATTTTTCTCATTTTAGGCGTTGAACCTATAATTTTGTCAATAAATCACTCTTCCTCAACATTCTCTAACATCAAGTATGGTGGGTAACCTTATTTAAAAGTTTGAATTTGAATATAGGATGTATATCTCTAAAAAATAAGTTAAAAAGGTGACAAAATGAATTTTTAGCACATAAGGACATAAGAAAATGCTAACACATGATAATATGACCTTCAAGACTCATTAATACTCATTTATAGTGACTATAAACTATGTCACAAATTTTACTACACTTGACTCACCAATACCTTATAAATGACCCATGGGACTAGACAAGCCATATTAGACCAAACCTTTGAGCAAAGCTAAACAAATACAAGTGTAACCACATAAAAACCATAACAAGACATTGTTAACTCTATATACAAGTTTGAATCACCCTATTAAAGTTTTAATCTATAGGGGTTGAAATTTTTGACTTGGGAGTCAAAATTGGTCAACAAATTGATGATTATAGGGGTATCATGCCTGTAATGTTGATAAATTAGTGGCCTTTTTCTTTCTCATTGGGAAATGGGGTCACTTCAAAAATATAACTTTACACTTACCTTGCAACAAATTGAAACTAGACAAAAACCAAACAAAACACCACACCCAACATGTGTCATAAGACATTTAGAATAAGGAAAGACACAAAAGAAATAAGACAAACACTTGTGCATGAAGCACTTAGGGAACTCAAAAAACCTACTATAATATATGAAAAAAGATATAAATGGTATTAATAGCATGAATTTAAGTGTATCCCATTTACTGGGATACTCAATTCTTCTCCATATAGTCCTACTAATTGAAAGGCATTATGTTCCTTGTAAGCAATGATGACATAAGGTCCACTCCATAATGAATCAAACTTGGTGTGCTTACCAGGATTAGATCTATCAACATCTCTTTTCAAGACAATATCCCCTTATTGATATTTTCTTGAGATATCTCTCTTATCAAAGTTTCTCTTCACTTATGCTTGGTGACATTCCATGGTGTGCATAACATGATTCCTTGCTTCCTCCAAGGCCATTAGTTTTGCCCATCTTATCTCCATAAGATAATTATCCATCTTCTCAAGCTATTGTGCTAGCTTAAGATCTGGTAACTCAAGTGAAATAGGTAACTTAGATTCTCTCCCATAGACAAACATATAAGGATAGTTACCAATTGCAACCTTGGGAGTGATCCTATTAGCCCATACATTTGTCTTCAATTTAGTATGCCAAATCCTTTGATTGTCCTCTATAGTTATCTTTATGATTCTGATCAAGTTATTTTTAGTGGACTCAGCTATCCCATTACCTTGGGGATAGTAATTTGAATAAGTTCTCAAGTATATGACATATTGTAGAGCCCATTCCATTATTTTTACTCCACTAAAATCCATGGTAATATCAAAAATTATGGTTGAAAGTAATCTAAACCTTGTTACTATGCTCTCATAAAATTTAGGAACTAAAGTTTCATTAACCTCTTTGAGGGCCAATAACTCTACCCACCTTTTTAAATAGGTTGTAGCTGTAAGAACCCATTTGTGACCATCTCTAGATGGAACAATGATCATTCCAATGAAACTAAGCCCCCACTACATGAATGGTTGTTTGTATTAAATTGGGTGAAGAGGAAGGGTTGAAATTATTTGTTTACCTACAAATAATTCACACTTTTAACATTTTATAACCCAAGTATATTCATCTTTGAATAGGTTGGTCCAATAGTAACCAGCCCTCATTATTTTTGGAGTTGTAGTTCTAGGTGCAAAATGACCTCCTGCTAGCCCATCATGGAATTATTCCAAGATTTTATCAACTTGATATATTTATACACATCTGAGTATCATCCCACTGAGATTTTTCTTAAAAAATACTCCATCCACAAGGATAAGGTATTGCTTACAATCTAAAGTATATCCTTCTTGATTGATCTAAACCTATAAGACCCTCACCTATTTAAAGGAATCTCACCATTTATTATGTCTAACTTGTAGAAGATGAAGTAGCATTTGTACTAGGATATTATTTTAATTCTAAAACCATCTCTTATTCTTCTTTTAGGTTTGATGCTAGGTGATCGCACATCCCTATTCCCCTTACTAACTTAGTGGCCATGATCTCAACAATATATTCCATCACTTTAGTTATACACCCAGCCCTTTTCTCATTCAAGTCCTTATTCAAGAGGAAGTATCTTATGCTTGGATGGGTTACCATCACATTAATTTTATTATTTGACACCATATGTCTAAAAAAATTCAGTCTTCTTATCACAACCAACACTTGCTTCTCAACATATGTATACCTTTCTTCATAATCTTCTAATCCTTGACTAGAAAATGTTATAGGATGTTCAAGTCCTCCATTATTTTGTTTCATAAACATAGAGGAGATGGGTTTTGTGTTAAAAAAAAGCATGCAATAATAAATTTTTATAGAAATAAAGATTTATTAGTGTGGGTTCTTGAGCAATAAATTATTTGATGGCCTAAAAACTAGTCTTTCCTTATTTGTTCCACTGGAATACTTGATTTTTATTTAAAATGGTTTCTATAAGCTTAAAAACAATGGAAAGTATAGGTATAAACCTTCTAATAAATTTAATATTTATAAATAAACTTTATAAACTCTTAATATTCTTGGGTAGTGATAAAACTAGAATGGCCTCAACTCTATCAGGATCAATAACAAGTCCATCTTTAGAAACAATGTGTCTAAGTAACTTACCTTCATGAAAAATAAAGACACACTTATTTGTATTGAGATAAACTCCATATTGTCTACACCTTTCAAATATTACCCTTAGATGCTTCAAGTGTTCACTAGCATTCTTGGAGAAGATTCTTATGTCATCAAGGTATATCAATACCATTTCATTGATCAAGCCTTGGAAATCCATATCCATGGCTATTTGAAATGTATAACCTATATTAGATAGGATAATCTAGGAATATGTCCCCCATTTGATAGTGAAGGTTGTCTTATATTGGTATTCTTATTTGACCAACACTTGGTTATACCCCGAATAGCCATCTAAGAGTGAGAAACATCAAGAACATTCTACTACTTGAAGTATCACTCCATTTAAGGTAGAGGGTAGTTTTATTTCAATTAAACCCTATTCAAGTCTCTAAATTACACACATAACCTAATTTCACTACTTTTCTTTCTCAGGGGAACAAGATTGGCAACCCATGAAGAGAGATTGATAGGGAAAATGATCTTTGACTCTATCAACTTGGTGAGTCCCTTTCTCATGAGCACCTCTGCCTTAGGATTGATTGGCCTTTGTATTTTACTTATATGCTTAGCATTAGGATCAAGTTATATGGTATGTTGAGCTAATTAGGGATCAAACCCCTTGAGGTAACTATATTCCCAAGCAAAGATGTCCTCAAACTCTCTACATAGTTCAATGAATGTTTCCTTTTATACCTTCCCAAGATTGAGTAATTTGTCCTTGAATATAGCTACTCTCTCATGGTTTACTTCCTTTGTGGAGTAGCTACTCTCTTGTGGTTTATCTCTTCTCACTTGATCACTTTCATTGAATATACTCTCAAGAGTAACCAATCCTTTAAGAAGCTTTTTAGACCTTAATTATACATTTTGTTCCCCATATTAATGCTATAACTTGGCCTAGTTTTTGTAAGAGAACTCAGATTCATGTTGTAAGAAACATGTTATTTTTTTATCACTTTCAAAAACCTTCCAGTTTACATCATTATCTGGTATGAAAAGACTTACTACTACCATTATGTGTGACTAAATTTTTGGATTCTTGACATAATTGGGAATGTCAAATTGTGCTCCAACTAATGCCAACCTATCAATATGTTGATTCTATTCCCTTGGGACTGATTTTATGTCAAAATTTTCATAGTCCTCAATGAGATCCCACACCCTATGCTTATAAGACTTCAATAAAGTGTTCTTAGATACACTCATACCTTTTACGTAATGTACAAAAAGTTAACTATATTCAATAGTTTAAACTTGTTTGAATCCTCTCTTACTTTCCCATTGAAGCCCATGAATGATATTTTCATACTCTACTTCATTGCAATATCAATTAAACTAAAATCTAATAGTTGTGTAATATCTTTCATTTGATGGAGAAACAAGCATCATTCCATCACATACTCCATTCTTATTTCTTGAGCCATCAACTTCCAAAAACAATAATCATCATCATTAGGCTTAGAAATAGAAGGTATGGTTGTACTTTTTCATTTAAACAATATAATCCAAGACTAGCTTCTGCAATCCCTCTATATGGATCAAACTCATGGTTTACTATCCCCCATTCATCAAAAAAGAGGTCTAAAATGTCTTTAAGGGGATCAAATGGTTCTTGATCCCTAGGCTAATCTTATTCATCAATAATGGAACAATCAACATTGGTTACATTTGGTTTGTATGGCTCAATATGGAACCTTGAGATAGGTTTTGATCTTATAGTAACTTTGGTGCCATATCTTGTCCTAAAGGCCATGTAAGACCAATCTGATGATAAGTAGCCACCTATATTTGTCATGAAGTCCCTAGGCAAGCAAAGGGCAAAGTATGGTGGTAGATAAACCATAACTACATCTTGATAAATAGATAAGTTAGGATAATAATGAAGAGTTAGATTTAAACCCTTGACAACACCAAATGTCTTAGTGGCTAATCTATCTAGTTGTAACACACCTTTAGCATGATGTTCATACTTGAGGCCTAGTTTGTCTGCAATTTTCTTTGGCTTGAATAAGTTACTATCCATACTATCTATCATGAAATTTTTAACCAAATAATCACAAATGATGATTGAAACATAGAATGGAGGAGACTTGTTCACATTACCTTGTTTTGGTTCACTAATTTGAGATGTGTTTGCATATACAATAGTACCTTTCCTTACTACTCCTGATGGTAGATTGAGCTTAGATAGTTCTTCTTACAACATATCCCTTTTCCCTATAATTGAAAAATTTTACCACATCGGTATACTTACATTAATCCTTTTCATATGATCTACTATGTTAAGAGAAGAAGCATCAATCCTTGGTTATCCTCTAGCATTCATAATATGACCTTGGACCTCTTGTTTTGATGTACAAAAGTGCTTTTGTCATTCTGATTTTTTTGGGATTATTGAGATTTGAGAGGTACATTAGGATCTCTTACCTCTTGAGTCATAGATGGAAATGAATTTGAACCTTTTCCACTATCTTATATCTCTTCAATAACTCTTATTTTAGACCTAATGTTGGTTGTAATTGAACTATCCACCCCTATACTTGAGTTGCCCACCTAATTTACTTCACAATAATCCTCTTCTTGGAAGTTAAAAAGTGTATCACTTGATTTAACTTGCTCTCAAATATTCATAACATGATTGGAAACTTCATTTTGTGTCATGGAATGAAAAGTTCTTTCTTGTACCACACAAGTTTGATTCAATGTTCCATCTTGATTTGTAGATTGCTCATGAGATTAGATCTATTGAGTAGTCCATTGTTGCTCTTACATTATATTATTTTGAGTGGATACCAATTCTAGTTAAGTAGAGGATGCATTTGGGTTGAAACTAGTATATGGTCTAGTATTAGTGATAAGACCTTGTCCTTGAATATTTCCTTGAAAGGGTGGCCTATTTGATTGATAGCGATGATAAGCTTGATATTGAGCTTGGTAAGACCTATGAAACTAATTTTTATTCCTTTTCATTTCGATGAATTTGTTTTAAAGAGTCTTAATAATTCCTTCCACATCATTTATCTTACTTGATTGACTAGGGGAAGCCAATTCATGATCATTTATGGTAGGAATTAGGGTAAGATATGGGGTAGGGCATTGAATATCAAGAAACAAAGGCATAGGGGGTCTTGGACTAAGTTATTCTTAGCTATTATAACAATGTCACATGCATTTGGTATAGTATTCCCACACATGGATTGGATCATAACAAAAATATCACTATTCAATTCCTTGAGATAATAGAGAAAATCATAATCTGGGGTGGGCTTATAAGAATTAGGATTTTATCCCATGTCTCTTGGAACCTAGAATTAAAATATTGCATGAATTCTTTGGGGGATATTTTATGGTAGTCAATTGTTTGGCCAAGGATAAATGATCACTTTTATCTTCAAATATCTTGCTCAAATTCTATCCTAAATCATCCCATGAATCAATTCTCTTATGTGATGTTGTGGATGTTACGAAAGTTTACTACATCTCTAATGTGTTCAATTGGAGTAAGAGATGTCTCTCCATTGAATAAGGCACACTCTTGAGGGTAGCCATGTGTATATCATCATATTGTTGAATATTCAAAGTAGAACCACCATTAAAGGTAATAAAAGGCAAATTTTTAGCCATATCATCAACTTTAGGAGAACTTGGATAATATGGGATAAAGATCCTCCTTTTATGTGACTTGGTGTATGGGAGAATATGAGTAAATATCTTTATTTTAAATGAATGCAAAGGTAATTCAATAAATTGAAATGGAATACCTTTCAATATTGACCTTGTGGTCATCTTTGGCATGAAATTTGGCTCACTAGTTAATAACCAAGATTTCAAAACCTTTGGGATTCACTAAATGTTGCATGAAGAAGGCTACTACTACTGCAATAGTTCCAAGACTAGCATCTATCTTATACAACCTCTTTTATTTTTAGTCCCACTAAGCATGATATAAATATTATAGCTCAAAATTACACCCTATGAGAAGGTGATTTAAGCCCTCTCAATTTAATCTATGTAATGAAATTGACCCAAGGTTGTGGGTGACCTTCAAGTGAGTCAAACCTCTAGATTTTGGGCTAGCTCCCAAAGTAAAACATCCAAACTAATTAACTACACTATTTGATTGACATGGAAAAGGGAAAAATGAATATGAAAACTAGCAATGTAAATTGAAGGTGATGCACCAAACATTAAGTCCTTAAATTGTTAAATATGCACTATGAAACATTAGACTACAATCTTATTAAGCTATTCTAAGCAGTCCTAATCACATTAGTGTTTCAATATGAAGGTTAGAGAGATTACAAAGGTAATAGGATGATAAAACAATAGGTGATAGTAGCAAAAACTAATGGTTTATCAGTTTTCTAACTAATAATACTAATTAAAACACTTCATATGACATGTGAGAGGCATAATTTGTCTATGGCATGAACATGAAGGACAAATGCAAAGAATATAACACTATCACTAAGAATTCATCAATATAACATACTCAAATTCACCATTTTTAAGAAGGAGATAGAATATCCATCTTTAATTCATTTTAATATACAATTACAAGACTCAATTTTGGTAGGGCTTTGCCATAACCAATGTGAGGATCAATTACAAGGCCAAAAATGATTGCTTATATAGAGAATTGTCAAGAGAGAGAGGGAGAGATGTAGGCATAGGAGAGATAAATGATGAGTTTTCAATCATAATTAAATTAGTTACTCTCTTCAATAAATTATAATATAATCACAAAAAAATCCCTTGAGACATGTGTCAATCTGCTCTCCAAGTAACTCCATGAGGTTGGTAAGGATGAGAGAAAAAGGCACTCATTGGGCATCTTTGAGGTTTTGGAGATCCGCCACCTCAAAAAAAGGAGTTACATTTGTGAAACACTCCTCTAAATATCATGATCATATTGACACCTTTTCTAATGTTTGATATCTCATCTTGACACATTCGTACTCTCTTTATGCCAAAAGACACTTTATTGATTATGGAGTTAGCAAATTATTTAAAACTACCTTGGATACTCTTGACACCTTTAATCTGACTTGAAAGACATAAATTATGCTTGAATAAGTCATCAAAAAATTCCTTGAACTAACATATCTCTTGGAAACCTTCCTTTCATATTCATACCTGCATATCATGAGGTTCTCTTTCATTGATCAAGTAGGCCAACTAGCAAACTAGGCCTAGCTGTTTGACACTTGTCACTTGGATGGCCATGTATGTTAAAGAGCACTCCCTTAATAGGTGAGAAACATGTGTGTGAATTCCATTTATCCTCTATTCTATCATGAATACCTTAGGAGAATTCAAACTTATTATTTCTTGCTCATCTAGCTGGCCACCTCACTTCATATTATCCCATTGAAACTATTTTAAACATATAGACCTATAAAGGTGATTTCATGGATAGAAAAGGTGAATTTTAAGGTCTGAGAGGTTGAAAAATATTATCATATGCCCTCCATAATTATTTCAATCCACTCACACATATTTACACCTTATTTCTCCCAAGAAACTTGAAAAAATGTAGCATTTATCACTTCTGTACAGGTGACAGTATGGATTGACTATGTGATCATGACCTTATAAGAGTGTTTAACATGTTCCAACTATCAAATAGGAAAATTTAATGTATTTTGATGCATTTTATTCAATATCTCCTCCATTGGGTTTTAATCAGGGTTTAAGAGAGGTTTAAAGAGGTTTTAGTTCTTAGTAATAGTTCATAAAGGTTAGGCCCCCAACCTACGAACTAATACCACTAGTTTTTGGTATACAAGGTACCTACCTCAACCTTTTCCATGTGATTAGATCTCCATGAAACTGATCCATATATTTTTGAGTATAAATATATGCTTCTCAGGTGATCAATGTGCATTATGTGCAGTCCTAAAGCCATTTTAGGCTGAAATAGCCAATTCAAAGTTATTCTCTACAAACTAGTGTCACTCTTCTTGTTTCCAAAATCAGCTCAACTCATTTTTGGAACAACCCCTATGAAACTTGTCTGTTTTGCTTTTTTCTCTCTAAGTTTGTTTTTCAAGATAATTTTTTCTTGTTATCGTGTTTGCTTAACTGGCATCGTTCGAAGTTCATAACGTCTCTTTGTTACATTTTCCCCAAAACGTGAAAGTTGTTACAGTCTCGATGCGACCAGGGACAAATTTCCTTTTCCCAAATTTAGTCTTTTTCCATAAATTTTCATGCAAAGGTAGCAAATTTTGCCATCAATGCATTTCTTTTCCTTCTCCATGCAAGAGCAGTGAATTTCACTGCCCTTGCATCTGAAATGCAGGAGCGATGAAATTTGCCACCCTTACATTTTTCTTCTTCACATGAAAGAGCAGCGAATTTCACCACCCTTGCATGTCTTTTAAATCTCAGTGTAAGAGCGGCAATTTTTGCCAACCCTACACTGCCTCATTTTTCACACACGACATTTATGGCTACGTGTGTTGAGTGATTAGGGTTGATTTTCAACCCATTTAATCTCATTGTGGTTCATTTTGATTTATTTCTTCCAATCCTCTTCCTGCTCTCTACCTCTGGACGATCCAACAAGTGGGAAGAAGCATTTTTTATTGGATTCAAGTTCTCGTCGCGCATCATTTTCTAGGTAGGTCTTTATTTTTGTGTTTTATTTCATGTTCTTCTTTTGTTTTAGGTTTTCTTTTTATTTTTGTTAGTTTTCTTTTTCTTCTTCGCCACCCCAATCCCCTATAGCATCTCCTTCGCCTATTTCTCCCATCAGTGTTCCTTCTTCTGGAGCCGCCTCTCCTTCTAGATTTATTTTTGGTGATCCTCAAGGTGCTTCTGGAGACATCCTTCACTCCTCAAGTTCTATCCCTAATCTCTCATCTCCTTTCAATATCAGAGAAAGTTTCACCATTGATCAGCTAGTGGCCGATACAATTTCACCTGCTACACCCACTGCGCTCGTTGTTCCCACTAGTAGTGCAGGCGTTACCCCAGTAACACTAGCTGCAGAGATTGTTGCATGGTAAGTGCTTCCGCTCTCCCACCTTGGTTATGAACTTTCACACCCAAAAGGAAGAAGCAAGCCATCTCTGCAAATGACTTTGATTTTAGAAAAATAGTGTTAGTGAAAGCTAAGACCCCTAAGAAACCAAGGATCCTTTCAAAAATGGTTGAAGAAAAGGGGCAAAAAAATTTAGAGATATCCAAACCTCCATAGGATGCAACCCTAGAGAATTTTGACATGAGCAACTATTCCATTTCTTGTGTTGAGTTAGGGAAAGTAACTCACGAGGGTGCAAAGAGTGATCTACAGTCAGCAATAGATATCATGGTCCAAAATTTTGACAGAGAGAAGGAGATGAAAGATTATTACAAGGCAAAGGCAAAACAATTGACCGAAGTAGTCAAGAGATTCACTTTTGCTCCTGAAACAGCGACCCCAAAAGCCTTTTTCATAGATGATCCTATTATCTAGAAAGCAGAGAAAACCTACATGAAAGGGAAAGTACTTGAAGATTATATAGAAAAGATGCATACTCAAGTAATTTCCTTACTTACCAAAGTTGCTGAGAAGATAGAGAAGATGAAAAAAATAAGGACAAATTTAAAAGACCTCATCTCTCTTATTTCTCAAGAAATTGATAGTACAAATAAATATCTTAGCAAGTGGGTAGAGATGAAGGATCTGAAGAAATGCACCTTGGTATCAATCGGCGTCATTGCCAACAAAGATTCCTATGTTGAAATCAAAGAATCACTGATATACAGAATCTAGGTATTTAAAGAGCTGATCGAAGATCTCAAGTCTTCCAAGGACACTAGTGAGAAAAGTGACACCGGCCTATTGAACAGACTGGAGCAATTGCCTTGCGATCTCACCTCTAGAGATAATCAATTTCTTTCAGCATAAGAGATGATTCAAGAATTCAAAGGTATGATCCAAAGGGATTTTAAAGAGAAAGCATTTTTAAAGACTTCTGTGGATAACATCTTAGATACTCAATTAACTCTGGATAATCTAAGAACCAGGTTAACTAGTCATGCCAAAGCAATCACAACATTAAAAGATGCTACCATCAAATCCAAAGTGATCTTAAAAAATACCATTACATCAGATAGTATAGGAATTCAGGCATCTATTGCCATGTATGATGCTCATCTGAAGAAGTTTGGTGGCAAGAATTGAATCATTCCTCCATTCTCTCTTCTTTCTTTCTTATCATGTACTTTTGTCATATAAAATTACATGCACTTTTGTAATATGTAATTACATGTAAAAAATCCAAAAATATCCCAAAGTCAACGATGACTCATCTTTGACTAGGTTTTTTATATTTTAATCTTTTTCCAATTTTGAAGGTTTCTCCCTATATATAGAGGGAACCTCTTTTGTAAAAGTATCTGTGGATAATTGAGAGCAAAAAATCTGCTAAAATTGAGATGCTTCTTGAGACTTTGTGCTCAATTTGTAAATCATATTTTATCAAATGAATGAGAAACTAGTTTATTTCAAACTTTGTGTTGAAGTAATTTGTGTTACTTAGGAAATAGTTCTTATGTTCTCTTTCTTGATAATCTTTCATCTATTTGATTTAATAAGCAAAGTGTGAGTATTGAAATTATCTAAAGACGTTTCTAAAAGATAAAAGAAAGACTTTGAGCTACTTTTATTTTGGTGACCCTTTTATCCATTATAGTTTTAGGCAAAGACTTTGGGCTTTGTTTCACTCTACTATTATGTGTGTTTTGAATCAGTGAAGGAGGCAACAGAAGACTTTGTGCTTTCATGGGCTTCCTTGTGGACTTTGTTACTACTTCAAGAGATTTTTTGCTCTGTGCTGGATACCATTCCTGAAAGAAGAGGAATATTTTCAGCTATCGATCAGGACCTCCTTCCTTTGTTCCTTGAACATCATCTCTGAAAAAAGAGAGATGGATGGTGTTATACTACCCTAAGTATTATTTTCTATTTATTTATATACATATATAACATATAAGTGATTCATAGGGAACCTCCCTTTGATGAGAGGAGAGATTTATCTCATTAAGATGTGGTAAACCTACATTTTTTTGTGGCATAAATCTCTTTATACTGTGGTTGATATACCCATTTTATCATCAGTTAGTTAATGACAAAATATTCACCCAACAGATTTTGGTGACTCCGTTGGAGATACGAACATGCATTTGAAAGCCTCAAGCTTCAACTTGAAGCAGTTTTAGTTCTTTTTTCATTTGACACTCTAGGAAATTCATCGTACACATAAGGCAAGAGAGCTTAAGGCATTGTTGATCCTGTATTCTAGTTGGTGTGACAAATTAATTTTGAGATTTCTCCTTCACCACCTCACCTTCAGTGAACTAGGAGCTTCCCTCCTACCAATGCCAGATCTCCCATGCCTGGTGAAGCTTCTAGTCTAAATATTGGTAAGGCTTTGTCTTTATTGACCCCACCAAGATTTGTTATCCTGCCATTTAACCACCCTATCATAATGGCTCAAATTTTGTGAGGCAATTCCTTTGGCCCTCTTAATTTGACCCCACCCTTACACAAACTACCTCATAGTTCTAGAAAAAAAAATCCAAGTTTTTTGGTGATGGTAAGGTTCACTCCGATGAGCATATTGTTGCCTTCTCTATAGCATGCAGCGTAATCGATGTAGAATTTGAAGACGTAGCATTGAGACTTTTTGTAGAAACTTTGTAAGATGCTGCCACAAATTGGTTTTATCACCTTCAAACTTGAACTATAACTGACTGGAATACACTTAAGTCCAAATTTGAAGTTAGGTTTAAACCTGTTGAAGACATGCATGCCTTGTTAGCTTAGCTTACGTAGATGAATAAGGAACCCCATGAGCCCATAATGAATTTCATAGCCAAATTTAATAAGTTAAGGAACTAGATCCCTACCATTGCTCAGCTCACGCCAGAGAATCTCAAGTGATTTTTCATCAACTCGTAACTTTCTAAAGTAAGTTTTCTATTGAGGCAAGCTGGCCTTATGGATCTCACGATGGCTCAAAATTTGGCTACTGAGATTGAGGATGATATTAACCTGGTAGGTAAGATCAAAAAAGACTCCAATAAAAATAGATTTTCTTCATCTACTAAAAGTTCTTCTACAAGCACTATAGATCCTATGGTGTAAAAGTTGAAAAATGAATTGATAGCTTTGAAAAGACAAATGGCCCAAGGTACATCTGCTCCCACTTATCAAGATATGCCAAGGAGAACATTCCAAAATTAGCAATATCAGGGCAATGCTGCCCAAAACCAAGGGCAACCAAATCACCCACCTCCCCCACAGGGAAAAGTTGCCATTGAAGCATCACCTGCCAATTCAGCGGTTGGTTACCTGGAGGCTGAACACAATTTTTTTCTCCAACTTGAGTTGGACCAACAAGATGATGCTAATCTCTTCGAAGAGCATGAAGAAAAATTAACTGGCGACTCTAATATTGATTTCTTGGATTACCAGGATGAAGCTGGAAGTAAAGGAGAAGGGTTTGATGGATCCTATGTTATTTTTACCAAATCTCAAAACTAGTCAGCTCCATAAATTGACAAAGGAAAAGCAGAAGAAAAACCTCAGTCGGTGGTCTCCATCGCTAAATGAGGGACTCCATTGCCTTCCCAACCAAAGGATTAAGTAACTAACAAAAAAGTAAGTACCTCAAATTGTCTCATATCTTCCACGTCTATTTCTCAGACTAGTGCCACACCCACTAAAGATCAAGATGATGGGCCCTCTTCCTCTATCTCAAATTCATTTCAATTGTTTGATATAATTGATCACGCTAGAAAGACTAAGATTCAAATGACTGAGATTGAGTATTTGCGAGTGAATCTTGAATAGTTTGATAGGTTGGTAGAATATATAAAAAATAAAGCCATTTCCACAGAATAAGATTCTTCAAAGGCAACTCATGATTACCCCAAGGATAAATCCACCCAAAATAATCTTGTCATGACTCCTCCTGTTGCCCCTGAGAAAATAGAACCTTTTTATGTTTCCCTGCTGATAAATGATTACAAATTGAGTAATTGCATAATAAACTCTAGAGTTTCTGATAATGTTATGCCTGCCAAGGTCGTAGATTCCCTTGGTCTAACTTTGACCAAAACTTTTGGGAGGTGTTTTTATATGGAAAACAAACAAGTCCCACTCCTTAGTCAAATAAAAGATGCCCAATTTGCATTTGTAGCCTTTCCATAAAAGAGGATAAAAATGATGGTTCCGGTGGCTGATGTTCCAGCCTCTTATGGCA
The DNA here is from genome assembly GCA_037957365.1 of Torreya grandis. Lineage (NCBI taxonomy): Eukaryota > Viridiplantae > Streptophyta > Pinopsida > Cupressales > Taxaceae > Torreya > Torreya grandis. The sequence continues at coordinate 4,549,158 of JARHVA010000516.1, forward strand.
TCCTTCTTGGGCAAAATTTTTGCAAGGGTGTTGGGGGTGAGCTGAGTATGGACTTGTTTGAGGCAAGGATCCCAATTCAAGGTATTATGAAGAGATTGCTTCCTAAAAAAGAGGTAAAATATGTAGTCACCCGATTGTCAGCACTAGAAGCTCAAATTTTATTTGAGTCTTCAGGCATGGGTAACTACTTCTTATCTATAGACAAAGTTCATGAAGCATCTGATGAAACTCCTATAGGTAATAACTTGGAAATGTATTTAGCTGACACAATAAGAGAACCGGTGAAGCTGAATGAACACATGGAAGAATTTCTTCCTTCAAATAAAGAAATTTTCAAAATAAAAGCGGTGTCTAATGGAGTATGGATCTTAGAATTTGATGGCAGTTGCTCTTCTACTAGTTCAGGAGCCAGAGTTGTGTTGGTATCTCCTCAAGGAAAATTTCTTCTTTTATCCTACAAGTTACAGTTCAGCAACACCAACAACACAGTTGAGTATGAATCCCTATTGTTTGGATTGCAGGCTATTAGAGAAAAAGGCATTAAACTCCTTCAAGCTAAAGGGGACACTAAATTGGTGGTTTTTCAGGTAAGGAACCTCTATCAAATCAAGAATGAAAGATTGTGCCACTATCGCAATCTAGTCTAGGACCAAATTGAAAACTTTGATGCTTTTAGCATCTCTGTCATTCTGAGAGAATTCAATGATCAGGCAGATGCATTGGCTATTTCTAATACTCTCTTTGTTCCCCACCCAGACTTTAAAGGAAAAAAGTACACTATTGAACTGGTCTTTTGATCGAGTGTACCTAATAATGCCAGCCATTGGCAAGTATTCAACAATGACAATAAAATCATTGTCTTCTTGGAGCAAAAGGATAGCTTTGAACAACTGCATTTTGAAGGCAATGAACTTCAGAGATGTGAGACAACTTCTGAATCACATACAAATGCAGGTGAGGAGTTCCTGCAACTTAAGGGGAATAAGATTTCCAAAGTCCTGGTTTCCTTAGAAAAACTATTTGATAACCATGACAGATTCATCAAAAAATAGCGAACAGATTCAAACTCCTCTCAAGATTTTGATCAAGTAAATCTAGGAACCAAAGGAGATCCTAAGATGGTGAACATTAGGAAATGTTGCACTCCTAAGGAGAGATTCAAGCTCGCTAATCTACTCTGCCAATATATAGATGTCTTAGCATATTCCTATGATGACTTAAAATCACTCATGCCTGATGAAATTTGCCATGACATTCCTCTTAAGGATAACTCAGTACCTTACAAGCAAAAGTCCAAGCAATATAATCCAAAAATATCAGGTACCATTTTATCTGAGATACAAAAAATGCTTGATGCCAAGATAATTTTTCTAATCCATCACTCCACATGGATTGCCAATATAGTGCCTATGAGAAAGAAGAATGGTGAAATTTGAATCTACATAGATTTTAGAAACTTGAATCAGTTATCTTTAAAAGATAACTACCCTCTCCCTATCATGGATCAAGTTTTGTAGGTGGTGACAGGTTTAGAGATGTTATCAATGCTGGACAGTTTCTCGGGATACAATCAGGTTGAAGTTGGAAAAGTAAATCAACATAAGACTGCCTTCACCACACCATGGGGCACCTTCACTTATCAAAGAATGCCTTTTGGTCTGATAAATGCAGGGGCCACATTTCAAAGAGTGATGGACCTCGCTTTCAAGGATGAAATGGGTAAGTTCATTGTAGTATACCTGGATGATTTGATGGTATTTTCAAAGCATCGTTCTGACCATGTCCACCATTTACAAAAAATACTAGAACATTGTCGTCAGAATGGTATTTCTCTAAATCCCAAAAAATATATCTTTGGGGTAACAGAAGAGAAACTTCTCAGACATATTGTATCCCAAAAAGGTATAAAAATTGACTCAAAAAGAGTCAAGTCCATCCAAGAGCTTACTCTGCCTACTAGTAAAACTGTGATTCACTCTTTCTTTGAAAAGGTGAATTTTCTTCGAAGGTTCATCCCTGAGTTTGCTGAGAAAACTCACCACATTGTCAATATGATGAAAGACAAAGCCACCTTCAAGTGGATTGCAGAGGGCAAATCAACATTCAAAGACATCAAAGAAGCAATTGCTCGTGCACCAATTTTGGTTTGTCTAGACTACACCAAAAACTTCAAAATATACAGTTATGCTTTTGAACATACACTCTCAGCTATTTTAGTTCAATAGAACTAAGAAGGTGTGGAATCTCTTATTTATTTCATGAGTTATATGCTCAAAGCTCACGAGCTAAAATATTCAAACATGGAGAAGCATGCGTATGTGGTGGTCAAAGCAGTTAAGCACTTCAGGTTTTATATCCTGAATTCACGTACTGAGGTTTTGGTGCCTGATACGATGGTAAAGTCTATTTTGACTCAATAGGAGTTTGGTACAAAGAGGGGTAATTAGATTGCCAAGATTTAGGAGTTTGATCTAAACATCAAACCTACCAAACTTGTGTGGGGAAAGGGTCTTTATCAGTTGATTGCTGAAAACATCCCCAAGGGAGCAAAAAATGAAAAAATGAAGATCGAAGACATGCCTACGGTCCTCTTTGTTGCCAATATTGATGAGTGGTATTCTGACATCACCCATTTTTTGACCTATGGTGAGTGTCCTGCTCATCTCTCCTAGAAGGAAAATTGGAATGTTAAACTAAAAGCCACTAGCTATGTTTTGTGGGATAATGGTTTGTATAAAAGAAGCTTGGATGGGGTATTTTTCTGTTGTGTCAATAAGGTACAACAAGATAAAATTTTGGAGTCTTTCCACAATTTTGGCCTATGGAGGACATTTTTATACACTAGTGAGAGTGCATAAAATTATGTGAGCAAGGTATTATTGGTCTGTGTTGTTTCAAGATGCCTACAAATGGGTGCGTAGATGTGAATTATGTCAGCAATTCATCAAAAAGCCTAAATTGGCTACATTACCCCTCAAGCTAGTAATAATCGAAGAGCCTTTTCAACAGTGGGGTATTGACTTCATTAGCACAATTAACCCATCTTCAAGTGTCAGACATGATTATGTCCTCATGACAACTGATTACTTTACCAAATAGGTGGAAGCCATCCCAACCAAGCACCCTACGTCTGAAGTGGTGTGTAATTTTTTTAAGGAAAATATCATCTCTCGATTTAGGGTTTCACTTAAAATTGTAACAGATAATGCAACCTATTTTTCTTCACATGAAATTACTCATTTTTGCTTTTATTATGGAATTACCCTATCCCATACTTTAGATTATTTCCCACAAGGGAATGGCCAAGCAGAATCGAGTAATAAGAACCTGGTTACTATTATCAAGAAATTGGTAGATGACAATTAGAGAACTTGGCACAAAGCACTATTTGATGCTTTATGGGCAGATAGGATTACACCCAAGAGGGCCATAGGCATGTCACCATTCCAACTTCTATACTACTTGAATGCGGAGATACTTATCACTCTAGAATTACCAACGCTCAGGTTAGCCAAAGCAATCAAAGATTTAACCTTCAAAAATTCAATCGACAAAAGGATCATGTGTCTAACCAAATTGAATGAGCAATGAACCATGGTGGTGGACCGAATTACGACACATCAGAATCAGGTGAAGAAATTTTTTGACAAAAGGGCTAAGGTTCATAATTTTCAAATTAGAGACCAAGTCTTGTTGTGGGACAAGAGGAGAGAACCAAAGGGAATGCACAACAAATTTAATTCTTTGTGGAGAGGTCAGTTTACCATTCGACAACTTTGTGGTGAGAATAGCTTCTTGTTGGAGTATCAAGATGGAGCACCATTTTCACTACCCCACAGTGGGCAGCATTTGAAGCATTTCAATCCTTGAAGTTTAGATGGATCCACTTGTATATTTGTATAGTTTTTATGTTTTGTTTGTTTTCTTTTATTTTTAGCGTGACTCCATGGCCCAATAGCTTGGATGAAGGCACTTAGAGATTGGTTTCTACTCCCATTGATCGATTAGATCAATGGAAGTTCCCCAACAAGAGCAAGCTGTTGTTTCCAAAATCAGCTCAGCTTATTTTTGGAACAACCCCTATGAAACTTGTTCATTTTGCATTTTTCTCTCTAAGTTCATTTTTTGAGATGAGTTTTTCTTGTTTTCATGTTTGCTCAACTGGCATCGTTCAAAGTTCATAATGTCTCTTTGTTACGTTTTTCCCAAAACATGAAAGTTGTTACAGTCTCGATGCGACCAGGGGACAAATTTCTCTTTTCCTAGAGTTAGGCTTTTTCCTTAAATTTTCATGCAAAGGTGGCAAATTTTGCCGTCAATGCATTTCTTTTCCTTCTCCATGTAGGAGTGGTGAATTTCACCACCCTTGCATCCAAAATGCAAGAGCGGTGAAATTTATCACCCCTACATTTTTTTCTTCACATGCAGGAGCAGCAAATTTCACCACCCCTGCATGTCTTTAAATATTAGTGTAGAAGCGGCAATTTTTGTCACCCCTACACTGCCTCATTTTTTGTATGTGGCATTTATGGTCACGTGTGTCGATTGGTTGGGGCTGATTTTTGCCTCATTTAATATTGTTTTGGTTTATTTTGATTTATTTCTTCTAATCCTCCTCCTGCTCTCTGCCTCTAGACAATCCAACAAGTGGGAAGAAGCATTTTTTGTTGGATTTAAGTTCTCGTCGCACATCATTTTCTAGGTAGGTCTTTGTTTTTGCATTTTATTTCATGTTCTTCCTTTATTTTAGGTTTTCTTTTTGTTTTTGTTGGTTTTGTTTTTGTTTTTCTTCTTCGCCACCCTAATCCCCTGTGGCATCTCCTTCGCCTCTTTCTCCCATCAGTGTTCCTTCTTCTGGAGCTACCTCTCCTTCTAAATTTATTTTTGGCAATCCTCAAGATGCTTTTGGAGACGTCCTTCGCTCCTCAGGATCTATCCCTAGTCTCTCATCTCCTTCTTTCAATATCAGAGAAAGTTCCACCATTGATCAGCTAGTGGCTGATATAGTTTCACCTACTACACCCACTGCGCCTATTGTTCCCACTAGTAGTGCAGACGTTACCCCAGTAACCCCAGCTATAGGGACTATTGCCATGGTAAGTGCTTCCGCTCTCCTGCCTTGGTTATCAACTTTCACATCGAAAAAGAAGAAGCAAGCCATCTCTATAGATGACTTTGATTTTGGCAAAATAGTGTCAGTGAAAGCTAAGACCCCTAAGAAACCAATGATCCTTTCAAAAATGGTTGAGAAAAAGGAACACAAATTTTTGGAGATAGCCAAACCTCCATAAGATGCAACCCTAGAGGATTTTGACATGAGATCTTTTTCCATTTCTCGTGTTAGGTTAGGGAAAGTAACTTATGAGGGTGCAAAGAGTGACCTATAGTCAGCAATGGATATCATGGTCTAAAAATTTGACAGGGAGAAGGAGATGAAAGATTATTACAAGGCAAAGGTAGAATAATTGACCACGGTAGTCAGGAGATTCATTTTTGCTCTTGAAGTAGCAACCCTAAAAGCCTTTTCCATAGATGATGCTATTATCCAAAAAGCAAAGAAAACCTACATGAAAGGGAAAGTACTTGAAGATTATGTAGAAAAGATGCATACTCAAAGAATTTCCTTGCTTACAAAAGTTACTGAGAAGACAGAGAAGATGAAAAAAAATAAGGATAAATTTAGAAGACCTTGTCTCTCTTATTTCTCAAGATATTAACAGTACAAATAAATATCTTAGCAAGTGGGTAGAGATGAAAGATCTGAAGAAATGCACCTTGGTATCGATCGGCGTCATTGCCAACAAAGATTTCTATGTTGAAATCAAAGAATCACTAATATACAGAATCTAAGTACTTAAGGAGCTGATCAAAGATCTTAAGTCTTCCAAAGATGCTAGTGAGAAAAGTGACATCGGCCTATTGAACAGACTGGAGGAATCGCCTTGCGATCTCACCTCTAGAGATAATCAATTTCTTTCAGCAGAAGAAATGATTCAAGAATTCAAAGGTATGATCCAAAGGGATTTCAAAGAGAAAGCATTTTCAAAGACTTCTGTGGATAACATCTTAGATACTCAGTTAACTCTAGATAATCTAAAAACTAGGTTAACTAGTCATACCAAAGCAATCACAGCATTGAAAGACGCTACCATCAGAGCCAAAGTGATCTTCAAAAATACCATTGCACCAGACACTATAGGAATTCAAGCATCTATCGCCATGTATAATGCTCATTTGAAGAAGTCCACCAGCAAGAATTGAATCATTCCTCCATTCTCTCTTCTTTCTTTCTTCTCATGTACTTTTGTCATGTAAAAGTACATGCACTTTTGTAATATGTAATTACATGTAAAAAATCCAAAAAATATCCCAAAGTCAATGATGACTCATCTTTGACTAAGTTTCTTATATTTTAATCTTTTTCCAATTTTGAAGGTTTCTCCCTATATATAGAGGGAACCTCTTTTGTAAAAGTATTTGTGGATAATTGAGAGCAAAAAATCTACTAAAATTGAGATGCTTCTTGAGAATTTGTGCTCAATTTGTAAATCATATTTTATCGAATGAATGAGAAACCGATTTATTTCAAACTTTGTGTTGAAGTAATTTGTGTTACTTAGGAAATAGTTCTTATGTTCTCTTTCCTGATAATCTCTCATCTGTTCGATTTAATAAGCAAAGTGTGAGTATTGAAATTATGTAAAGATGTTTCTAAAATATTAAAAAAAAACTTTGAGCTGCTTTTATCTTGGTGACCCTTTTATCCATTGTAGTTTTAGGCAAAGACTTTGGGATTTGTTTCACTCTACTGTGACATTTGTTTCAAATCAGTGAAGGAGGCAACAGAAGACATTGTGCTTTCATGGGTTTCCTTGTGGACTTTGTTACTACTTCAGGAGATTTTTTGCTCCGTGCTAGATATCATTCCTCAAAGAAGAGAAATACTTTTAACCATCGACCGGGACCTCCTTCTTTTGTTCCTTGAACATCATCTCTAAAAAAAGAGAGATGGATGGTGTTATACTACCTTGAGTATTATTTTCTATTTATTTATATACATATATAGCATATAAGTGATTCATAGGGAACCTCCCCTTGATGAGAGGAGAGATTTATCTCATTAAGATGTGGTAAACCTACACTTTTTGTGGTATAAATCTCCTTATACTATGGTTGATATACCCATTTTGTCATCAGATAGTTGATGACAAAATATTCACCCAACAACTCTCACCTCTAAACATGCCATAATAACACTTCCATGTTAGTTTTCGGTCTCTATTCAACATTTTATTTCTTCTAACCTTAGTCTCTAAGTAGTGGTGCTTCAAGGAAGGTATTATGCTAGTAGGCCTGATGATTATGGTTTTCTATGTTTTCTCCCAATGGAGACTTCCTTAGTATTTTATCATCTTTTTTGAGTATAAGACACTCTTCAAGACTACTTTGACCAATTATGTTAACTTAAGAAGGATATCTAACTTTCCTTTCTTTAGAGTACATAGTCAACAAGCAAGGCATAAGGACATTATTAAAAGTGTCAATTTTGGGTTTTGAGATTATTATAGGTGATCATGGTACCTAAGTGTTTACACTTCACTTATCCACTTGATCCATAATGTATTTAAGGTCATTTTCATGCTTGTATAGATCAACCACTACCTTAGAACCCTTAACTTGTCTTTTGATCCTCATGACTAGTTGTAGGTCTTGATTGCAAAGTTTTAGGACTTATTTTGACATTTGATAGTGCAACTTTTTGAGTGAACTCATCAAAACCCTAAGTAAACTAAAAACCTATCCAACCATCAATCCCTTTTATTCTATCAACCTCCTCCAAATATTGAGATGTTGCCTTTAGATCTGATGTGTGAAAAGAAGCTCTTAATCCTAGTTAGGCCTTCTAGGCTTTCCTCATGATATGCTATTGTGGGAGGTCAATTCCTTATTAATAAAAACTAAGGTAACTTTTACCTTTTCAGAAAAATTTCACTACTTACCTTAGTAGAATCCTCATCCTTTATATCAATGAGGATAGTTCATCACCTATACTAGGTAGGCTTGTAAGTGATGAGGACTATTTGTGTAGTGGTTTAGATTTAACTCATATTTTGTTATCTCAACAAGCATATGTTTGATCAATTTCGGTATCAACTCAAGTCTTTTATGCTTTGAACTCCACTCAACTTCCTCACAAGACTTTAAAACCCTAATAATTCCATCATTTTCTATCCTTATCTGTTTAGGTTTAGTTGTAGGTAGTGATCTCTTGAAGAGTTATGAGTATCCATTTGCAACTTGGATTGACTAATGGTTCCTTTTGATACTAAAGATAGTGGAACCTATTACAAGCTCAAAACATTCACTTGGTTATTCTCTCAAACCATTAACACCTTCACTCCTTGAAGTGTCCATGTTCATTTCATAATCTTTTTATTGGTCTACTTCTATTTGTAAGCCTTTTTATTGATTGTATCACCTTTTCTTTGAGAACCTTGAACTATCTCTTCTAAAGGTCTACATATTGTAAGTAGATATCAATTTTTCACTAGTTTATTCTCTATGATGTATAGGGTTTTATGTACAGTGGTTCACATGAGAGTTGGAGAATCCTCATTTGCTCATATCTTCTTTAGTGATCTCAATAGAGACATTCAGATTTGAATGATTTTCAAAGATATCAAGGTACACCCTCATGTTGTCAAGATAGTCCTAAAATGGACTTGGACTCATGGATGTCCACTTGTAGGCTTGCAAGCTTATGTGACTGAAACATTTTATTGGCCTTTGTTTGAAGGTGTACTTGGATCATCACCATCATTCTCTAAGACTCAAAATAGTTCAATGGTTCCTTATTCATGCTACCATGTATTTCTCATTACCACTTAGACCTATAATTGATACTCAAACTTGGAGAAGGTTGTTCAAATATTGTTCAAGCTTTCTAAAGAGCAAGACACTTAGAGACTATAGACAAGATTTCATTCTAAGGGATAACAAATGAACTCTTTGAATTTGAGGGAAATTGAAGCTCCTAGGAACCTCTAAGAGTGACAACAACTAAAACAAATCAAAACACTTGTAACAAAAGTGACTAAACACCTTACCCTTGAGAACATTTTCCTCTTATTGAAGATACTTCTTAGAGATAATTCATATGATGAAACCACCATTTAAATGAGATATTTAACCTCTAAAAAGATCCTTCAAAACTATTCTTCACCATCGAATTATGAAGTGGACAAACAGATGTAAAATTAGACCCTGCTTTGATGGATAAGGCATAGTGACATGTTGTCACTCTTAGAGATTGTTCATAAATGAGGGGCCATTAATATTCAAAACAATTCCACTAAATTAAATCTCATTAAGACCATAAATAATGGAAAAAATTTAATCTTCTAAATCTCTCTCTTGGCTGTACCATCCACTTCAATTTTGCCTTTCTGATATTATGAAGGTAGTGATGGAGGAGAGAGAATGCTTGAAGCATCTGTATGACCTAAAAATTGGTCTAAATCTTAAAAATGATTTAAGGGAGCCTAAAAGACACTCTAAAACCATTGTAAAATAAAAAATGATCTTCTAAGTCCATACAAGTGCCCAAAATTTCTTGTAAAGTGGCATTTTGCTCATTTTAAGTGTTGAACTTAAAAGTTTGGCAATATCTGACTCTTCCTAAATATTATTTGACATTAGGTGCATTGGGTAATCTTCTTAAAACATTTTAATTTTAATGTAAGATGTACAACTCCATAAAATAAGCCAAAAAGGTGACAAGATAAATTTCTAGAACTTAAGGACATAATAAAATGCTAACACATGATAATAAGACCTTAAAGACTTATTAATACTCACTTATAATGACTCTAAAATATTTCATAATTTTTACCACACTTGACAACACCAAGACCTTATAAATGACCCTTAGGACTAGATGAGCGATATGAGACTAAACCTTGAGCAAAGTTAAACAAGTACAAGTATCACCACATGAAGACCATAACAAGACATTTTTAATGCCATATAAAAAATTTAATCACCATATGAAATTTTCAATCTATAAGAGGTTGAAATTTTTGACTTGGGAGTCAAAATTGGTCAACATAATATTTTTGAGCATCAGTGGATGAAACATATTAAAATCCACATGCATTTCATTCCATAGTTAATACATGATGGTTTCATCTCTATGGAGTTCATGCCTACTACTAAAAATGTTGAAAACATATTTACCAAACCTTTAGCTACACCATGGTATCTTTAGTTATGAGTAATGCTTGGGGTAAAGGAAATTATACTTGGGGAGCCTAAGGGTGAATTCCTTCCTTCCTGTTACATCTTGATTCTTTACCAGGAAAATTTGTTAGATTATTCATGGATATATGTAGCTAACAAAATCATATTTGATTATATTCTTGACTAAGCTTGAGATTTATGCTATTATGAGATAGTAGGATATTTCTTAGATACATGATTGCTTAATGTGAGTTGTTTAATGTATGCATTTACTTTTTAAGCATATTAATGTATTGTTTCATCTATATTTATTGTTATACATTTATCATGTGATATGATCTAATTACCCACATTTTATGAGGTGGACACATGAGAACTCATCCCTCATAGCGTACTAGAGGGAAAGCATCATCATAAAGGGTGATGCAGATGGAGACATTGAAGGTTGATAGAGAGATGGCAAAACCCTACACACACCACAGTAGTTATTATATGGTAAAAATGCATTAAAATAATTGCTTATGGTGTGTTTATTTCTTGTTTAGAATGTTGTTTTTTGTGTTTTGCCAGAGTAGATAAAAATATCATAATGGAATCTTTTGCATGTTTGCACATTTTGTTATTAATGATGGTAGGAACATTTTTGGCAAAACAAATTTAAAATATGAGATATTTGTAAATTTTTAAATTGCCATTTAAAATTGTTCTAGTATATTTGAATGCTAATTTAATTTAATAAAATTATGAAAATTTAGCATCCATATTAAAAATATATTAAAAAATAGAAATTATCTTCGAAAAGGAAAAAATAGGAAAAAATAAAGAAAAACTAGAGATTAAAGTAGAAAATCTAAAATGAATTAAATATACTAAAATAAAAAAAACAAAAGGAATAAAAAATAAAAATAAGGAATGAGATTTAAATAAAATCATGAATTAAAAAGAAATTATGTTTTAAAAGAAAAAAAAGAAAGTTGTGCCCTTATTTTAGAGATTATAATAGGTAATCATTAGGAGAATAATGATATAGAGGGTGGGACAGAGAAAGGCATAGAATGAAAGAAAAAGGTACACTAGAAGAGATTGATCAACAGATGGAGTCGTTTTAGTATGGAGTGCTTACCAGGTAAGTGGAGTACTTGGAATTATGATTTGGAGTCATCTGGGGTTTATATGATTAAAAAAAATCTATGTAAACAATAGTGATTTAGTAAGTAATATATCTCTTGTATTATATATTCTTCTATGAATAGCCATAAGCTTAGGTAGATAACACCAGATTATTTGTATTAGGTTTATACTATTTGTTAGATTTCTATATTTATTGATTGTTACCATCAAGTCCCTTATTTGTCGATTGCAATAGTCTTCAACCTCTACGCTGAGAAAAAGTGAATTGTGTCTAGGAAAACTATATTAATCCACCCCAGTAATGTATATTTAGCAATTAAGATGCTATATTTCATTATGTATATCCTTGTTTTATGTTAAATTATAGGAAATAGATGAATTCATATGTGCATAAGTTGATGTCTTATACCAATCTGTATGTATTAATGAATTGTAGTGTATTGTTAAAATCATTGTTGTTGAAGATGCTAAGTCATGGGGTCTGCTAGAATAATCCCCTAAATAGTTTGATTGCCTTGATTACTGAGTATAATCACTCTGGATAGAATATAATGTATTAAATATATTGTTTTATAGCGATTAATAGTCTAATCACTGAGTTTATCAAAGATAACATATAGACTAGTGAATGTATATTTTTCTAAATATAATATTATGGATAGTAGATATTAATCACTCAGTGTAATTAGGATAGATAGTAATATTAATTACCATAGGTAATTAAATTGATCAAGGCACTAATCATAACAAGTGAATAAAAGGCATCACTAAAGTTATGGTTCATTTTCTTTTTATATAGGTCAGAGCCTTGAAAAGGCATTGTCATAATAGGGATCCCCAATAATGTAACATATATTTAACAAATGTATTTTATAATTGAATTTATGGTTTTTATTTTGGTTCAATGAATGAATGAATGAGATATTTTAATATCATCCATGAGACCTAATGGTCTAAGGGACTGAGAACCACAAAGAATAAACTACGTAAACTTCAAATTCTTCTCGATGTTAGACCTTCTATTATGGATTTTGACCAAAAACTAGCAGTCATGTTGATCTTCTCCTCATCAAATAACTCATGTATATTTTCAATATTTAAGTTATCCACATACTAACTATAGATATCCTTATAATTTGTGCACTCCTTGATAAAGTGCCATTATATCTCCACCACCCCTTTGCTACAAAACTTGCAAATTCAGTACTCCCATGCTTCCTTAGGAATAGTCCACCTTTCGATCTCACACCTAAGATGATAAGACCTAGTCCTTAGATGAGAAATTAACAACCTTTCTTTCCCTTTAATAGCTACCTCTAAATAATTTTTTTCACTATGTTCCCAAGTAGGGTTGAACTCTTTGACATAGTGTGTTTTTTTTCACCCTATCTGCTTTGTCCACATGGTAGTCATAAATTTTTTTGTGACATAGTTTTTAATTTATTCATTGGTGATAGGACACTCATGTAAGTTGATTTCCCATTTACTCAACCATTTTTCATTTTTCTTCATCCATGTTTTCTTCTTACGGTTTAAGGCCTCTTTCACAACTATTTTGGGCCAGCAATGGTTATCCATGTTTTCAACCTTCTTTAAATAGTTTAACAAGCAAGTTAAATATGAATCCTCCAAAGAAAAGGTTCCTAATTCATCCAAGATAATATCATAAGGGACCAAGGTTTTGACATTAAGGTTGCAAGTGATGATATGTTTTTGAATTCTTTGAAGCTATCTCCACCAATACTTTGACATGTTGCTTCCCCACACTTCACAGCCATAAAGAACCATCAGAGTGACCAGTAAACCAAAGAGGGTTTTCTTTTAGTCTTCCAATCCCAAATTTCAACTTTCCTACACCTTTTTTGAAGTAATAAAGATGTTTTCCAGCCTCCCTAAATCCTTTTGGTTCTACTGGGCTCCTAGCTGAGTTTATATTGAAAGTCAATCCTAAGGCATTTATACTCTTTCACTATTTCTAGAGGGTTTCCTTCAAAAAGGAAGTTCTATTGATCTCTTTTCTTCCTTAGGGAAAATATCATGACTTTAGTCTTGGTGGTATTCACTTTCATTCCCACTTCCTGACAGAATAGATCTAAGGCCTTCAAAAGCTCTCTCAAACCATGCACAGATTTTGAGATTAAAATAAGATCATCAACATATAGCAACAACTTCACCACATACCTTGCCAACTAAATACCCCCCCCCCCCCCCCGCCCTTTCTCATTCCATTTAACCAATCTTCTAGCTTGTCAATGTATAACCCAAAAAGAGTGGGTGATAAAAGACAACCCTGTTTGACTTTGATATCCTTGCCAAAACACTGTAACATACATTCACTAGTTCTGATTTTAGTTGTAACTTTCTCATAAAGCCTATACACTGGAGCCCTATATTCATCTGGTGCATTTAATTCAACCATTCTATTCCATAGTGTCTCTAGGCACCGTCTCAAAGGTTGAATTGACTTATGCTTGAATCACTAGATAAATATTTAATTTTTTGCAAATGTCAAAGAAGTGGAGTCACTATATAATTATCTAGAAGTCAACATACATTCCAATTATCCATCCAAGGCAATATAATAAATTTATAGGTAGCATGCTTAGTGAGATGAAAGGGCATCGACCTACCTATTATTGGCATTTAAGAGTGAATGCAGATAAGGCATTATTGTATTTGTAAAAGAACTTTGATAACTATTTTTACTTAGATGCCAAGTATAAATTAGAACACAAAATTATAGTTAAATGCTATGAGAGCCTTGTTAGAATAATTTAGAGACTTAATCTAAAGTAGTGTGAAAAACAAAATACCTTGCTAAAAATTACTATAAATTAGTGTTTTAAATTATAAAACTAGAAAATAAGATGCCAAGTATGAGGTTTATGTGTACCTATAAAAAATATAAAATTGTCTTTAAGTAAGTTAATCAATCATAAATATAGGGATCTAAATGATAACCTAGTGATTTGGGTTGATTAATGCATCAAAAAATATTAAATCCATGGGAACAGTTCAAGACTTCAAATAAATGTTGGATTATGTATGAGCTTCAATACGAGTTCATACTAAGACTTGAACGGGCTTTATAACTAATGATCAACTGAAGTGGTCCTTTTTGTGTTATATATATCTATAAATTTGTTAGTCAAATTAAAAGACCATAGTAATAACTTACCAAAATAATAAGAATAATATTCACTAAGATTATAGAATATAAAATGTGGTTTTCCATTAATTTGTGATAATCATGGTATACTTATTATATAACTCACATATGTAAAACTATATAAATTACATATTAATGAATAAGGAAAAAGAATTTAGAAATACTATTGCATGTTAGCTTATGCTAGAATAAAGGGGTGTGCTCCTCTAACTATAATTACTCAGGTGTTTATAAACTATTCAAACTATGTTTAATAGAGATTGTGTGTTATGTGTATACCAACACTACTATAAGAGGATTTTGATCTTATGTTTTGACCTAGATGGCTAATAAGAATCATATTCATTTTAGTATAATATATATTATGAGAAGGTTGACATTTTTTAAACCAAGGTTGTATATATGTATAGGCAATACTTCCACTTGAGAAATCTATGATTTTTGGGAGGTTATAACATATAAGGATTGGTTCCAGAAATCAAGACTTGTGAAACTGTACCACATAAGTCTTAGGCTCCTAAGTGATAGATGCATATTTATAACTTGGCATGTATATTCATTATCTAGGGATAAGTATGTGATTTGAGATCCTTAGTTAGATTTATAAATTCCTTAGGGAGATATTGTTTTAAAGTTTAAATGAACATTAGTATAATGTTTGCATATCATTTGTGTTCTTACACGTGGTGTTAGTTTATGTTGTACAAGTACTCCTATGTAGTAATTATACTTATAACTTAATATATGGATAGAGTAAGTCATTAAGTTTCTTATAAACCAAAAGCTATAACCCTTTGGAAAAGTCTCCTAGAAGCAAGATGAGTGGTTAGAGTGAAAGATCATAATGGGCTTATGAGTTAGCTGACTCACTACTAAAATAAGAATGACTATTAGTTGTGTGTAACTAGTATTGAATACTTATGTGCAGTACAAGTTATGAGAGTGTTAAAATATATAAATACTTGGTTATATATATCATATAATGGTGTATCGTGATGCATGCATATAAGTTTTGTTACTTTGAATGCTAGTATGTAATTTAATTTAGGGTATACCTAGGTGGTATAATCTCGTACTTACATGATTGTTGTTATCCATGTGAATCATTTGACTCTTGAAATTCTAATTTGGGTTATGTATTTTTAAGTAGTTGTGAACTATGATAATATGGGATATCATAAAGTACTACAGTAAAATTGTATGTTGTATCTAGATGGTACATACTGTAATTATTATGTCTAAACTTACATCTATGTTTGATTGAGTTAATATATGCATGTTGGTTCATGTTGTGAATATCATGTTTTATAATAGTTTATAAGACTTTGTGTATACGTGCATATGATCTTGAAAGTTTAGCATATGATAAGATGGAATATTATGTGTTATGTAAAAACTTTGACTTGCTTGTTATGCCTAGTTGCTTAGATATCAACTTGTGTTTCTGTAGAGTATGATTAATTATGAAAGATTAGTAGTTATATCTCAAAACACTAAACTATGGTAATATGGGTTATCATAGGGTGTAATATGTTTGAAAAATAATTATGGTAATAAAAATCTATAGTTAAATGTGTATTTTATTCAGGTGATACAAACTATAGTCATTATTTCTAGAATGGGATAGAAATAATGTAAGATTCATTCATATGTTTGATGGAATAAATGTATGCTTTGGTTACTCCTATGTTTAGCATCTTTTATGATGTGCTTTCTAGTAAGATGTAAATAAAATGAATCTTGTGGTTGAATTGTATTTTACCAATCTACATTGCTGATATGGAGTAAGGAGTGAGATGGACTTCACTATCTTACTAGTGTCATAATGACAGATGAAGGTAGTCTGATCAAGTGATGTGTATGAATTTGATTTATCTAGATCCTTATTATTTATTATTTATAAAAATTTGGACAAAATGAATTTAGTGAGACATTATCATTTCATGAGTATGATTTATATGTTGTGTGATATCTTATAATAGAATAATTTTCTATGATATAATGCATGTTTAGTTTAGAAATCATATAGCACACGATTACTTGCTTGTCTCTCTAGATTTCTTTACCATCACTATTTAATCATCCATGAAATGAGGGTTATTTCTTGATGGGATTAGTTTGGGGGATTGTTGGTCTATGGTTGGTGTGGAAAAGTGCTTGGATGATGCTCTCCCTCCCCACAACAGTACTACTTATTGATATGACACTTGAGATTACCACAAATACTTGAAGTTCAGGAACTATGCTCTAGGGAAGCCATGTATCTTATTTTTACACTATATTATATTGTAATTATTATTGAAAATTGTCATGAGAGTTGTAATTACTTGTTATTGCACATTGATAATGGTGACTGTGTGTTTGTATCAGTTATGGATGAGTTGTTATAATTACTTTCTATATTTATGTGTTGACGTGTACTCTCATGATATTAGAGATCAATATTATGTGATGTATTATGCTTATTGATATTATCACACCTTGAGTATTTGTATTGGTCTCTATATATCCTCATGGTGTAATCTATATTTGGTATATATGTTTAATATAAAAAATCATGTATTTCTTTGTCTAATATAGTGAGGTTATTACATGCAGTATCAGAGTTGTGGCTCGGACTCTAGGACCTAATGAGTCCATTAGAATTTTATTGTCCTTATGTTCATCAGTGTGAACCCAGTGATATCAAGTATTTCACTAATCT
Source organism: Torreya grandis (assembly GCA_037957365.1). Taxonomy (NCBI): domain Eukaryota; kingdom Viridiplantae; phylum Streptophyta; class Pinopsida; order Cupressales; family Taxaceae; genus Torreya; species Torreya grandis. The sequence continues at coordinate 4,566,401 of JARHVA010000516.1, forward strand.
TTTGGATTTGTAGTGCCTCATTGCGGAGCCATGTTATATCATAATTAGAGTTTTGAGACTTGATAGATCCTCTTGTATGGCTTGGGGACTTTTATTAGTATGAGACATTTGTGTAATGTGTGTGGGAAATAGTGATTGTGTACTTTTAGGAGCAAATTACCCTCTTAAATTTTATAAAAGGTTGGTTTATCAAGTGTCTCAATGGTTATGGTTGTATATGAGGCTTGGGTAGATGAGTATATAAAGTAGTTCATGAGTTATGAACAAAAGGATTTCTACCATAGTTGACCACTTAGACTGAACACCTTGAGTGTGATTACATCAATCTTGGTAATCAAGTCACCTTCATCATTTGTGTTTTGTGTCGTGAATGTTTTTAAGTTCAGGATGGATAAGTGCACAAAGTTGGGGGACAAAAAATGGCCTACCCATAGACATGATTTTCTTAAAATTTCATAAATCTAAACTTTTGTAATTTGAAATATCTACACTCCAAATTTGAATATTGTGTAAGAACATGAAATGTAGAATTTAGAGACTAGCTTCCAAAACACCTTTTTTTTAATTGGTTAAGTATAACTAGGTCAAACATCTAAATTTTGAAGAACTCCTATGTTTTTAGAAAACATAGTAAATAGACAGTCATGCTATGCACCATTTTTTGAGTAGCATTTAATATTATTTAAAACCCTTGAAGGAAAATTTAGATAAGATCTATTATGTCACCTCTATTTTTTTATATTTTTTCAATGAATACTTTTTTTTATAAATTTTTCAAGTAAATAGATCCTAAAAAATGACAAAAAATGGATAGCCGTTTGTGCAGCGTGCCTAACTACCTAAAAAAAAAAAAAAAAACATTTTTTTTTAAATGTGTGTAGAATTAGGCCTATTTTTTTACCATATAACTTTTTTTTCCTCTTGGATCAATGAAAGACAAATTACATGAACATGTATAGGCATGTATGTTTGCGGCATGTACTAGCCTAAAAAAGCCATGGTTAGAAATCAACATAGTTTGAAACCTTAAATTAGTCTAAAAAATATTTAAAACATATTTTTGGAAAGAGGAAAGCATTATCGTCATGATGGTATTAATTTTTTAAATGTTTACACTGAAATTATTAGTGTATTTGGCAATCAAATTTGAAATTTGTTATTTTTTATCATACCTTTCAAACCTCAAGTCCAAGCCTCTGGTTTGGGAATCCAATACATTCTCAAGCCAAAAGGTGCAGGAATTGAATTCAAATTCAAATAATACAATTGTGTTAATAATGAAATTGCATTATTAACTATGTTATCAATGTGATCATGTTACTTAATAATGCAATCGTGTTATATATTGTCAACACCCTAAAACTCAAATAGGACCCATTAGGCCTAGTAGTCTTAAGATCAAATATTGGTTGATTAAGATTATTATTTGGGACCAATGTTCTTATCAAGAATTGATAACATTGAATGATAATTGGAGATGTATTAACGTATGAATCAATTTATTGTTTCTTTGATCCCAGTATGGTGTGTACTCGAGCCAATAGATCCTAAATTGACATTATATAGACATATTTCCTTGGATGGAGCTTGGTTGGCCCTAATTATGTATAAAACTAAACTAAATACTTGGTTTTTTATAATATGGTATGCAATTAAAGACCCAATTGACATCATATAGACATAACTCCCTTCTCCGGGCTCATTTAACCTTGATTGTGTATTAGATTGAACTAAATATTCAAATAGTTTAATATGGTGTGCTATCAAAGCCCTAATTGACATTATATTGAAGGAATTCCTTAAACAAGGACTAATTCCTTGTAATTATAGATTATATTGAATAAAATACTCGATTGGTTAGAAATGATGTGCAATTAGGGAAAAATATTCACAATGGACATTAGATAAACACAATTCCTTGCATGGGGTGAAAAATAACTCAATTGATATTAGGTGAAAGTAGTTAATTATATAGGACTTGGTTGTCCCCAATCATGTATAATATTGAAAAAAATATCACTTAATTTAACATGGTGTAATTAGAACCCCAAATGGCACTAGATGGATGTAATTCCTTGTTTGGGGATTAAGTGGCCCCAATTGCATATCATATTGAACCTAAATACTCAATTGGTTTAATATGGTGTGTATTAAGGGCTAATGGAACCCAACCAACATTATATGGACAAAATTACTTTCATGGGGCTCAATTGGCCCCAATTATGAATAAGATAAAACCAAATACATGATTAGTTGGATATAGTTTACAATCAGGGCCATTGAAGTCGTAATGGACATTAGATGTATTTAATTACTTACATGAGCCTTGGTTGGTCATAATTTCATATTCAACTGAACTAAATACTTGGTTGATTCAATATGTTATGTATTTGGGACCAATAGAGCCCCCTGTTAATAGTAAAAGGATTGAATTTCTTACACAAGGCTTGTTTGGATTAAATTTCATATCATATTGAACCAAATATTATTTTAGTTGAATTTGGTGCACAATCAAAATCCCAATTGTTATTAATGGATGTAATTCCTTACAGAGAGTTCAATTGGTCCTTATTTAATATTAGATTAAATTAAACACTCAATTATTTGAATAATATGTGAAATTAGGGCCCTAATTAAAATTATGTTGGCATAATTCCTTGGGAAATCCTCTATTGACCCCAATTATGTATCATCTAGAACAAAGTGATTATACATTAATATAAAGGTCTTTAAACTTAAACCCTATGCCCTAATCCCTAATCCTTAAACATAAATTGTAATCCCTATGCCTTAATTCCCACTACATGCTGCAAACATATATGCCTTACGATATAACTAATTTTATCATGAGATGTCATAAAATGTACTTTTTAGACCTATGGGAAAAACTTAACCTTTGGAGTACCAATCTAGATGTGCATCTGAAGTAAATTAGGGCTATTTCAAGCCCATTCAACCTAATTAACCAATGCGAAGGATCTAGTTGATTATTTTAATTTAGGAAGCATTTGAGGCCAATTTGAACCCCTTCAATAGCAATATATGAGTTGGGGAAAAATCAAAAGATTGATCTTTTATCATCAATTGATCTAATTAGTTAATTTGTGCAATTCCTTACGTGATATGGGTAAAATTGAGCCCTTAAACTAAATTTATGGCTTAATTGATTGTATAACATGTATGGAACATATACATGGCATAATTGACCCTAATTTTATCAAAAATACAAACATGAAGGTAATAAAGTCATAATAGGTGAACAAATAGCTCAAATGTTCTTCAAGTAACTTAGTGATTGTACCCTATATCTGATATCTTAAACCCTAAACCATGTACCATTTAACTTTAACCCTAAACCTTGTACTATTTACATCAAATCCTAATCAATAAGCCCTAAACCCCAAACCCTTTAAATTATAGACCCTAAACCCTAAACTAATAAATTTAGCCCCAATTAACATCCTTTATATATATAGTAAAAATTAGGTTCACAGAGATGAACATGGTTAAAATTGTATCACTCAGTACCATAATTGACTTTGTAGGCTCAATTTGTGATGATGTGGGGTATAATTGATCCCAAATTCACATTATTTAATCATAGATATAGGTTCAAAGAGCTTAAATTTTCCCCAAATTCCTTCATTATTGTACGTTATATACCCTAAAACCTATACCATAAGCCCTAATCCTTAAAGTTTCTAATCCCTAAATTCTAAACCACAACTATAAACTCTTTAAACCTTGAACCAATCATTTTAGCCCAAATTAACATCATTTATACTAAGAATTAAGTTCACAAGGCTCAATTTTGCCTAAATCACATGATTGATTGCCCCATTTGACTAATTCACTCAATCTACATGATGACATCCAGGGTATAATGACAACCTAAAAACACATTCTATAGTTATAAATGGGTCTAAGTGATTCAATTATCCTCAATTATCTTTGTTATTGACTCTATGTACCCTAAACCATATATACATTAAACCTAAACCCTAAACACTATACCCTAAATTGTAAACCATAAACTTTCCATGTTTACCAATCAATTTAGTCTCAATTAACATCCTTTGTAGTAAGAATTAAGTTCACATGACATAGATCGATTAGACAAATTATATACAGGTCCTTAAACTTAAACCACATGCCCTAATCCCTAAAACATAAATTATAATCCCTATGCCTTAATGCCCACTATATGCCAGAAACATACATGCCTTAGATATAACTGATTTTATCATGAGATGTCATAAAATGCATTTTTTAAACCTATGGCCAAAACTTAGCCTTTGGAGTACCACTCTAGTTATGCATTGGAAGTTAATTGGGGCTATTTTGAGCCCCTTCAACTTAGTTTCATGACAATAAAATGTGATTTGTGGGTTGATCAGCTCCAATTTGCCCCAATAACCATCATGATTGTACTTTATATACCCTAAAACCTATACCCCAAGCCCTGATTCTTAAAGTTACTATATCATAAATATAAACTCTTTAAACATTGAACTAGTCATTTTATCCCAAATTAACATCATTTAGATTAAGAATTATCTTTGTGATTAACCCTATGTACCCTAATCCTAAGCCCTAAACATAATACCCTAAACTATAAACCAAAAATTTTCCCTATTTACCAATTGATTTGGTCCCAATTAATATCCTCTGTATTAAAAATTAGGTTCACACATGGCATAGAGCAATTAGACATTATATACACCCTTAAAGCCAAACCCTACATGCATTAATCCCTAAAACCTAAAACATAAATTATAATCATTAATCCCTAAAACATAAATTATAATCCATAAACCCTATACACTAATTCATTAATCCCTAATCTATAATCCCTTATCTATATTAAGTATAATTTAATTACATTATTTAATAATGCAATCATGTTATTATTAATATTGGCAACACTCATTTCTCATTACCAATTACTAACCCAAAGCTTATACTAACAATAATGTGATCACATTATTACATAATGTGATCACATTATTGTTAATATAATCTTCTCAATGTGTTGGATGGAGCAAAACCTTATACAACACATAATGTAATCACATTGTTATTATTATTTTAGACTACACTCACTTCTCAATGACTATTTCTAACCCAAGTTGAGAATTTTGTCCCCACAAACATTCTTTACATACTTCTATGAGATCTGTGGTACTTGTGTACTTGAACCCACCTTTGAAAAGTTGTCAATTGTCCCTTTTGATGGGTGATGGATCTCATTAGAAGATGAAGAGGAATATGTTGAAGAACAAAATACCAAATGAATTAGAAGATTTGAGAGAGAAACACAAGATATGAATGCAAAAACTTTGTGGTAGACAAGGTAAAAAACCTAATCTTAATGAACCAAATTCTATAGGTAATGAGCTAATTGACAATAATGAACTAAACAATGATGAAATTGACCATAATCAATTGAATAATGTTTAAATTAACCATAAATAAATGAATAATAATGAAATTGAAAATAATGAATTAGTTAATGTTGAAAGTTTACATCCAAAGTTTCAAGTTTTTTATTTTGTTGATGATGAGTCTATGTATGATGCTTCATCCCCCATGAATGAAGAAAATTTGATGGAAACAAATAATGATGAAATTAACCATCAATAAAATTTCATGGACACATATAATGAATAAATTAACAATGAATAAAATGTCATCCCACCTCTAAATTGTCAGGAATCTAGAACAACAAACATGCTCTGATGCCACTAGTTGGGATCTTGCTCCTCAGAAAGAGCACAGTATGATTACCAAATATAAGCAATTGAATATGCGGAAATAACCAGAAACACAGGTAACTAGAATTCACCAATAGCACAGAATATGAGAGACAATACACTATCTTGTATTAACACTAACAGAAAAGAATACAACAAAGAGCCGCCACACTCTTTCACCTTACAGAGATTCGCCACACCTCAAGTGTTCAGTAATTCTTCTCACACACACTCTCCTACACAAAAAACGGTCCCAACAACCAACTCACACACAGAATTGGTGTTCACCTCACCAACCAGTCAGTAATAACCCTGCCGGTACATCAAGCACTCTATAGCACTTCAAGCTGATCTCTCATGAACCTGCAACCTGCAATTCAAAGACCAAACTTACATGTAGATCCCCAATGAGCTTGCAACAACCTGCAACTCACAGATCTTACAACTAGAAGGAACTCTTCCTTTCTATCTCATGCCTTAAACAATACATGCCAATGGGTCTATAAATAGATCCCTAACTCAAACAATAACTTAGACTCTTAATTTAGACAATTGTCCTCGCAGCACAAGACTCTAACTGGTCTCAACATGCAAACTCTTCGTTCACTTAACTAACTGTCCGTGAAACGAGCAGTTCTGGAACACACAGGCGACCGACGTCAGTCCCTGCTTGTCTGGTTCTGCCAACGTCGGCCTACTTCCTGCCGTCGCCGGTGTCCTTCTGCACTGGTCTCTGCCGACGTCGGTCCTACTGCCGACACCGGTTCCTGTAGAACTCAGCAACCATCTGTTCCTCAGTTTGCAAAGGTTGAAGCTTTTAGCTCCACAACCTAACAATCTCCCACTTGGAGATAAACAGCTGCAACCTGTACATGTACCTGTACACCATCTAGTTTGTTACTTTGGCTATGTATCCATCTTCAAAATCACCCTTGAAGACCAACCACCACAAAAACCGTGGTGCAAAACCTGTCATCCAAATTACCTACCACATCCACATCTACAACCATGTAGAAATAAACCTAAACTTGCATAGCATGTGCACCTGCTACTAGTCCCTGTAAGAATCCACTGAGCTGACCTCCAATGGTTCTCTCCCAGATTGGCTCCTAACTTGTGACAACTCCCACTGCTTGGAAAAACTCAGGTTTAGTACATACCATGCACTCAACCTCATTATGTGAATCAAGACCCCTGTTCTATGAACTGTCTAACTATCGGCGTGCTAACCGGTTTCACACAATCATCCTGAAACAAAGTCAACACATGACCTTCCATGTCTCTAGAACACACTCTTGCCAAAGAATCTTGCTGCTCCCAGATTCTCCATGACAAACACCTGAACTAGCTTTACCTTTAGTTCAGCAATATCTGTATATGTAACCCTGCAACAAGCACATCATACAGAAAATAGGATAGTGTAGCTAATACTATCCAACCTGGTAAAGAGAAACACAATGAACAAACCTCCATTGCCCTGCAGCTAATACAAGATCAAATACCCTGATCTTCCATCTCACGTATCCATTTTCGCTCTTCTTTATCCTTAACATCCATTCGTCTCTCAGTGCTTACTTCCAGCTAGCAACACTACCCAAAACACCTGTTTGGTTCTCCTCCAAGGAATCACATCCTCATCCATGCCTAGCTCCCACTGTTTCCTGGATCTACCTGTTCTGCTTCTTCAATAACTTCCTGGTCCTATGCCATAAGTGAGCAACAAGTAGTGTAAAGAAGGGAAATGATGAATTTAAGAACTTACTTACACCTTCAGTCCTCCATATGGGCGCTTGAGACTCCATGACAACTTGCTGTCCACAAAAAATTCATCTCAGTGACCGATGTCGGTCACATCTCAGTCTACAGCCGACCGATGTCGGTTCCCTGCGACTGCCTCTCCGCCGACGTCGGTTTCCCCTGGCCGACGCCGGTCTCTGTCTGCCCCGAGTCACCGACGTCGGGCTGCACATAGCCGACATCGGTCCCTGTCTGGACACCGACGCCAGTTTTCCTGTCGACGTCGGTCTCTGTGTTTTTCTTGTGAGACCTGACTTTTTCTCGCGAGCTCCTTTTGGATCAAACCCTTGTCCAAATCACCCTTGCTCTGCTCAGAATTCATCTGCACCTTATGCTGAACTCTGTCCGTCACCTTCTCTTTGAAAACCAAGGCTTTCCTGTTCTTGTCACTAACATCAGATTCCTCAAGAAACCTCACCTTCTTCTTCTGCATACAGAAACCATGATCCATGCCTTCCAAATCCGAAAGCATATCATTTGACTCAAGAACCAGCATCTCCTTCTTATCTATGTGACCAAGCCTATCAAGCCACATCTTTGAATCTACAGCTGAAGTAGATAACCCAAAAAGAGAATCAGTAAAACAAGTAGATAGATAAAGCGTACCTACTTTCTTACCTCTAGCTACAACAAGTGTACCCTTGGTAACCTTCCAAGAGTCCGCTGTGAGAGTTACTGTGCAACCCTCTTCACCCAAACTTCTAACAAAAATCAGATTCTGCTTCAGAATTGGGACGTGCATGACCTCCTTTAACACCCATGTGTTACCTGTCTGCAGTTTCAGCTTCACTTTGCCTTTGCCAACAATCTTACAAGACTTACCATCCCCTACACAAATTTCTCCAAAATCTCCCTGGACATACTCATGAAAAAATTCTCTATGTGGGGATGCATGAAAAGAGGCACCAGAATCTAATACCCAAGATTCTACTTTATCCAAAGAACATACCAGAGCATCCTGTGCAATGTAACCCGCAACATCTGCTTCTTCTTCATGTTCTTCATGCTGATCTGTACCTGATCTGCAATCTCTCTTTAAGTGCCCTTGCTTTCCACATTTTCAACAGGTTATTCTGCATACCTGGACTTGGATCTCTTGCCCGTCTTCGACCTTGATCTCCCACGCTCTATCTTCTCTCTTGGCCTTCCTCTTCCTTCAACACTCAAAGCATCTCCAGATGATTCACCTGTGCTTTTCCTGCGTATCTCTTCGTTCAAGATCACACTCACAATATCATCCACTTTTAAGACTTTTGAAGGAGACACAGTATTAGAAACTGCCATTACCAAACCTTCCCAACTTTCAGGTAATGAACACAAGATTAAGAGAGCTCTTATTTCATCATCAAATACAATATTGACTGAACTTAACTGGTTTACTAAACCATGGAAATCACTAAGATGGCTATGAACAGATCCACCTTCCAACATTTGCAAATTAAATAAACGCTTCATAAGAAATACCTTATTCGAAGCTGAGGGTTTTTCATATAAATTTGCCAAAGATTCCATCAACTCCACCGTTGTCTTACACTGTGATAAGCTGGAAATCACAGATGATGCAAGACTCAATCTAACAGATCCCAGAGCCTTCCGATCAAGAACCTCCCATTCTTCATCTTTCATATCCAAGGGTTTGCTAGCAACCCCACCCAACGGTAAGTACAAATCTTTCTGATACAGATAGTCCTCAATCTGCATCCTCCATAATTGGTAGTTCTTGCCATTGAACTTTTCCATTCGTAGTTGACTGCTTTCTGTCATTGCTCAACTCCCACTCAAACAGAAACCCTGTGAGTAACCTGTAATCAAAACACACTACCCAGATCTACACCAATCTGTTAGTATCCCAACCAAAAGCTCTGATACCACTTGATGGTATCAAGCTTAAGAACCTACAACCAAGGCTCTGATACCAGTTGTCAGGAATCTAGAACAACAAACATGCTCTGATGCCACTAGTTGGGATCTTGCTCCTCAGAAAGAGCACAGTATGATTACCAAATATAAGCAATTGAATATGCAGAAATAACCAGAAACACAAGTAACTAGAATTCACCAATAGCACAGAATATGAGAGACAATACACTATCTTGTATTAACACTAACAGAAAAGAATACAACAAAGAGCCGCCACACTCTTTCACCTTACAGAGATTCGCCACACCTCAAGTGTTCAGTAATTCTTCTCACACACACTCTCCTACACAAAAAACGGTCCCAACAACCAACTCACACACAGAATTGGTGTTCACCTCACCGACCAGTCAGTAATAACCCTGCCGGTACATCAAGCACTCTATAGCACTTCAAGCTGATCTCTCATGAACCTGCAACCTGCAATTCAAAGACCAAACTTACATGTAGATCCCCAATGAGCTTGCAACAACCTGCAACTCACAGATCTTACAACTAGAAGGAACTCTTCCTTTCTATCTCATGCCTTAAACAATACATGCCAATGGGTCTATAAATAGATCCCTAACTCAAACAATAACTTAGACTCTTAATTTAGACAATTGTCCTCGCAGCACAAGACTCTAACTGGTCTCAACATGCAAACTCTTCGTTCACTTAACTAACTGTCCGTGAAACGAGCAGTTCTGGAACACACAGGCGACCGACGTCGGTCCCTGCTTGTCTGGTTCTGCCGACGTCGGCCGACTTCCTGCCGTCGCCGGTGTCCTTTTGCACTGGTCTCTGCCGACGTCGGTCCTACTGCCGACACCGGTTCCTGTAGAACTCAGCAACCATCTGTTCCTCAGTTTGCAAAGGTTGAAGCTTTTAGCTCCACAACCTAACATAAATAATGAAAGTAATAATGATTTTGAAACACCCTCTCAATAAATTCCACCATTACCAACACCTTTAATAATTAGGTGTAGAAAAGATAAGTACTTAATTGAAGTCAATGAAAATATTTTAAAACCAATGCATAACATAATCTCTGATTGCCATTCAAGAAGACTGGCTCAATAAATTTGGGATGTTTTCTTTTATAATTTGGAGTATGATAGTCAAAGATCTCAATTATTTATTTCATTGATAAAATTGATTAATATGATATCTATAATGTACACATTAGGATTGAGAACATCTAACATGGATGATGAAAATAATGAAGTTGTTGAAAATCTACATGATGCATATCATATTGTAGGCCTAAAATCATGCACCAAAGATTGTAATGTTGTCTGGTGTATACGTACAACTTGTGTAGTAAGTGACAAAAGAGGGAAAAAATGAATGGTTTCAAAAACAAGCCAAACACTTAATATAAATAGAAAAATAATAATGAAAGCAATTGAAAGATATTAAATACTTAATGAACATAATACCAATGAACTTTGGGAATTTTCTAGTAGAGTTCCATGAAAGGACAAGGCTATAGCTAATACTCTCAAAGAGTTACTTGCTCAATTTTGGAAAGACAATATAAGAGTTTTGCCCAATGCAAGAGATGTTGTGAAAAGAAGAGTTGGTTTTCGTAACCGTGAAATGCATCTAAAACATTTATTGGATATGATTCAAACATAATTGTACACTAATTTTTTACAAAAACATTCACAAATTTCTATTTGTCAAAGATATTTTGAGATGCCAAAACCTTTTTATGCTAAAATAAATCACACACGCACCACTTGTTTTAGGCAACATGTTGAATTTTCAATGCATTATGATTTTTTTTCCATATTTATTGTACTTTACATACTAACAACATTTTTTAGGAGTGTGTAATTGAATTTTCACCAAAATCAGCTAGAAAATTTATTCCAACTATCTTTTTTAAGATATTAAATGGAGAATTATTTTATAACAAATCATGTTTACATAGAAATTGTAGCATTTGTGGTGGATTGCCAAAATTTATATATATATATATATATATCCATAAGGAGATTACAAGTGCAATTGGATAGGAATTAGTTGGTTTAAGCAAATATAAATCAATGACTTAACAAATAAAAGATGGCAAAAAATCTAAAAGGTGTGAGCTTATTACAAAAAAGATACATGTTTTTAAATTTTTGGTCAAATTTAGGGAGAAGATTGTTTACGAGTATGCAAGTCACACACATAAAGATAGATGGTTGGATGAACATTTCAAAATAAGTAAGGATACATTCCCACTTGGTTCAATTGTTTTAGTAGTTGATTTTGTTGAAGATTACATATTCAAACCCCAAATAGAAGTTCAATCGTAGTATTACAACTCATCACGAGTTACCATATTCATGCATGCACCTAATAGTATAAAGCAACGATAAAAAATATTAAGAGAGTACCATTTACATATCAGAGATGACATATCACATTGTTTAGAGTATGTGCAAGGTTGTTTTTAGAAGTTCTATGCATAGTTGAGTCCAAGTAACATTATATTTGGTCAAAAAATTACACATCACAATTCAAAAATGCACAGATGTTTTATTGGTTGAGTAAGATGCATGTTACCACTGGTGTAGAACATATTTAGAATTTCACCAAGGTTGGCCATAGAAAATGTAAGCATGACAATGTTGAAGCATGTGTAAAAAGAGTTACTGCAAGGGAGGAATTAAAATTTAAAGCAGGTGTGTATTTGATAAATGTAAAAAATGTAGTTGAATGGTGTAATGAGAACATGTGTCATGGTGCTCAACCAAATTCTATTATTCGTAGACATTTCTAGTTAATGGAGAAAGAACACTCGAAAAAGTATGAGGGTTGTATGATTATAATAGGTTCAAGTGACCTCCACTCATTTTGTATCTCAAATGCAAGTTCTTGGGCTATTCATATGAGACACTTGGCATGTTTTTGTTCTACATGTGTGGACTCTATTTGGAATGAGTGTGAGTCACAAGAGTGGGTGGATGATTGGAGTTCTAAACCTCTAATTCCAATCAACACATATCAGGGTCCAATAGCATTATAACTTAAAAATATGACATCATCAAATGACTTTGACCATGTATCCGATCTAGTATAGCCAGATAGAATATTTTTCATTACGTACAATTTATTCTCATTATATATCTTCATATTATCGCTAAAAATGGTTTTTGTGATACATGGCATGCTTTTAAAATTATTTCAAATGAGGATAATGAAGAAGGCACTAATTACTACTTATGTTAGTGTGTAGAGAGAAATAAGAAACTGACTTGCTCAGTTTTAGATGGAGAAAACATTGACTATCCCACTACGTTAGTGGTAGTCACTGGAACTTGGTTTCAATGATATCTTATAAAATATTTAGATCAATGGTTGTTTGATGAGTTTGAAATGCATAGGAAGATACTTCAATATTTAAATTTGATTCTTAAAATGAATATTCAAATACAAAAATATCATGGGAGGCCATTAAACAGGAAACTATGAAAAATTTAGGAGTCAGACCATGAAGTTATTCTTAATACTATCAAGGTTAGAATAGATCTTAGTGGTTCATTGGATTGAATTATGAAGGTATATTGAATTTTCAAATGTATATGTAATAAATTTTACTAAATGTTTTTTATTTTCTAGGTAGTACATATAAATTTTATTTGTAATTACTTACTAACAATTTTTTGTAGGTTATTGGTGCTAGATAAGCTTCCACCTTCACGTGGTTGACACTGTCAGTAAAGAATTCTATATTCTTGAAACTAAGATAAGCTTAGGTTGGATGTGATCGAAGCTCAAGTTAGACATGATTAAAGCTCATAAAATGACTAATAGATTTCATTTTATGGATATTTGAATTTAGGCTAAAAAATGCATTTTTCTTGTATTGGGAAGGGTGTTCTTGAGCCAAAATGGGTGGTGGGTTTGTCGATCGAGACTGACGAGAGGCCAATAACTTATTCCTAAACATTATCCACCCCAAAATACATGTTGGTTATGTCTTAAACATTTTTAACTCAGGAAGCATCAGAACCAGAGTTCTATAACCACAACTTAAACATTGACAGCACTTATTATCAGTATTCCCGCTCTCTGGAACAATAGTGAAAATGCATTTTCGAGTGGATTTAAATGTCATGGAGGTGTGATAACATGAAATTTTCCTATTTATATGTGATAAAATTTATATATTCATAGGTGGAGGTCTCATAGATATAAATGCTAATTGGATCTCAAGAAGTTGTTTGTTAACTAACAAAAAGTTGCATTTTTGGACCTGTCACCGCAACTTATTTAATGGATTGATCTCAAAGCCTCCACCTAAGTGATTTAGGGTGAGATTAGAGGGATTAAATAGGTAGGTAAAATATCTTATGGTTCACATAAATAACTTACAATTTTCATTTTATGCATGTTTGAATTTAGGCTAAAATTTTGCATTTTTCTTGTATTGGGAAGTGTGTTCTTGAGGTTGGAATGGGTGGTGGGTTTGTCAATTGAGCCTAAAGGGAGGCCAAAAACTTGGTCCTAGATGTTATATTATCCCTATAACATGTTTTTGGTATCATTTTTCACTCAAGATGCATCGAAATTAGAGTTTTATAACCACAACTTAAACTTTGACAACGTTTATTGTTAGTGTTTTCACTCTCTAGAATGGTAGTGAAAATGCACTTCTAGATGGATTTGAACATCATGGAAATGTGATAACATATAATTTTATTATTTTGACATTATAAAAGGGATATATTCATAGGTGGAGGTCTTAGAGGTAGAAATGTTAGTTGGAGCTCAAGAAGTTGTTTGTTCACTGATAAAAGTTGAATTTTTAGACCCATCATTGTAACTTGTCTAATAGATTGATCTTGAAGATTCCACCTGAGTTATCTAAGTTTAAATTATAAGAATTAAATATTTAAGGTATGGATATTATGGTTTATATAAATGACTTACAATTTTCATTTTATGCATGTTTGAACTTAGGCTTAAATTTTGCATTTTTCTTGTATTGGGAAGGGTGTTCTTGAGGCTGAAATGGGTAGTGGGTTTGTCAATAGGGCCTAAAAAAAGGTGAATAACCTGGTATTAGATTTTATCTTCCCCTTAAATGTGTTTTTGGTGTCATTTTTTACTCAGGAAGCATCAAAATTAGAGTTTTGTAACCACAACTTAAACTTTGACAATATTTATTGTCAATGTTTCCGCTCTTCGAAACGATAGTGAAAATGCACTTTCAAGTGGATTTAAATTTCATGGTGATGTTATAACATGTAATTTTATTATTTATATGTGATCAAAGTGATATATTTATATTTGGAGGTCTCATAGGTATAAAAACCAGTTAAAGCTCAAGAAGTTGCTTGCTCATTGATAAAAAGTTGCATTTTTGGACCCATCACTGCAACCTGTCTAATGGATTGATCTCAAAGCTTCCACTTGAGTGCTCTAGGGTGAGATTAAAGGGATTAAATAGGTATGTGAAGGATTTAACATCTCATGAAAATGACTTACATTATTTTTTTATGCATGTTTGAACTTAGGATTAAAAATATATTTTTCTTATATTGGGAAGGGTGTTCTTGAGGCTGGAATGGGTGGTGGGTTTGTCGATCAGGCCTAATGGGAGGCCAAAAACCTAGTCCTATATGTTATACACCCCCTTGGATGTGTTTTAAGTATTATTTTTCACTTAGTAAGCATTGGAGCCAAAGTTATGCAACCACAACTTAAACTTTAACATTTGTTGTCACTATTTCCACTCTCTGAAACAGTAGTGAAAATGCATTTTCGAGTGGATTTGAACATCGTACTGGTGTGATATCATGTAATTTTCCTATTTGTATTTTATAAAATTTATATATTCATAGGTGGAGGTCCCAGAGGTAGAAATGTCAGTTAGAGCTCAAGAAGTTGCTTGTTCACTACCAAAAAGTTGCATTTTTAGACCCATCACTGCAACTTGTCTAACGGATTGATCTCAAAGCTTCCACTTGAGTTATATAGGGTGAGATTAGAGGGATTAAAGATGTATGGGATGGATCTAATGGTTCAAAAAAATGAATTACAATTTTTGTTTTATGCATGTTTGAACTTAGGCTAAAAATTATATTTTTCTTGTATTAGGAAGGGTGTTCTTGAGGTCAAAATGGGTGGTGGGTTTTTTTATCACGCCTGACGGGAGGCAAATAACTTGGTAGTATACATTATCCTCCCCACTTAACATGCTGGAGATGTCATTTTTAACTCAAGAAGCATCAAAAATAGAATTCTACAACCACAAATTAAACTTTGATAACTTTGACAACTTTGACAATTTTGACAACTTTGACAACTTAAACTAGAGACCTAGAAACTTAATGATAAATTGACCTATTGACTTATTGAAAACTTTGACAACTTTTAAAACTTTTCATCAACTTTGACAACTTAAACTAGAGAACTAAAAACTTAATGAATAATTGACCTATTAGGTGGTGGTATAAACTTAATTGACCTAATGACCTATTAGGTGGTGGTAGAAAATTTATTGACATATTGACTTATTAGGTGGTAATTGATATATTTTCCTATTAGGTGGTAATTGACCTATTAAACTATTAGGCGGTATTGAGTAATTGACCCGTTGACCTATTGACCTAGAAAGTGACTTGTTATGGATTATCCATTCGATGTATGTGATTTCATTAGGTTAATGTTATCATTTAAGGTCCTTGAGGCCATGAATATGTTGTCATTTATGTAATATTGTAGGTGTATTAATGACTCTAGGTGGTAACCAAGAAGTGACTATAGGTCACAATCAAGGAAGGGAGCTTGGAGTGATTCCACTAGGTTGGTAAGTGGTGAGTCATAATGCTATTAGTTTTGAATGTGGTGAACCTATGAATACCTAAAAATAAATGAGTAAGACATTTATACATGGATAACTCAGCAAAAATGGTTATCTTTGCCCATATACCTTATTTTGCCTATGACAGTCCAATATGAAAGCAAATGGTTATTTCTCACAAAGGGAGTATGACTTTGGTGTGAATAATGATATATAGATTAAGAATGATCCTTGAGATGGAAGGTTAAGTTTTTTTATACAAAATATAATGTTAAAAAATCAACATACAGTGCTCTAGAATAAAGAAACCCTATCTATACCTTATTTTGGGTTAACAATCACATTGTAAAGGGGAGTAGGCGTTGTTTCTTAATCTTGTGAAGTATGAAATTGAATCAATGAACTTGGAATATGGTCCCATCAAAAAAGGATGTTTTTAATCTCTTATAATATGCATGATATATTTTAAATTGAACTAATACTCCATGTTGTTGTCACAGCCCTGAAGGGTGCCTTGTTGTGCACAATCAAGATAGAGAGGAGAGACTTATATTGTATAAATGTGTATGCTAATGGCTATAATGGTTTGTATGGTTGGTGATAGATGGAAAGAAGGTACTGATAATTGTAAAATACATTAATATATTCCTTGACACTCATTGATACATAAACCATGTTGTCATAGTCCTAAATAAGACTCAAAAACTTGTGTTTTGATGGTTAGAAGAGAGAATAAAGAAAAATGAGATGTCTCAAATATTTTATAAGGTGTTTGGGGTGAAAAAATACCTATATGTGGCATTTGGGTCCTTTGAAACTTTTTATAACTCAATATATTGAATTATATAGCCCTTCGGCCTATGTAGAAGCCTAACTAGGGTTTTAAGAGCAAAAACCCAATAGAAAGAGTTTTAACCCTTATAAATTAATGTAACTTCATGATATAGCATGTTTTTATGTATGTAAAATGAATAAAGTGGTTTTGGTGTGGTTCAAGTCTGTACAATATAGATTTGGTGACTATGGATTTAAGATAGGGCTAATTAGGCCTAATTAAAGGGTGGTTTACAAAGGAAGTGTGGTCTAGGAGTGGATTTAGGTCATGAAATTTGACACACACCTATAAGGAGATAGAGAGTGTCTATAAAAGGTTTTAAATATATATAATATTTGATATATTTCTCAAAACACAAGATTTTGCATAAATTAAGGCTACGACCTAAGAAGACCATTGTGAGCCATATATGTGAAGTTGATTGTTGAAGTGTGTTTGAGCACTTTTAATAAGTAAATTAAAGTGTGATTTGACCATATAAGAACATATATGATATAATACTGACTCTTTTATTCCTATGTCAAGTTTTGGTACTTGAAACCTAAGAGGATTGCCTAGTGAGAAGATAGTGAAAGAGTGAGAGGACGTTTGTGAATGGAATGTATAAAATGAGTTAGAGAATGAATGTGAGAGGTTTTTAAGAGGTCTAATGACACCAATAATTATCTCCAAAGTGTACAATAATTAGTTATAAATAGAATAAGGCCATTAATCCTAAGTGATAAGAGCATCATTAGTCATTTCCACTACACAATGAAATAAAAACTATAATTTAAAAAATACAGGAGATCCAAGATTTATAGCATTGAAAAGAATGATTTTTTAATCCTCATTTGTGTACAACATTAAATATGATATCTGATAGATAATAGTATGGAAGATCAAAATAACATTGTACAATAACACAATGAAATATAAATTGAATATAAATTAGATAGATTACCATGATAGGCATACAATATAAGCACATGTGTCTAATGTAAATAATTCATAGATTGTCGTGATAGGCATACAAAAAATTACATCTACCAATATAGTATCTAACATTGGTTGAATGTCATATGCACATATACAATGCCAAAAATGCATAAATTGCCATATAGGCATACAAAAAAGTGCATCTCATGTGTAAGACATCCTATTCTTCAAATAGCCTCCCTCTCTTTGCCTTCCTCAAAGAAAACTCACCTTGAGATGCCCTGCTAGTAGATGGATACCCCTCTAATGCCTTAGATTGCTTTAAAGTCTGATTGTGGGTCCTATGCTCATAGCTAGCTTGCAACTGAGCCTATTAAAATACAAGAATTATTATGAAATTAACATAAAATACATTCAAATAATTGTTAATAAATTAATTTTAAACTACAATACAAAAATCATTTAAATAAGCACTTACTACAAGTTTTCAATCTTGCTCAATCTATTTTTCATGCTCAAATATGTCAATGGTAGGCTCAACTATCTAAATAGGCATCTCAAATATGGGAGGAACATGAGAAGTTGCCCTACTCATC